>CM053030.1:2069560-2572060 GCA_028564925.1 Lithobates sylvaticus
TGCCAACATTTTTTTTAAAAATGACGTGTGGTCCCCGCCAGAATCCGCATCAAACCCTTATCTGAGCATTTAGCCTGGCGGGTCAACCAGTACACATTCCATAAATACCACACGGCTCCATCACCGCTCCATCACCGCATACATTTCATTATTTCCTTCTATGAGTTGAGTTTAATGCCGGTTCACACCGGTTCATGCGGTTCACACCGGGTCATGCGGTATGCGGTTCACACCGGGTCATGCGGTATGCGGTTCACGTCGGTTCATGCGGTATGGTATGCGGTTCACACCGGGTCATGCGGTATGCGGTTCACGTCGGTTCATGCGGTATGGTATGCGGTTCATGCCGGTTCATGCGGTATGGTATGCGGTTCACGCCGGTTCATGCGGTATGGTATGCGGTTCACACCGGGTCATGCGGTATGCGGTTCACACCGGGTCATGCGGTATGCGGTTCACACCGGGTCATGTGGTATGCGGTTCACACCGGGTCATGCGGTATGGTATGCGGTTCATGCGGTATGGTATGCGGTTCATGCCAGTTCATGCGGTATGGTATGCGGTTCACGTCGGTTCATGCGGTATGGTATGCGGTTCACGCCGGTTCATGCGGTATGGTATGCGGTTCACACCGGGTCATGCGGTATGCGGTTCACACCGGGTCATGCGGTATGCGGTTCACACCGGGTCATGCGGTATGGTATGCGGTTCATGCCAGTTCATGCGGTATGGTATGCGGTTCACGTCGGTTCATGCGGTATGGTATGCGGTTCACGTCGGTTCATGCGGTATGGTATGCGGTTCATGCGGTATGGTATGCGGTTCACGGCGGTTCATGCGGTATGGTATGCGGTTCATGCCAGTTCACGTCGGTTCATGCGGTATGGTATGCGGTTCATGCCGGTTCACGTCGGTTCATGCGGTATGGTATGCGGTTCACGTCGGTTCATGCGGTATGGTATGCGGTTCACGTTGGTTCATGCGGTATGGTATGCGGTTCACGTCGGTTCATGCGGTATGGTATGCGGTTCACGTCGGTTCATGCGGTATGGTATGCGGTCCATGCGGTATGGTATGCGGTCCATGCGGTATGGTATGCGGTCCATGCGGTATGGTATGCGGTATAGTATGGTATGCGGTCCATGCGGTATGGTATGCGGTCCATGCGGTATGGTATGGTATGCGGTTCACGTCGGTTCATGCGGTATTTATTTCAGCGTTTTGCAGTGAATACCACAGAACGGTAGTGAAGTGTCAGGATCGCACGTGGTGAAAATGTCTGGACATAAAAATACTCCATGTGAGATGCTTTGATGAATGGAGTCCATTGTCAGCAAAATCTTTTTTATTTTTATGCAAATCATAGACAAAAAAGTTACAAGTTTGGGGCGGGGGGGGGGGGGGTGCACCCTCCATACATCATACAGATGTAACCTGTCCAAAAAGTGGAATTTAAATTACTTGTTCGGTTACTTCAATCATCTCTTTGATCTGTCATCTGATCAATGTTTATAAACAATGTTACTTTGTATCTCTCTATCTCCCGTCTGATCAATGTTTATAAACAATGTTACTTTGTATCTATCTATCTCCCGTCTGATCAATGTTTATAAACAATGTTACTTTGTATCTCTCTCTCTCCCGTCTGATCAATGTTTATAAACAATGTTACTTTGTATCTCTCTCTCTCCCGTCTGATCAATGTTTATAAACAATGTTACTTTGTATCTCTCTCTCTCCCGTCTGATCAATGTTTATAAACAATGTTACTTTGTATCTCTCTCTCTCCCGTCTGATCAATGTTTATAAACAATGTTACTTTGTATCTCTCTATCTCTTGTCTGATCAAAGTAAAATTGTTTACAAACATTGATCAAGCGAGAGAGAAACAATGTTACTTTGTATCTCTTGAATTCCTTACTGATCAAGGTTTATAAAGACATACAAAGTAACAATGTTGATAAACATTGATCAGACGGGAGGTAAACAGACAATGTTACTTTGTATTTCTTTACCAACCTTTATCAGTAAGGAGCTAAAAGGATACAAAGTAACATTGTTTATAAACATTGTATCTCTCCATCGACCATCTGATCAATGTTTATAAACAATGTTACTTTGCATCTCTCCATCGACCATCTGATCAATGTTTATAAACAATGTTACTTTGTATATAAATGATTGTATTCCGCACTTAGGTATAGGCTGGCCTGCTGCCTCCCCTGGGAAGCTCCCATATTAAAAGGTTGTATAGATGTAGGTGTGGCGCTCCCCATCACCTGAAGAGTGATCCTCCTACAGTGAGTCACTCCTCCCAGGTGAATATGCAAACAAACGGGTGATAATCACTCCCGTCACCTGAAGGGTGATCCTCCAAATAGGTCACTCTTCTCAGATGAATGGTGAGTGATTTCCCAATATATGGAGGTAGATGCCATAGAGGGTGTTCTCACCCTGTGACCCAAATCAAAAAGTCTATTAATTGTGCTGGTTACAACCGTGTGTTCCGATAGCAAAGTAAAATGGGCAAAATGTAATAATAATCTCATCAAATCAACAAAAGCAATCAAAGTTCATCCCGAATATTATATAGTAAATGTGCGAAATAATATATGATAAAAAATATTAATCGTAAAAATAAGTTAAAGTCCAGTATAAAAAAAACATATAAAAAAATGAAAGAAGTAAAAAATCGATTATAAATTTCAGTCTTAAGAAGTGCAAAATCTCAAGTGACTTGTCCAAAGTGACCGGCGCCTGGGTTTAAATGTGCACCAAATCAAGTGACTTCCATTCTCGCCTTCAGTTCCCCGCTCACCAGATCCTGGCACCCCTACAGGGGTAAAACGTATCCGGGGCAATCGCCTCCTCCTTGGCTCAGCAGACACCGGGGTACCCCAATCCTTCTGCCCCTCCAGGGGTGAATCGCTTCCAATAAATAAGCAGTAATGGCCTCTTCCGTATCGATCCAGCGAAGAAAAGCCCGGGTGCTCTCCCGGGTGGAGAAAAGCCCGGGTGCTCTCCCGGGTGAAGAAAAGCCCGGGTGCTCTCCCGGGGTGGAGAAAAGCCCGGGTGCTCTCCCGGGTGGAGAAAAGCCCGGGTGCTCTCCTGGGTGCTCTCAGGTGTCCTTAATTGGTAAACCCAGAAGGCTCTCAACACACCAGGAAGTAGTGCCACTTTTTGGACTTTAACCACTTTCAGCCCCGGACCATTTGGCTGGCCAAAGACCAGAGCACTTTTTGCGATTCGGCACTGCGTTCTTTAACTTACAATTGCGCTGTCATGCGACGTGGCTCCCAAAAAAAATTGACGTCCTTTTTTCCCCCCCCATAAATAGAGCTTTCTTTTGGTGGTATTTGATCACCCCTGTGGTTTTTATTTTTAGCGCTATGAACAAAAAAAACGAAAATTTTTAACAAAAAAGCTATATTTTTTTACTTTTATATCCCCCAAAAATATATAAAAAAAAGTTTTCCCTCAGTTTAGGCCGATACGTATTCTTCTACATATTTTTGGTAAAAGAAAATCGCAATAAGCGTTTGGTTTGCACAAAAGTTATAGCGTCTACACAATAGGGGATAGTTTTTTGGCATTTTTCTTAATAATTTTATTTTTTATTTTTTTACTAGTAATGGCGGCGATCAGAAATTTTTATCATTCCTGCGACATTATGGCGGACACATCGGATACTTTTGGCGCTATTTTGGGACCATTGTCATTTATACAGCGATCAGTCCTATAAAAATGCATTGATTACTGTGTAAATGTGACTGGCGGTGAAGGGGTTAACCAGGAGGGGGGCGCTGCAGGGGTTAAGTGTGTCCTAGGGAGTGATTCTAACGGGGGGAGGGGTTCAGCACACAGGACAGTGATCCCCGCTCCCAATGACCGAGAGCTGAGGTCCCTGTCATGTCACTAGGCAGAATGGGGAGATGATTGTTTACATCCAGCATTTCCCCCGTTCTTCCTCTCCGTGAGACGATCGCGGGACTCCCGGCGGACATCGAGTCCGTGGGACCCGCGCCCCGCAATGCCGCCTTTTCAAAGGCGATGTACAGGTATGTTAATATGCCATTCTGCCGACGTATATATCGGCGTGAGCCGGTCGGCAAGTGGTTAACTTCATTTATTTATTTTCCTTGACCACGGCTGCACATATATCACTTCCACCAGAAGAATGGCTTTGCCTGTATGGTGCTGTCTGACTTCTTTGAACTTGTGTAAGTAGAGTTTCGATATTTTATTCCCAGCATGCTCCTCTCCCTGCGTGGTATAGGATCTGAGGAGGGGGGAGGAGCCCTGTGTGGTGTAGGATCTGAGGAGGGGGGGAGCCCTGTGTGGTGTAGGATCTGAGGAGGGGGGGGGAGCCCTGCGTGGTGTAGGATCTGAGGAGGGTGGAGGAGCCCCGCGTGGCGTAGGATCTGAGGAGGGGGGGAGCCCTGCATGGCGTAGGATCTGAGGAGGGTGGAGGAGCCCTGCATGGTGTAGGATCTGAGGAGGGTGGAGGAGCCCTGCATGGGGTAGGATCTGAGGAGGGTGGAGGAGCCCTGCATGGTGTAGGATCTGAGGAGGGTGGAGGAGCCCTGCATGGTGTAGGATCTTTGGAGGGTGGAGGAGCCCTGCATGGAGTAGGATCTGAGGAGGGTGGAGGAGCCCTGCGTGGTGTAGGATCTGAGGAGGGTGGAGGAGCCCTGCATGGTGTAGGATCTGAGGAGGGGGGAGGAGCCCTGCATGGTGTAGGATCTGAGGAGGGGGGAGGAGCCCTGCATGGTGTAGGATCTGAGGAGGGTGGAGGAGCCCTGCATGGTGTAGGATCTGAGGAGGGGGGAGGAGCCCTGCATGGCGTAGGATCTGAGGAGGGGGGAGGAGCCCTGCATGGCGTAGGATCTTTGGAGGGTGGAGGAGCCCTGCATGGTGTTGGATCTGAGGAGCCCCGCATGGTGTAGGATCTGAGGAGGGGGGAGGAGCCCTGCATGGTGTAGGATCTAAAGAGGGGGAGGAGCCCTGCATGGTGTAGGATCTGAGGAGGGGGAGGAGCCCGGCATGGCGTAGGATCTGAGGAGGGTGGAGGAGCCCTGCATGGTGTAGGATCTGAGGAGGGGGGAGGAGCCCTGCATGGTGTATGATCTGAGGAGGGGGGAGGAGCCCTGCGTGGTGTAGGATCTGAGGAGGCGGGAGGAGCCCTTCGTGGCGTAGGATCTGAGGAGGGGGGAGGAGCCCCGCATGGTGTAGGATCTGAGGAGGGTGGAGGAGCCCCACGTGGCGTAGGATCTGAGGAGGGGGGGAGCCCTGCATGGTGTAGGATCTGAGGAGGGGGGAGGAGCCCTTCGTGGCGTAGGATCTGAGGAGGGGGGAGGAGCCCCGCATGGTGTAGGATCTGAGGAGGGTGGAGGAGCCCCGCGTGGCGTAGGATCTGAGGAGGGGGGGAGCCCTGCATGGCGTAGGATCTGAGGAGGGTGGAGGAGCCCTGCATGGTGTAGGATCTGAGGAGGGTGGAGGAGCCCTGCATGGTGTAGGATCTGAGGAGGGTGGAGGAGCCCTGCATGGTGTAGGATCTTTGGAGGGTGGAGGAGCCCTGCATGGCGTAGGATCTTTGGAGGGTGGAGGAGCCCCGCATGGCGTAGAATCTGAGGAGGGTGGAGGAGCCCTGCATGGCGTAGAATCTGAGGAGGGTGGAGGAGCCCTGAATGGTGTAGGATCTTTGGAGGGTGGAGGAGCCCTGCATGGTGTAGGATCTGAGGAGGGTGGAGGAGCCCCGCGTGGCGTAGGATCTGAAGAGGGTGGAGGAGCCCTGCATGGTGTAGGATCTGAGGAGGGTGGAGGAGCCCTGCATGGTGTAGGATCTGAGGAGGGTGGAGGAGCCCTGCATGGTGTAGGATCTGAGGAGGGTGGAGGAGCCCTGCATGGTGTAGGATCTGAGGAGGGTGGAGGAGCCCTGCATGGTGTAGGATCTTTGGAGGGTGGAGGAGCCCTGCATGGCGTAGGATCTTTGGAGGGTGGAGGAGCCCCGCATGGCGTAGAATCTGAGGAGGGTGGAGGAGCCCTGAATGGTGTAGGATCTTTGGAGGGTGGAGGAGCCCTGCATGGTGTAGGATCTTTGGAGGGTGGAGGAGCCCCGCATGGCGTAGGATCTTTGGAGGGTGGAGGAGCCCCGCATGGCGTAGGATCTGAGGAGGGGGGAGGAGCCCTGCGTGGCGTAGGATCTGAGGAGGGTGGAGGAGCCCCGCATGGCGTAGGATCTGAGGAGGGGGGAGGAGCCCTGCTTGGTGTAGGATCTGAGGAGGGGGAGGAGCCCGGCATGGCGTAGGATCTGAGGAGGGTGGAGGAGCCCTGCATGGTGTAGGATCTGAGGAGGGGGGAGGAGCCCTGCATGGTGTATGATCTGAGGAGGGGGGAGGAGCCCTGCGTGGTGTAGGATCTGAGGAGGCGGGAGGAGCCCTTCGTGGCGTAGGATCTGAGGAGGGGGGAGGAGCCCCGCATGGTGTAGGATCTGAGGAGGGTGGAGGAGCCCCACGTGGCGTAGGATCTGAGGAGGGGGGGAGCCCTGCATGGTGTAGGATCTGAGGAGGCGGGAGGAGCCCTTCGTGGCGTAGGATCTGAGGAGGGGGGAGGAGCCCCGCATGGTGTAGGATCTGAGGAGGGTGGAGGAGCCCCGCGTGGCGTAGGATCTGAGGAGGCGGGAGGAGCCCTGCATGGCGTAGGATCTGAGGAGGGTGGAGGAGCCCTGCATGGTGTAGGATCTGAGGAGGGTGGAGGAGCCCTGCATGGTGTAGGATCTGAGGAGGGTGGAGGAGCCCTGCATGGTGTAGGATCTTTGGAGGGTGGAGGAGCCCTGCATGGCGTAGGATCTTTGGAGGGTGGAGGAGCCCCGCATGGCGTAGGATCTTTGGAGGGTGGAGGAGCCCCGCATGGCGTAGAATCTGAGGAGGGTGGAGGAGCCCTGCATGGCGTAGAATCTGAGGAGGGTGGAGGAGCCCTGAATGGTGTAGGATCTTTGGAGGGTGGAGGAGCCCTGCATGGTGTAGGATCTGAGGAGGGTGGAGGAGCCCCGCGTGGCGTAGGATCTGAAGAGGGTGGAGGAGCCCTGCATGGTGTAGGATCTGAGGAGGGTGGAGGAGCCCTGCATGGTGTAGGATCTGAGGAGGGTGGAGGAGCCCTGCATGGTGTAGGATCTGAGGAGGGTGGAGGAGCCCTGCATGGTGTAGGATCTGAGGAGGGTGGAGGAGCCCTGCATGGTGTAGGATCTTTGGAGGGTGGAGGAGCCCTGCATGGCGTAGGATCTTTGGAGGGTGGAGGAGCCCCGCATGGCGTAGAATCTGAGGAGGGTGGAGGAGCCCTGAATGGTGTAGGATCTGTGGAGGGTGGAGGAGCCCTGCATGGTGTAGGATCTTTGGAGGGTGGAGGAGCCCCGCATGGCGTAGGATCTTTGGAGGGTGGAGGAGCCCCGCATGGCGTAGGATCTGAGGAGGGGGGAGGAGCCCTGCGTGGCGTAGGATCTGAGGAGGGTGGAGGAGCCCCGCATGGCGTAGGATCTGAGGAGGGTGGAGGAGCCCTGCATGGTGTAGGATCTGAGGAGGGGGGAGGAGCCCTGCATGGTGTATGATCTGAGGAGGGGGGAGGAGCCCTGCGTGGTGTAGGATCTGAGGAGGCGGGAGGAGCCCTTCGTGGCGTAGGATCTGAGGAGGGGGGAGGAGCCCCGCATGGTGTAGGATCTGAGGAGGGTGGAGGAGCCCCACGTGGCGTAGGATCTGAGGAGGGGGGGAGCCCTGCATGGTGTAGGATCTGAGGAGGCGGGAGGAGCCCTTCGTGGCGTAGGATCTGAGGAGGGGGGAGGAGCCCCGCATGGTGTAGGATCTGAGGAGGGTGGAGGAGCCCCGCGTGGCGTAGGATCTGAGGAGGGGGGAGCCCTGCATGGCGTAGGATCTGAGGAGGGTGGAGGAGCCCTGCATGGTGTAGGATCTGAGGAGGGTGGAGGAGCCCTGCATGGTGTAGGATCTGAGGAGGGTGGAGGAGCCCTGCATGGTGTAGGATCTTTGGAGGGTGGAGGAGCCCTGCATGGCGTAGGATCTTTGGAGGGTGGAGGAGCCCCGCATGGCGTAGGATCTTTGGAGGGGGGAGGAGCCCCGCATGGCGTAGAATCTGAGGAGGGTGGAGGAGCCCTGCATGGCGTAGAATCTGAGGAGGGTGGAGGAGCCCTGAATGGTGTAGGATCTTTGGAGGGTGGAGGAGCCCTGCATGGTGTAGGATCTGAGGAGGGTGGAGGAGCCCCGCGTGGCGTAGGATCTGAAGAGGGTGGAGGAGCCCTGCATGGTGTAGGATCTGAGGAGGGTGGAGGAGCCCTGCATGGTGTAGGATCTGAGGAGGGTGGAGGAGCCCTGCATGGTGTAGGATCTGAGGAGGGGGGAGGAGCCCTGCATGGTGTAGGATCTGAGGAGGGTGGAGGAGCCCTGCATGGTGTAGGATCTTTGGAGGGTGGAGGAGCCCTGCATGGCGTAGGATCTTTGGAGGGTGGAGGAGCCCCGCATGGCGTAGAATCTGAGGAGGGTGGAGGAGCCCTGAATGGTGTAGGATCTTTGGAGGGTGGAGGAGCCCTGCATGGTGTAGGATCTTTGGAGGGTGGAGGAGCCCCGCATGGCGTAGGATCTTTGGAGGGTGGAGGAGCCCTGCATGGCGTAGGATCTGAGGAGGGGGGAGGAGCCCTGCGTGGCGTAGGATCTGAGGAGGGTGGAGGAGCCCCGCATGGTGTAGGATCTGAGGAGGGGGGAGGAGCCCTGCGTGGCGTAGGATCTGAGGAGGGGGGAGGAGCCCTGCGTGGCGTAGGATCTGAGGAGGGGGGAGGAGCCCTGCGTGGCGTAGGATCTGAGGGGCAGGGTGGGGGCAGGGTGGATAGAAAGAGAATTTATAATTCTTCTCTCCCGTTTTCTGCAGCCAGTTCCTGTTTGTTGTCACTTTCACCACCTTCCTCTTCCACTGCGTGGAATACGATGTTCTCTTCGCCAATAAACCCGTCAATCACACGGGGACCAGTTCTGAGCGCAACAAGGTGACCCTGACAGATGCCATTCTGTCTGCTCAGCAGTGTGCCCTTCAGTAAGTGCCAGGCATGGGGGGAGGGGGAGGAGGGGGGGGAGGGGGGGGGGGTAGTGCTGAGGGACACTCCGCCCTTCGTTGGGGAGATTGAAGTATGGACCGTTGGATTGTGATAAGTTATGTGGTCAGGTCCAGCCATATTTGAAGTTTCTTAATACAAAAGCCCTGATGAAGTGTCCAAATCCCCGAAACGTGTTGGTTTTCTACCATATGATAAAATATAATTTTGTACTCGTTCACTATGGGTGTGGTGCCCTCATCACTACTTATATAGCTGACCTTCCCTTGGAGATGCTCCCGTATATGTGAGCAGCAAGTCCTGTTAATGAAGACCCCCCCCCCCCCCCCTCCCCCTCCCCCGTTTGCTCATGTTCATCTGTGTGTCCCTCTGATAACCCCAGTCCTGCGTTCTCTGTGCAGGATTCAGTCCAGTGGTTGGATCATCTTCCTGCTGGTCATGGCCGCCATCTTCTGGCTCTATCGTCTCATCAAGATGTTCTGTAACCTGCTGAGTTACTGGGAGATCCGCAAGTTCTATATCCGAGCCTTGAAGATCCCCTCGGTGAGTAGAGGGCGGAATGTGGCGTCGTCTATACTTCATCTTCCCTCACTTTACTCTTTACACTAATTCCAGTGCCCCATCATTGGTATCAGTGGGAGGAATAGTGTCCCCATCATTGGTATCAGTGGGAGGAATAGTGCCCCATCATTGGTATCAGTGGGAGGAATAGTGTCCCATCATTGGTATCAGTGGGAGGAATAGTGCCCCATCATTGGTGTCAGTGGGAGGAATAGTGTCCCATCATTGGTGTCAGTGGGAGGAATAGTGTCCCATCATTGATATCAGTGGGAGGAATAGTGTCCCATCATTTGATATCAGTGGGAGGAATAGTGCCCCATCATTGGTATCAGTGGGAGGAATAGTGTCCCATCATTTGGTGTCAGTGGGAGGAATAGTGCCCCATTGTTGGTGTCAGTGGGAGGAATAGTGCCCCATTGTTGGTGTCAGTGGGAGGAATAGTGCCCCATTGTTTGGTGTCAGTGGGAGGAATAGTGCCCCATTGTTGGTGTCAGTGGGAGGAAATAGTGCCCCATTGTTGGTGTCAGTGGGAGGAATAGTGCCCCATTGTTGGTGTCAGTGGAGGAATAGTGTCCCATCATTGGTGTCAGTGGAGGAATAGTGCCCCCATCATTGGTGTCAGTGGGAGGAATAGTGCCCCATCATTGGTGTCAGTGGGAGGAATAGTGCCCATCATTGGTGTCAGTGGGAGGAATAGTGCCCCATCATTGGTGTCAGTGGGAGGAATAGTGTCCCATCATTGGTGTCAGTGGGAGGAATAGTGCCCCCTCATTGGTGTCAGTGGGAGGAATAGTGTCCCATCATTGGTGTCAGTTGGAGGAATAGTGCCCCATCATTGGTGTCAGTGGGAGGAATAGTGCCCCATCATTGGTGTCAGTGGGAGGAATAGTGCCCCATCATTGGTGTCAGTGGGAGGAATAGTGCCCCATCATTGGTGTCAGTGGGATGAATAGTGTCCCATCATTGGTATCGTGGGAGGAATAGTGCCCCATCATTAGTGTCAGTGGGAGGAGTAGTGCCCCATCATTGGTGTCAGTGGGAGGAATAGTATCCCATCATTGGTATCGGTGGGGAGGAATAGTGCCCCATCATTGATATCAGTGGGAGGAATAGTGTCCCATCATTTGATATCAGTGGGAGGAATAGTGCCCCATCATTGGTGTCAGTGGGGAGGAATAGTATCCCATCATTGGTATCGGTGGGAGGAATAGTGCCCCATCATTGATATCAGTGGGAGGAATAGTGTCCCATCATTTGATATCAGTGGGAGGAATAGTGTCCCATCATTTGGTGTCAGTGGGAGGAATAGTGCCCCATTGTTGGTGTCATGGGAGGAATAGTGCCCCATTGTTGGTGTCAGTGGGAGGAATAGTGCCCCATTGTTGGTGTCAGTGGGAGGAATAGTGCCCCATTGTTGGTGTCAGTGGGAGGAATAGTGCCCCATTGTTGGTGTCAGTGGGAGGAATAGTGCCCCATTGTTGGTGTCAGTGGGGAGGAATAGTGCCCCATTGTTGGTGTCAGTGGGAGGAATAGTGCCCCATCGTTGGTGTCGGTGGGAGGAATAGTGCCCCATCGTTGGTATCGGTGGGAGGAATAGTGCCCCATCATTGGTGTCGGTGGGAGGAATAGTGCCCCATCGTTGGTATCAGTGGGAGGAATAGTGCCCCATTGTTGGTGTCAGTGGATGAATAGTGTCCCATCATTGGGTCAGTGGGAGGAATAGTGCCCCATTGTTGGTGTCAGTGGAGGAATAGTGCCCCATTGTTGGTGTCAGTGGGAGGAATAGTGCCCCATCGTTGGTGTCAGTGGGAGGAATAGTGCCCCATCGTTGGTGTCAGTGGGAGGAATAGTGCCCCATCGTTGGTGTCAGTGGGAGGAATAGTGCCCCATCGTTGGTGTCAGTGGGAGGAATAGTGCCCCATCGTTGTGTGTCAGTGGGAGGAATAGTGCCCCATCATTGGTGTCAGTGGGAGGAATAGTGCCCCATCATTAGTGTCAGTGGGAGGAATAGTGTCCCATCATTGGTGTCAGTGGGAGGAATAGTGCCCCCATCATTGGTGTCAGTGGGAGGAATAGTGCCCCATCATTGGTGTCAGTGGGAGGAATAGTGTCCCATCATTGGTGTCAGTGGGAGGAATAGTGCCCCATCGTTGGTGTCAGTGGGAGGAATAGTGCCCCATCGTTGGTGTCAGTGGGAGGAATAGTGCCCCCTCGTTGGTGTCAGTGGAGGAATAGTGCCCCATCGTTGGTGTCAGTGGGAGGAATAGTGCCCCATCGTTGGTGTCAGTGGGAGGAATAGTGCCCCATCATTGGTGTCAGTGGGAGGAATAGTGCCCCATCATTAGTGTCAGTGGGAGGAATAGTGTCCCATCATTGGTGTCAGTGGGAGGAATAGTGCCCCCATCATTGGTGTCAGTGGGAGGAATAGTGTCCCATCATTGGTGTCAGTGGGAGGAATAGTGCCCCATCATTGGTGTCAGTGGGAGGAATAGTGCCCCATTGTGGTGTCAGTGGGAGGAATAGTGCCCCATCATTGGTGTCAGTGGGAGGAATAGTGCCCCATCATTGGTGTCAGTGGGAGGAATAGTGCCCCATCATTGGTGTCAGTGGGAGGAATAGTGCCCCATCATTGGTGTCAGTGGGAGGAATAGTGCCCCATCATTGGTGTCAGTGGGAGGAATAGTGCCCCATCATTGGTGTCAGTGGGAGGAATAGTGCCCCATCATTGGTGTCAGTGGGAGGAATAGTGCCCCATCATTTGGTGTCAGTGGGAGGAATAGTGTCCCATCATTGGTGTCAGTGGGAGGAATAGTGCCCCATTGTTGGTGTCAGTGGGAGGAATAGTGCCCCATCATTGGTGTCAGTGGGAGGAATAGTGTCCCATCATTGGTATCAGTGGAGGAATAGTGTCCCCATCATTGGTGTCAGTGGGAGGAATAGTGCCCCATCATTGGTGTCAGTGGGAGAATAGTGCCCCATCGTTGGTGTCAGTGGGAGGAATAGTGTCCCATCATTGGTATCAGTGGGAGGAATAGTGTCCCATCATTGGTGTCAGTGGGAGGAATAGTGCCCCATCATTGGTGTCAGTGGGAGGAATAGTGCCCCATTGTTGGTGTCAGTGGGAGGAATAGTGCCCCATCATTGGTGTCAGTGGGAGGAATAGTGTCCCATCATTGGTATCAGTGGGAGGAATAGTGTCCCATCATTGGTGTCAGTGGGAGGAATAGTGCCCCATCATTGGTGTCAGTGGGAGGAATAGTGCCCCATCGTTGGTGTCAGTGGGAGGAATAGTGTCCCATCATTGGTATCAGTGGGAGGAATAGTGTCCCATCATTGGTGTCAGTGGGAGGAATAGTGCCCCATCATTGGTGTCAGTGGGAGGAATAGTGCCCCATTGTTGGTGTCAGTGGGAGGAATAGTGCCCCATCATTGGTGTCAGTCGGAGGAATAGTGCCCCATCGTTGGTGTCAGTGGGAGGATTCTGCAAAGGCCAGATAAAGAGAAGCAGAGGGCTGCACTACTCTAATTCCCTCTCCCTAATTCTGCCACCTACAGGACGAGTTGTGTAACTACACCTGGCAGGAGGTCCAGGGCCGCCTCATCTCCCTGCAGCGGGAACACCCCATGTGTGTACACAAGAAGGAACTGACCGAGCTGGACATCTATCACCGCATCCTGCGCTTCAAGAACTACATGGTGGCCATGGTGAACAAAAGCCTCCTGCCCGTCCGATTCCGGGTGCCGCTGGCGGGGGAGGTGACCTTCCTCAGTCAGGGTCTGAAGTACAACTTGGAGCTCCTGTTCTTCTGGGGTCCCGGCTCGCTCTTCCAGAACAAGTGGGACCTCCAACCCAAATTCAAACGTCAGGGCCAGAGGCTGGAACTGGCGCAGGAGCTGAGCCGTACCATCATCCTGCTGGGATTGGCCAATCTGCTGCTGTGCCCGTTTATCCTGGTCTGGCAGATCCTCTATGCCTTCTTCAGCTACACTGAGGTCATTAAAAGGGAACCGGGCAGCCTCGGTGCCCGGCGCTGGTCGCTGTATGGCCGCCTCTACCTGCGTCACTTCAACGAGCTGACCCACGAGCTCCAGGCACGGCTGAGCCGCGGTTACAAACCCGCCACAAAGTATATGAACTCCTTCGCCTCCCCCCTGCTGGCCATCGGTGCCAAGAACATGGCCTTCTTCGCGGGCTCCATCCTGGCTGTCCTGATAGCTCTGACGGTTTATGACGAGGATGTCCTGACGGTCCAGCATATCCTGACCGCCATCACTGTACTCGGCGTGTTGGTCACCATTGCCAGGTGAGGAATGGCGGGAAGGCTACGGGGGGGGGAGGAATGGCGGGGAAGGCGACTGGGGGGGAGGAATGGCGGGGAAGGCAACTGGGGGGGTGAGGAATGGCGGAAAGACTACGGGGGGGGTGAGGAATGGTGGAGAAGGCGACTTGGGGGGGAGGAATGGCGGGGAAGGCGACTGGGGGTGAGGAATGGCGGGGAAGGCGACTGGGGGGGAGGAATGGCGGGGAAGGCGACTGGGGGGTGAGGAATGGCGGGGAAGGCGACTGGGGGTGAGGAATGGCGAGGAAGGCGACTGGGGGTGAGGAATGGCGGGGAAGGCGACTGGGGGTGAGGAATGGCGGGGAAGGCGACTGGGGGTGAGGAATGGCGGGGAAGGCGACTGGGGGGGAGGAATGGCGGCGAAGGCGACTGGGGGGGAGGAATGGCGGCGAAGGCGACTGGGGGTTAGGAATGGCGGGGAAGACGACTTGGGGGGAGGAATGGAGGGGAAGGCGACTGGGGGGGAGGAATGGCGGGGAAGGCGACTGGGGGGGAGGAATGGCGGGGAAGGCGACTTGGGGGGAGGAATGGCGGGGAAGACGACTTGGGGGGAGGAATGGAGGGGAAGGCGACTGGGGGTGAGGAATGGTGGGGAAGGCGACTGGGGGTGAGGAATGGCGAGGAAGGCGACTGGGGGGGAGGAATGGCGAGGAAGGCGACTGGGGGGGAGGAATGGCGAGGAAGGCGACTGGGGGGGAGGAATGGCGGGGAAGGTGACTGGGGGTGAGGAATGGGGGGGAAGGCGACTGGGGCTGAGGAATGGCGGGGAAGGCCACTGGGGGTGAGGAATGGCGAGGAAGGCGACTGGGGGGGAGGAATGGCGGGGAAGGCCACTGGGGGTGAGGAATGGCGAGGAAGGCGACTGGGGGGGAGGAATGGCGAGGAAGGCGACTGGGGGGGAGGAATGGCGAGGAAGGCGACTGGGGGGGAGGAATGGCGAGGAAGGCGACTGGGGGGGAGGAATGGCGGGGAAGGTGACTGGGGGTGAGGAATGGGGGGGGAGGAATGGCGGGGGAGGAATGGGGGGGGAGGAATGGCGGGGAAGGCGACTGGGGGGGAGGAATGGCGGGGAAGGCGACTGGGGGGGAGGAATGGCGGGGAAGGCGACTGGGGGTGAGGAATGGCGGGGAAGGCGACTGGGGAGGAGGAATGGCGGGGAAGGCGACTGGGGGTGAGGAATGGCGGGGAAGGCGACTGGGGGGGAGGAATGGCGGGGAAGGCGACTGGGGGGGAGAAATAGCAGGGAAGGCGACTGGGGGGGGGAGGAAAAGCAGGGAAGGCGACTGGGGGGGAGGAATGGCGGGGAAGGCGACTGGGGGTGAGGAATGGCGGGGAAGGCGACTGGGGGGGAGGAATGGCGGGGAAGGCGACTGGGGGTGAGGAATGGCGGGGAAGGCGACTGGGGAGAAGGAATGGCGGGGATGGCGACTGGGGGGGAGGAATGGCGGGGATGGCGACTGGGGGGGAGGAATGGCGGGGATGGCGACTGGGGGGGAGGAATGGCGGGGATGGCGACTGGGGGGGAGGAATGGCGGGGAAGGCGACTGGGGGTGAGGAATGGCGGGGAAGGCGACTGGGGGGTGAGGAATGGCGGGGAAGGCGACTGGGGGTGAGGAATGGCGGGGAAGGCGACTGGGGGTGAGGAATGGCGGGGAAGGCGACTGGGGGTGAGGAATGACGAGGAAGGCGACTGGGGGTGAGGAATGGCGGGGAAGGCGACTGGGGGTGAGGAATGGCGGGTAAGGCGACTGGGGGTGAGGAATGGCGGGGAAGGCGACTGGGGGTGAGGAATGGCGGGGAAGGCGACTGGGGGTGAGGAATGGCGGGGAAGGCGACTGGGGGTGAGGAATGGCGGGGAAGGCGACTGGGGGTGAGGAATGGCGGGGAAGGCGACTGGGGGTGAGGAATGACGAGGAAGGCGACTGGGGGTGAGGAATGGCGGGGAAGGCGACTGGGGGTGAGGAATGGCGGGTAAGGCGACTGGGGGTGAGGAATGGCGGGGAAGGCGACTGGGGGTGAGGAATGGCGGGGAAGGCGACTGGGGGTGAGGAATGGCGGGGAAGGCGACGGGGGGTGAGGAATGACGGGGAAGGCGACGGGGGGTGAGGAATGACGGGGAAGGCGACTGGGGAGGAGGAATGGCGGGGAAGGCGACGGGGGGTGAGGAATGACGGGGAAGGCGACGGGGGGTGAGGAATGACGGGGAAGGCGACTGGGGAGGAGGAATGGCGAGGAAGGCGACGGGGGGTGAGGAATGTCGGGGAAGGCGACTGGGGGTGAGGAATGGCGGGGAAGGCGACTGGGGAGGAGGAATGGCGGGGAAGGCGACTGGGGGTGAGGAATGACGGGGAAGGCGACTGGGGAGGAGGAATGGCGGGGAAGGCGACTGGGGAGGAGGAATAGCAGGGAAGGCGACGGGGGGTGAGGAATGACGGGGAAGGCGACGGGGGGTGAGGAATGACGGGGAAGGCGACGGGGGGTGAGGAATGACGGGGAAGGCGACGGGGGGTGAGGAATGACGGGGAAGGCGACGGGGGGTGAGGAATGGCGGAGAAGGCGACTGGAGGTGAGGAATGGCGAGGAAGGCGACTGGGGTGTTGCCATTGGGTGAGGGTTGGAATGCCGTGTTGTTCTCATATACCCCTCCCCCACAGGTCTTTCATCCCAGATGAGCACATGGTGTGGTGCCCAGAGCAGCTGCTGCAGTGTGTCTTGGCTCATATCCATTACATGCCCGACCACTGGCAGGGACACGCCCACAAGTCAGAGACCCGCGATGAGCTGGCGCAGCTTTTCCAGTACAAGGCGGTAAGACTAATGAATGGCGTTTTGGTGGGGGGGGGTGGAGGAGCTGTAGGGGGCGGTGTGGAGTTGCGATATTCCTCTGGAGGGAGGAGAGCACCAACATGCCACATCCCTGTACATAATATATCATTAGATGGGTTGGATGCAGAGAATCAACAACGCCAAACAAAATTATAATCCAATGACGGTGAAGTCCGACCAAAACCAGAAACTTTTGGTCAGAATTGTGAGCTGGCGGATCAACGGGACAGTTGAAGGCAAAACATCAAATAGTCAGTCAGTGGGGTGTATGACCCGTGTCATTGGGTCGGATGTTGGTATGTGGGGTGTATGACCCGTGTCATTGGGTCGGATGTTGGTATGTGGGGTGTATGACCCGTGTCATTGGGTCAGGTGTTGGTATGTGGGGTGTATGACCCGTGTCATTGGGTCAGATGTTGGTATGTGGGGTGTATGACCCGTGTCATTGGGTCAGATGTTGGTATGTGGGGTGTATGACCCGTGTCATTGGGTCACATGTTGGTATGTGGGGTGTATGACCCGTGTCATTGGGTCAGATGTTGGTATGTGGGGTGTATGACCCGTGTCATTGGGTCAGGTGTTGGTATGTGGGGTGTATGACCCGTGTCATTGGGTCAGGTGTTGGTATGTGGGGTGTATGACCCGTGTCATTGGGTCACATGTTGGTATGTGGGGTGTATGACCCGTGTCATTGGGTCGGATGTTGGTATGTGGGGTGTATGACCCGTGTCATTGGGTCAGGTGTTGGTATGTGGGGTGTATGACCCGTGTCATTGGGTCGGATGTTGGTATGTGGGGTGTATGACCCGTGTCATTGGGTCAGGTGTTGGTATGTGGGGTGTATGACCCGTGTCATTGGGTCGGATGTTGGTATGTGGGGTGTATGACCCGTGTCATTGGGTCGGATGTTGGTATGTGGGGTGTATGACCCGTGTCATTGGGTCAGGTGTTGGTATGTGGGGTGTATGACCCGTGTCATTGGGTTGGATGTTGGTATGTGGGGTGTATGACCCGTGTCATTGGGTCGGATGTTGGTATGTGGGGTGTATGACCCGTGTCATTGGGTCGGATGTTGGTATGTGGGGTGTATGACCCGTGTCATTGGGTCAGGTGTTGGTATGTGGGGTGTATGACCCGTGTCATTGGGTCGGATGTTGGTATGTGGGGTGTATGACCCGTGTCATTGGGTCAGGTGTTGGTATGTGGGGTGTATGACCCGTGTCATTGGGTCGGATGTTGGTATGTGGGGTGTATGACCCGTGTCATTGGGTCACATGTTGGTATGTGGGGTGTATGACCCGTGTCATTGGGTCACATGTTGGTATGTGGGGTGTATGACCCGTGTCATTGGGTCGGATGTTGGTATGTGGGGTGTATGACCCGTGTCATTTTTCTGGCAGGTCTTCATCCTGGAGGAGCTTCTCAGCCCGATCATCACCCCGTTTATTCTGATCTTCTCTCTGCGCCACAAATCTCTGGAGATCATCGACTTCTTCCGGAACTTCTCGGTGGAGGTGGTCGGAGTCGGTGATATTTGCTCATTTGCTCAAATGGACATTCGGAAACACGGCCACCCTCAGGTAAGTACTGGGTGGAGGGAGATGACAGGGACAAATATTCATTACACTCCCCCCCCCATCTCACCGATCGTCTTGTCTGGTTGTTTGCAGTGGATGTCGGAGGGACAGACCCAGGCCTCCGTGTACCAACAGGCGGAGAATGGGAAGACGGAGCTGTCTCTAATGCATTTCGCTATCACCAATCCTCACTGGCAGCCGCCATTGGAGAGCTCTATGTTCATTGGTCATGTGAAGGAGAAGGTTCAGCAAGATGCAGCCAACGCTCCTTCTGCGCAGCAGATCCTGTGTGATGCCCCCATCTGCAGCTCCCTGCTGTCCAACGAGTCTGGAACTGCGGTGAGTCTTCTCAACTCCTCCCACCTGTCACTACCCCGAGTGTTCTCAACTCCTCCCACCTGTCACTACCCTGAGTCTTCTCAACTCCTCCCACCTGTCACTACCCTGAGTCTTCTCAACTCCTCCCACCTGTCACTACCCTGAGTCTTCTCAACTCCTCCCACCTGTCACTACCCTGAGTCTTCTCAACTCCTCGCACCTGTCGCTACCCTGAGTCTTCTCAACTCCTCCCACCTGTCACTACCCTGAGTCTTCTCAACTCCTCCCACCTGTCGCTACCCCGAGTGTTCTCAACTCCTCCCACCTGTCGCTACCCCGAGTGTTCTCAACTCCTCCCACCTGTCGCTACCCCGAGTGTTCTCAACTCCTCCCACCTGTCGCTACCCCGAGTGTTCTCAACTCCTCCCACCTGTCGCTACCCCGAGTGTTCTCAACTCCTCCCACCTGTCGCTACCCCGAGTGTTCTCAACTCCTCCCACCTGTCGCTACCCCGAGTGTTCTCAACTCCTCCCACCTGTCGCTACCCCGAGTGTTCTCAACTCCTCCCACCTGTCGCTACCCCGAGTGTTCTCAACTCCTCCCACCTGTAGCTACCCCGAGTGTTCTCAACTCCTCCCACCTGTCGCTACCCCGAGTGTTCTCAACTCCTCCCACCTGTCGCTACCCCGAGTGTTCTCAACTCCTCCCACCTGTCGCTACCCCGAGTGTTCTCAACTCCTCCCACCTGTCGCTACCCCGAGTGTTCTCAACTCCTCCCACCTGTCGCTACCCCGAGTGTTCTCAACTCCTCCCACCTGTCGCTACCCCGAGTGTTCTCAACTCCTCCCACCTGTCGCTACCCCGAGTGTTCTCAACTCCTCCCACCTGTCGCTACCCCGAGTGTTCTCAACTCCTCCCACCTGTCGCTACCCCGAGTTTTCTCAACTCCTCCCACCTGTCGCTACCCTGAGTGTTCTCAACTCCTCCCACCTGTCGCTACCCCGAGTTTTCTCAACTCCTCCCACCTGTCGCTACCCTGAGTGTTCTCAACTCCTCCCACCTGTCGCTACCCCGAGTGTTCTCAACTCCTCCCACCTGTCGCTACCCCGAGTGTTCTCAACTCCTCCCACCTGTCGCTACCCCGAGTGTTCTCAACTCCTCCCACCTGTCGCTACCCCGAGTGTTCTCAACTCGTCCCACCTGTCGCTACCCTGAGTGTTCTCAACTCCTCCCACCTGTCGCTACCCTGAGTGTTCTCAACTCCTCCCACCTGTCGCTACCCCGAGTGTTCTCAACTCCTCCCACCTGTCGCTACCCCGAGTGTTCTCAACTCCTCCCACCTGTCGCTACCCCGAGTGTTCTCAACTCCTCCCACCTGTCGCTACCCTGAGTGTTCTCAACTCCTCCCACCTGTCGCTACCCTGAGTCTTCTCTGTTCAACACCCTCCTCCTCCTCCTCCTCCTCCTCCTCCTCCTCCTCTCTTCGTCTTCTTCTCTTTCTCTCCTTCCTTCCTGCGTTTTCCAGCTCACAGTCTGTCTATCTCTCCTCAGCCTGATAATTTGCTGGCCAGCGTCCTGGTCCATCCGGTGCTGACCGCCAGCGGATTACCCACCCGGGATCGCCGCTTCGCTCAACCAACAACTACAGCATCTGCTGCAGCCAGCGTATTGGCATCCCTCTCCGCATCACAGATCTCTGGCCGTCCACAGGGAGCGCACTCCAACCCTTCACTCTACAACAGCGATCGCACTGTCATGCAGCAGAGGTAAGTGAGCCCCCCCCCATCCCCTCCCCCCAGACATTTGCCAACATTTTATCTTCATTTAGGCCCCTTTCACACTGGGGCGGTTTTCAGGCGGTACAGCGCTAAAAATAGTGCCTGTACACCGCCTGAAAAAAAAAAAAAAAAACGACCCCATTCACTCCAGTGTTAAAGCCGGCGGGCTTTCACACTGGAGCGGTGCGCTAGCAGGACGGCAAAAAAAGTCTAGCAGCATCTTTGGAGCGGTATAGGAGCCGTGTATTCACCGCTCCTATACCGGTCCTTCCCATTGAAATCAATGGGACACCACGGTAATACCACGGGGGAATTTAACCCTTTTTTGGCCGCTCGCGGGGGGTAAAACCGCCCTGCGAGCACCCGAATACCGCAGCTAAAATGACGGTAAAGCAGGTAATATAGCGCTGCTTTACCGTCGCCGCGGCTCCCGCCCAGTGTGAAAGGGGCCTTAGTGGTTACTTTTAGCCACAGATGAATGTCTCTGTGCTTTTCCCTCAAACCTATCCTGTGTCTCTGGCATGTTATTTTTGGTGCTTTTTGGCCAAGTCTCTCTATCCTCCAGAAGACAATACAGACAGAACACGGGTGGCTTGGTCATTGGCACACTTTCCTTGCAACACTGAGGTCCTGGGCTCAGGTGGCTCTAGGTCCGCATGAAGTGAAGTGGACTGTTAGTAAATGGGGGGGGGGGGTTGTGAAGGGGGGTGTTGGGAAGTTAAAGGGAGGTTGTGAAGTGAAGGGGTGGGGTGGGGAAAGGAGGGTGGGGAATTAGGGTTGTGAAGGGGGTGGGGGGGGGGCTGTGGAGTGAAGATTGTATCTGCAGCACTTTCAGTGTATTGTACAGTAATTCTGCACTATCTTTGTCACAGTGCCATGTCACCAAACGACTTCCAGCTCCAGAGTGCTTCTCACTCTTCCCTGCTGGCCTCAGAGTTTGCATCTGCTGAGATGAGTCTACACGCCATTTACATGCATGAGGTGAGTGTCTGCGCCCTGTACGACTCTCGTTTCCGAGGGGTCTCCCTGATCCCAGAGAGGAGGCTGCTTCCCCTACTTCTCCTCCGATGATCAAAGTGCAAACCAAGACAAATTAAAGGAGAATGTTTCTCTACACTCCTCTGCTCTTTCTCTTTCTCTCTCCTCTCCTTTCCTCTCCTCCCATGCTGTACCTCTCTATGCTCCAAGGCTTATCCTCCCATGCTCTCACTTTGTCTTCTTTCTCTTGTCCTCTTCTTCTTTCTCTCTTGTCCTCTTCTTCTTTCTCTTGTCCTCTTCTTCTTTCTCTCTTGTCCTCTTCTTCTTTCTCTCTTGTCCTCTTCTTCTTTCTCTCTTGTCCTCTTTTTTTCCTCTTCTCTTTCTTTTTCCTTTTTCCTTTCTCTTTCTTCTTTCTCTTTTTTTTTTTTCCTTTCTTCTTTCTCTTTTTTTTTTCTTTCTCTTCTTTTTTTTCCTCTTCTTCTTTCTCTTTTTTTTTTCCTTTTTTTCCTCTTCTTTCTTTCTTTTTTTTTTTTTTTTTCCTTTTTTTTTTTTTTTCCTCTTCTTCTTTCTTTTTTTTTTTCTTCTTCTTTTTTTTTTTTTTCCTCTTCTTCTTTCTTTTTTTTTTTTTTTTTTCCTCTTCTTCTTTCTTTTTTTTTTTTTCCTTCTTCTTCTTTTTTTCTTTTTTTTTTCTCTTTTTTTCTCTTTTTTTTTTTTTTCCTCTTCTTCTTTCTTTTTTTTTTTTTTCCTCTTCTTCTTTCTCTTTTTTTTTTTTTTTTTTCCCCTCTTCTTCTTTCTCTTTTTTTTTCCCTCTTCTTATTTCTGCTGCAAAGCACTTCCCGATCTCCTGCCTAGGCGAGAGTTTCTCCGCACCCCCTGCATGCGCACAGACGTGCAGCAGGCCTCGGGTCCCGGGTGAGCCCTGTGGCACATTTGCAAAGTCCGCTAGTTGGAGAGAAAGAGAAAACCTCCCCTGTCTTTTCAGTGGACATGGAAGCCCAGTAACCCTCTCCGTCTTTCCCAGGTACACCAGATTCAAGGCTCAGCACAGCGCCCCCTAGGGATGTGGCAAGCGTCAGATCTGTCTCCTCATCAGAGACCCCACCCAGGTGAAGTTCTGTGTATACCGTCGCGTTGTGTCTGCATTGATCTCTGTATACTCCACTAACTGATAACTGCTCTACTGTCCTCCTATTGCAGGAACCAGGTCCGGTTCTCGGTCGGGGTACCATGGTCTGCGCCTCGGGGGCTGGGAGGAGGAGGAGCAAGAGGTGGAAGAGAGGACACCCTTGAAGGCGGCTTCAGCGGCCCATAGCACAAGCAGTAGCAGCGGTGGAAGCAGTTAGCACATCCCATAAAGGTAAGTGTGGGGTCAGTGTATGCTGGGGGGGGGTTGTGTGTGGTGGGTGTGGGGGGTGTCTGTGTATGTTGGGCATTTGTGTGAGGTGGGTGTGTATGGCAGGGGGTGTCTGTGTATGCTGAGGGCTGTGTGAGGTGGGGGTGGGTGTGTATGGCAGGGGGTGTATGTGTATGCTGGGGCTTCTGCTGAGGCAGGCCTCTGTTCTGGAGAGTGTAGCGGTCAGGCGGTGAGGAATTGTGGGGTTAGGTATGTGAGGCTCCATTTTAGAGAAGCAAGGAGATGCATGCTCATTTCCACCAACCTATAGAGCACTGATCTGAAATTTCCCTCCCAGGTTATAAGCACATTCCTATTGGCCCCGATTTATTATAATGTGGGGCTCTGATCCTGGCAGCAGAATGTTGACATCCTGTAAATTTTGGCCTCGCAGAACAAAAGCCGTTTTTATATAGACTCCCACATGGAGTAGCCGGCTATAACTCTCCTTGGCTTGGCCAAACTCAGAAGAAGCCAGATGTCCTTCTCCTTGGCCAAACTCGGGAGTAGGGACCGATCCCTCGCGGCTACAATGAATTGTCGGGTCCCGGCAATATAGATAAAAATCATTGAAAAAAAAAGAGCATGGGACCCCCCCACCACCAGACCCCCCCCGCCCACCCCCCACCCCCCCCACCCCCCCCCCCCCCCGCCCCCCCCCCACCAGTCCATTACCAGGCCCTTTGGGTCTGGTGTGTAAATTAAGGGGAAACCTACGCCAAATAAAAAAAATTTTGTGGGGGGCCCCCCAAAATCCATACCAGACCCCATGTTGATGGGGACAAGGGCCTCCTCTCCACAACCCTTGCCCGGTGGTTGTTGGGGGGTCTGTGGGCAGGGGGCTTATCGGAATCTGGAAGTCCCCTTTAACAAGGGAACACCCAAATCCCCCCCCCCCCCAATGTGAATTGGTAAGGGTACATTGTACCCCTGTCACTTTGGGACAAGTCCTTTCAAAGTGCGACTGCGCTGAAAGCTGAAAATTGGTCTGGGCAAGAAAGTGCCTGTATTGAAGTGGTTAAAATCACTGCTCCCGAAAAAAAACGTCAGTTTTTTAGTTTTAAAAAAAAAACTTTTTTTTTTTTTTTTGCATTGATACATGTCCCCTGGGGCAGGACCCGGGTCTCCAAACACTTTTTATGACAATAACTTGCATATAAACCTTTAAAATTAGCACTTTTGATTTTTCATGTTCGTGTCCCATAAACTTTAACTGGACAAATTTTTTGCCTGTTCGCAAGTTCTGGTGCAAACCGAACCGGGGGGGGGTGGGGTGTTCGGCTCATACTTACTCGGGAGTAGCTCCATGTCCCTCTCCTCAGCCAAACTCGGGGTTAGTCGGGCTTCACTCCTTGGCCTCGCCAAACTCGGGGTTAGTCGGGCTTCACTCCTTGGCTTTGCAAAACTCGGGGTTAGCCAGACGTCACCCCTTGGCCTCGCCAAACTCGGGGTTAGTCGGGCTTCACTCCTTGGCCTCGCCAAACTCGGGGTTAGCCAGACGTCACCCCTTGGCCTCGCCAAACTCGGGGTTAGCCGGGCGTCACTCCTTGGCCTCGCCAAACTCGGGGTTAGTCGGGCTTCACTCCTTGGCCTCGCCAAACTCGGGGTTAGTCGGACGTCACTCCTTGGCCTCGCCAAACTCGGGGTTAGTCGGACGTCACTCCTTGGCCTCGCCAAACTCGGGGTTAGTCGGACGTCACTCCTTGGCCTCGCCAAACTCGGGGTTAGTCGGGCTTCACTCTTCGTGGCTCAGCCAACCATCACTTTCCATGGCTTGGTCAAACTGAGAAGTAGCCAGATAATGATATTCAAGAACTGTCTGTGTTGTGTGATTGGATGGTATTAGGTCGGTCTGTATCATGATGGGATTCTCCTTGTCTGTGATGTGATTGGGTCGTAGTCCTACCATGTTCTCATGTCTTCCCATTGTTCCTTGCAGGTCCCTTACTGATCGATCAAAGATGTTCTTCATATATATGGGACATGGTGCTGCTCCTGATGGCCACCAGAACTGTGCTGGGCGTTGGGCCGCTCTCTGCGGAGAGTCGCCCGGCTGGTCCCTACATGTATTATTATTATTATTTTTATATCAGACGTTGGTGCATGGCCACACCCCATGCCGCTTCTACAGAGAGACTACGTTTTATGTCGCTGATTTTTGGATAAGCTAATTGTAAAGGAAGAATATAGAGATATTTATTATTTCCAGTGTTAATATTGATCTGCTGCCCTCATTCAGAATGTCTTTGCCCTCAGTGGGGGGTCCATATTACCCCGTGTGACCCCCTGCATTGGACCCCCCACAAAAGACTGTGCCGCCTGCTGAGGGTTTCCAGCTGCTTTCATATCGGTGTTCCCGCCCTCCAAGCTCTGCGTTGCCGGCACTCCACCCATATCTGTAATATTACTTCATTGCAGACCGCGCTAGAATCGATGGCGGGATCCGGAGAGGTGGAGGGCGTTGGCTGTACACGGAGGGGGATTTGTGCTTCCAAAGTGCCTTGTGGACATGAGGAGCGGATCGGAGGACGCCACTGCTTCACCCATATTTCATGTGCTGCTCATACGGCTGCCTCTAGGGGGCATCACAGCACCCTCCTGCAGGCTGCACTTCCCCTTATCGCTGGATGTGATCCCAGTTTTATAGTCACTACATCTGTCCTGTGGATTCTGCTCATTTCCAGCCAAGAACCTAGATCAGGCATCAGCAGGAAATTTTACAGGTGGCAGTGGGGAGTACATGGTGCAGAGTTCAGAAGGGAGGATGGGGCAGAGAGCAGCAACGGTGGGCGGCTGGGTACATGGTGCAGAGTTCAGATGGGAGGATGGGGCAGAGCGCGGCAGCGGTGGGCGGCTGGGTACATGGTGCAGAGTTCAGAAGGGAGGATCGGGCGGAGAGCGGCAGCGGTGGGCGGCTGGGTACATGGTGCAGAGTTCAGAAGGGAGGATCGGGCGGAGAGCGGCAGCGGTGGGCGGCTGGGTACATGATGCAGAGTTCAGATGGGAGGATCGGGCAGAGAGCGGCAGCGGTGGGCGGCTGGGTACATGATGCAGAGTTCAGATGAGAGGATCGGGCAGAGAGCGGCAGCGGTGGGCGGCTGGGTACATGGTGCAGAGTTCAGAAGGGAGGATCGGGCAGAGCGCGGCAGCAGCATTGGGCGGCTGGGTACATGGTGCAGAGTTCAGAAGGGAGGATCGGGCAGAGCGCGGCAGCGGTGGGCGGCTGGGTACATGGTGCAGAGTTCAGAAGGGAGGATGGGGCAGAGCGCGGCAGCGGTGGGCGGCTGGGTACTTGGTGCAGAGTTCAGATAGGAAGATCGGGCAGAGCGTGGCAACAGCGTTGGGCGGCTGGGTACATGGTGCAGAGTTCAGATAGGAAGATCGGGCAGAGCGCGGCAGCAGCGTTGGGCGGCTGGGTACATGGTGCAGAGTTCAGAAGGGAGGATCGGGCAGAGCGTGGCAGCAGCGTTGGGTGGCTGGGTACATGGTGCAGAGTTCAGATGGGAGGGTGGGGCAGAGCGTGGCAGCAGTGGGCGGCTGGGTACATGGTGCAGAGTTCAGAAGGGAGGATCGGGCAGAGCGGGGCAGCGGTGGGCGGCTGGGCACATGGTGCAGAGTTCAGAAGGGAGGATCGGGCAGAGAGCGGCAGCAGTGGGCGGCTGGGTACATGATGCAGAGTTCAGATGGGAGGATCGGGCAGAGAGCGGCAGCGGTGGGCGGCTGGGTACATGGTGCAGAGTTCAGAAGGGAGGATCGGGCAGAGAGCGGCAGCAGTGGGCGGCTGGGTACATGGTGCAGAGTTCAGAAGGGAGGATCGAGCAGAGAGCGGCAGCGGTGGGCGGCTGGGTACATGGTGCAGAGTTCAGAAGGGAGGATGGGGCAGAGTGCGGCAGCGGTGGGCGGCTGGGTACTTGGTGCAGAGTTCAGATAGGAAGATCGGGCAGAGCGTGGCAACAGCGTTGGGCGGCTGGGTACATGGTGCAGAGTTCAGATAGGAAGATCGGGCAGAGCGCGGCAGCAGCGTTGGGCGGCTGGGTACATGGTGCAGAGTTCAGAAGGGAGGATCGGGCGGAGCGCGGCAGCGGTGGGCGGCTGGGTACATGGTGCAGAGTTCAGAAGGGAGGATCGGGCGGAGCACGGCAGCGTTGGGTGGCTGGGTACATGGTGCAGAGTTCAGAAGGGAGGATCGGGCGGAGCGCGGCAGCGTTGGGCGGCTGGGTACATGGTGCAGAGTTCAGAAGGGAGGATGGGGCAGACCGCGGCAGCGGTGGGCGGCTGGGTACATGGTGCAAAGTACAGATGGGAGGATGGCAATAAGGGGTACATGGTGCAGTTGGGCAGTGGGATGTGTGCTGTGTGTGTGTGGGGGTGCTGGGAGGGGGGGGGGTGCAGGGTTCACATGGGAGGATGAGGATAGCAATGGCTGTAGGGGGGGGTACATGGTGCAAAGTACAGATGGTGAGATGAGGCTGTACGGAGGAGGATGATGATGATGATGATGATAAGGGGTTCATAGTTCAGATGGGAGGATGAGGATGGGGGGTGCACTGGAGGCTGCAGCGAGGACGGTTGGAAGGTGCAGATGTAAGGAGGAGGCTGGATAGAGTATGATGGAGGCAGTACAGAGGATGACGGGAGGTCCCCGCCTCTAGTAAATTGTTCAGGATTTAGGGCGGAGGCGGTGCAAAGGAAGACTGCTCTCCCTACAATCGGGAGCCTTGATTTACTAAGCTATAACACGGCTCTCACTGCTGACAATAGATCGCCATGGTAACGATCGTTAAGGCTTTGTGAATTGAGCCCCGCGCTGTGATTGGGGGAGGACTTGATTGCCAGGAATGTAATCCGCTGGCGGTATGGACCCTTCATCATCTGGGACCTCGTGGGCGGAGCCATTTGGTTTTTATTTCAGAGGCTGGAGCCTCTGTGAGGTGACAGAGAGCAGAATTCACAGGCCAAGACCCATCCGGACAACGAGCGCACCCCCTGCCTGGGGGGGGTCCTCTGCTTAGTAAATACAACTAACGGTGTAAGTGTTACACATCTGGTGCTCTGAGATTCCCGGCTCCCTCCCAGCATGCCCTGCCTGCCCCAGCCTGGGGGCCCATATCCGAGACAGACTGTACACCATAATCTGGGGGTTCAGCTCTGGCACTTCCCCCCCCCCCCCTCCGATATTAGTGCCAAGATATGTGACCAGATCCCAGGCGGGGGCAGCGTTTTACAGCACACCGAGCCGTGTGTGGTGGGGCACCGCGGGGGCGGGCTCTGACTGAAATAAATGTTTACATACTTGTACAGAAGAACCGCCTCTGTTTCTTTTTTTTTTCCCACATACATGTTCTCTGTTACCTTCATATTGTTGGTGGGGCTGACTATCGGCACATGATAGGTGCTCGCCCTTCTGGGATCTACCGCCTGAAAATTCCATCTGCGCTGTGGTGTTTTTTTTTGTTTTGTTTTTTTTTTAACTGCAACAAGCTTTGTTTGTACTGGACCAGGTCACTCAGACATGTCCACCTCTGAACTGTTTCACCCACAATATAGACTAAGGCAAAATGCGTCAGCCGTAGCATTGGGTCTGGTGTGGAGGGACATGTCTTGGTGACCTAATAAAGCTTGTTGTGGTTAAAAAAAAAAAAATAGTGCAGCTGGAATTTTCACAGATCCGATCCCCAGAATGAAGACTTGACTGTGTGCGCACATCTGCGTCTCCATCTTTAACTCCACATTTTAGAGTTTATAAATCTGATATTAACGCAAAACCACTCTTACCCGGGGTACAGCTTCCACCCTCCTCCGACAGCATTTATAAAAAAAAAAAGGATGCCCAGCCTCCTCGGGGGAGGAGTTTATCCTGGAGGGCGGCACCTGCAAACAATAACCGTGTCATAGAACCTACATCTATAGGCTTGGAATAAAATAACGGAGGGGGGCGGGGCAAGGAAAGCGCTCTCTCTCACTTTCTGTGTCCGCAACTTCCCCGACCTTTCTGGGGGTGTCCACCATTATCCGTGGTACCAAATTTGTAACCAGAACCTTCTACCAGCATTTTCTTTCAATCAAAGTAAATTAAACGGGGTCACTTATCCGGCGTTTCAATCTACATTGGGGTTAATTATCCTTAATAAAAGTTGGTGAAACCAGCAGCAACTTTATTAAAACAAAACGTTATAATCCATAAAGTTCATTCTGGAAAAATCCTTAATAAGGCAAAGCGGCGCTTCCTAATAATATGTTGTACGCCGTTCGATGACAATCATGAAAAAACACCCAGTGAGACCACGCCGATCAAAGTGCTCGGTTCATGGAAAATCGTCCGGTGTATAGAGAATCCACCTTCACCGCACCACGTGGTTCCACCCCCCCCCCCCACCCTCACCGCACCGCGTGGTTCCACCCCCCCACCTTCACTGCACCGCGTGGTTCCACCCCCCCCACCTTCACCGCACCGCGTGGTTCCACCCCCCCCACCTTCACCGCACCGTGTGGTTCCACCCCCCCCCCCCTTCACCGCACCGCGTGGTTCCACCCCCCCACCTTCACCGCACCACGTGGTTCCACCCCCCACCTTCACCGCACCACGTGGTTCCACCCCCCACCTTCACCGCACCACGTGGTTCCACCCCCCCACACCTTCACCGCACCGCGTGGTTCCACCCCCCCACCTTCACTGCACCACGTGGTTCCACCCCCCCTCCCACCTTCACCGCACCGCGTGGTTCCACCCCCCCACCTTCGCCGCAGCGCGTGGTTCCACCCACCTTCACCGCACCGCGTGGTTCCACCCCCCCACCTTCACCGCACCGCGTGGTTCCACCCCCCCCACCTTCACCGCACCGCGTGGTTCCACCCCCCCCACCTTCACCGCACCGCGTGGTTCCACCCTCACCGCACCGCGTGGTTCCACCCCCCCCACCTTCACAGCACCGCGTGGTTCCACCCCCCCACCTTCACAGCACCGCGTGGTTCCACCCCCCCCCACCTTCACCGCACCGCGTGGTTCCACCCCCCCCACCTTCACCGCACCGCGTGGTTCCACCCCCCCCCCACCTTCACCGCACCGCGTGGTTCCACCCCCCCCCCCACCTTCACCGCACCGCGTGGTTCCACCCTCCACCTTCACCGCACCGCGTGGTTCCACCCTCCACCTTCACCGCACCGCGTGGTTCCACCCCCCCACCTTCACCGCACCACGTGGTTCCACCTTCACCGCACCACGTGGTTCCACCCCCCCACCTTCACTGCACCACGTGGTTCCACAAGCCCCCCCCCCACCTTCACCGCACTACGTGGTTCCACCCCCCTAGGAATCGCACTTATTAAAAATATGTCTAAACACACATTGGATATGTAATGCCCAACCAATAATATCAAGGGATCGTCTTCCAGGATATCTCAATTCACCAGGGCGATGGATCGGTGCCCTCCAATCCACATTCATCTCATTCACGTAATCATACGAAGTTCCAATCGGCTCAAAGGAAAACAATCCTCATAGCGGACCTTCGATCGTCCCAACGTCAGGGGGGTGCAGTGCTCAAAGTACGCCGTTCCCCATCTTCTGCTGATCGTATCCCTGAGTTCCATGGGTTTCAGGTCCGGCCACCAGCTTCTCTCCGATCGATGGTTCCTGTACCAGGGGGTCTCAGACTGGCGCTCCTCCAGCCATGAGGCCTTGCAATGCTGCCAGTTACAATCATGACTCCCTCAGGCAAAGGCATGATGGTACTTGTAGTTCTGCAGCAGCCGGAGGGCCACCAGTTTGAGACCCCTGTGACAGCATCCAGCCAGCAAGGTCAGCCGCCTCCTATAGCTTTGAGGTCGTTGCTTTTGGTAGAAAAATATCATTACCAATCTGTAGACACCAAATACCCCTCAGGCCACATGCACCCTGGGCCACATGCACCCTGGGCCACATGCACCCTGGGCAGGGAGCGTTTTGGTGCCGGCAAAAGGCCCAGATCTGAACTGAATGGCTGCTATGGATCTGCCCACTCCTGTGTGGTGTCAATCAACAGCCAGTTGGAACTGATGGCTACCTGGCTGTTGATTGGCAGCATTCAGGAGTGGGCAGATCCATGGCAGCCATTCAGTTCAGATCTGGGCCTTTTGCCGGCACCAAAACGCTCCCTGCCCAGGGTGCATGTGGCCTGAGGGGTATTTGGTGTCTACAGATTGGTAATGATATTTGTCTACCAAAAGCAACGACCTCAAAGCTATAGGAGGCAGCTGACCTTGCTGGCTGGATGCGGTCACAGGACCCATCGATCGGAGAGATGCTCGTGATCGTGCCTGGAACACAGGGATACTAAAGCCTCGTACACTCGATCGGATTTTCCGCAGACAAAACCTCGGACTTGTGTCCGAAGGCGTGTGACTGGATTTTGTCTTGCATACAAACGACAAGGAATTGTCGGCCAACAAACACGAACGTAGTGACGTACTATGTGTTTTTTCAGATCTTTAGCGCCACCCTTTGGGCTCCTTCTGGTAATTTCGTGTTAGTGGAAGTTTGGTGAGTGTTGATTTGCGCTTTTCAGTTTGCGCTTTTCATTTCGTGCTTTTCAGTTCGTCAACCAGACAAGTTGCGGAATTGGAGGAGATGACGTGTTATTCATTATTGGCCTTGGAGTTTATTGCTTTGACCCAAGTCCAGTCCGGGAACAGGAGGAGGAGGAGGAGTTCTTGGACCAGAAATTGGTTGCTTTATTCATGGTGACCAATTATGTCATATGCCTTTGCTGCGGGAGCTCCAGGAGAATAATCCGGATGATTTTCGGGAATTATCTCCGGATGACGGACCCCCTGCTTTCCCCAACTCTTTGCATTACTGACCCCCTATATTAAGAAGCAGGACACATGCATGAGGCTTTTATTTATTTTTTGATTGAATAATAATGATTTGATTTGGTATATTTTTGGATACATAAAATGCACTTTTGGATAAGTTCTATTGGCAGATTTCATGTCTAATTTTATTTTGTTTTCTTTTTTTAATGCACAATAAAATAATTGTGTAGAATAATACTTGGCTCTGTGTTTTACTTCAAATGACAGTTTGGGAGTCGCCAGTTACATTTAAAAAAAAATACAATGTAACATTAACAAGAGACTTTGATCTTAAAAACTACAGGATAATAATGGTGAGTGGTAACTTGCCCAAATAAAAACATAATAATATTATTCTTGATATCACTAGAAAAAAAAAGCCTTTGAAAATTAGTTTGCCATAACTCCATCAGTATCACCAGCAAAGCAGCTCCATTATTATCCCATTATAGAAGAAGAGAATTGTGCGCTGCATTTCCACATTTCAGAATTTGCCGCGCCACGAATGTTAATTCTCCATTACGAACACGAGTTTACAAGACCGACCGCTTCCGGCTCATCCTTGCTTCCGAGCATGCGTGTTTGTACTTTTGGACTTGTGTACACACGCTCGGAAAATCTGGCAACACACATTTGTCCGTGGAAAATTTTAAAACCTGCCATCCAACATTTGTCCGCGGAAAATCCGGCAACAATTGTCCGATGGAGCGTGCACACGGTCGGATTTTCCACCAACAGCCTGTCGTCGAACATTTCCCGTCGGAAAGTTTGATCGTGTGTACGAGGCTTTACAGCATAAGATGGAGAACGGCGTACTTTGAGCACTGCACCCCCCTGACGTTGGGACGATCGAAGGTCCGCTATGAGGATTGTTTTCCTTTGAGCCGATTGGAACTTCGTATGATTACGTGAATGAGATGAATGTGGATTGGAGGGCACCGATCCATCGTCCTGGTGAATTGAGATATCTTGGAAGACGATCCCTTGATATTATTGGTTGGGCATTACATATCCAATGTGTGTTTAGACATATTTTTGGTAAGTGCGATTCCCAGGGGGGTGGAACCACGTGGTACAGTGAAGGTGGGGGGTGGAACCACGCGGTGCGGTGAAGGTGGGGGGGTGGAACCACGCGGTGTGGTGAAGGTGGGGGGGTGGAGCCACGCGGTGCGGGGAAGGTGGGGGGGTAGAACCACGTGGTGCGGTGAAGGTGGGGGGGGGTGGAACCACGCGGTGCGGTGAAGGTGGGGGGGTGGAACCACGCAGTGCGGTGAAGGAGGAGGGGTAATAGTAAAAAAAGATACTAAATCGCTGGTATGTATAAAAAGACCATAAAACCTGATAAAATCAAATAAGATGGCTAAATGAAATGCAGCTCCCAACAAAAAGTGTTCCCACACTTAAAAAGATATAGTAAAATATACAAAGTTTGTATAGATGGTGCGGCATTACATATCCAATGTGTGTTTAGACATATTTTTGGTAAGTGCGATTCCCAGGGGGGTGGAACCACGTGGTGCGGTGAAGGTGTGTGGGGGGGTGGAACCACGTGGTGCGGTGAAGGTGGGGGGGGTGGAACCACGCGGTGCGGTGAAGGTGGGGGGGGTGGAACCACGCGGTTGGAATTTTCGATGGGGGGTGGTGTTGGTGGTGATGGGGGGGGTGGAACCACGTGGTGCGGTGAAGGTGGGGGGGTGGAACCACGCGGTGCGGTGAAGGTGGGGGGGTGGATTGGGTGGGGGGGGGGGGAATGTTGGAATGTGGTTGGTCGGGGTGGATGGTTGGATCAGGTTGGAAATATGGTTGGATGGTTGGATGGTTGGATGGTTGGGTTTGTGTGGTTTGTTGTTGTGTTTGGGTGGTTGGTGGAAACTGATGGACATTTGGTGGAAGGTTGGATTGGGATGGTGGTTGGTGGAAGGTGGGGGAAGGCTGGTGGTATTTGGAATGTGGGTGGGGAAATGGGATTGTGGTGGGACTAGGATTTGGATGTTAGGGGTGTGGAATGGTCGGTGGACTGGACGAAACTTGGATGGAAGGTGGTGGTGGTTGGATGGTTGGAATTGGTTTGTGGAGGGTGGATGGTGGGTGGATATGGAATAGCTTTTGGTTTGGATGGATGGAAATTGGATGGGGTGGTGTGTGGAATTTTTTGGTTGGTGGATGGTTGGTGGTGGTAGGATTGTGGAATGGAAGGATGGGTATGGATTCGGGTGAGGAGGTGGGGGGGGGGTGGGACTAGTGGGGGGTGGGTGGTGGGTGAAGGTGGGGGGGGTGGAACCACGCGGTGCGGTGAAGGTGGGGGGGTGGAACCACGCGGTGCGGTGAAGGTGGGGGGGTGGAACCACGCGGTGCGGTGAAGGTGGGGGGGTGGAACCACGTGGTGCGGTGAAGGTGGTGGGGGGGGTGGGGTGGTGGTGGGTGGGTTTGGTGTGGTGGAACCACGTGGTGCGGTGAAGGTGGGGGGGGGGTGGTGCGAAGGTGGGGGGGGGGGTGGAACCACACGGTGCAGTGAAGGTGGGGGGGTGGAATCACGTGGTGTGATTCCCAGGGGGGGTGGAACCACGTGGTGCGGTGAAGGTGGGGGGGTGGAACCACACGGTGCGGTGAAGGTGGGGGGGGTGGAATCACGTGGTGCGATTCCCAGGGGGGTGGAACCACAAGGTGCGGTGAAGGTGGGGGGTGGAACCACGTGGTGCAATTCCCAGGGGGGTGGAACCACGTGGTGCAGTGAAGGTGGGGGGTGGAATCACGTGGTGCGATTCCCAGGGGGGTGGAACCACGTGGTGCAGTGAAGGTGGGGGGTGGAATCACGTGGTGCGATTCCCAGGGGCGTGGAACCACGTGGTGCGGTGAAGGTGGGGGGTGGAACCACGTGGTGCGATTCCCAGGGGGGTGGAACCACGTGGTGCAGTGAAGGTGGGGGGTGGAATCACGTGGTGCGATTCCCAGGGGGGTGGAACCACGTGGTGCAGTGAAGGTGGGGGGTGGAATCACGTGGTGCGATTCCCAGGGGGGTGGAACCACGTGGTACAGTGAAGGTGGGGGGTGGAATCACGTGGTGCGATTCCCAGGGGGGTGGAACCACGCGGTGCGGTGAAGGTGGGGGGGGTGGAACCACGCGGTGCGGTGAAGGTGGATTCTCCGTACACCGGATGATTTTCCATGAACCGATCACTTTGGTTGGCGTTATCTCACTGGGTGTTTTTTCATGATTGTCATCGAACGGCGTACAACATATTATTAGGAAGTGCCACTTTGCCTTATTAAGGACATTTTTCAATATTAAAAAAAAAAATTACGGTAAAAATGAATCTGAACAAGAGAACTGACACGGAGGCGGTGGGAGTGAAGGAGGGGCCACAGTTCCCGATTTGTGTTGAGCGAATCAATTGCCAGATCAGGCGAAGTGGACGCATTTTTTTTTTTCATTGGCCTGAATTTTTACGCAATCCCCAGCGGACCTTCCAATATACAAATGGTAAGTGGGGGACCTCAGAATGATGTGACTGCGGATTGGGCCAATCTGTGTGCTGATATTCGGCACAATCCACGTGTGGTTCAGTGGTCACCCTTTGTGAGGCACACACACCCTTATGTGGTCACCATTCAATAAAATATCCTCTGATAAGTCCTCGCCCTTTAGGCGCCACTCCCAGCTCACAGGAGTAATGGAAAAACGAGGCATGCTGGGTAGAGGAGGGGATTATTATACAGAGGCGGGCTCACAACTTTTATGCCAGTGTCCCAACCTCCAGTAGGTGGCGGTATAACCCAAATGTTCTTGAATTCCAGTGTCCCTCAGTGGGCGATTCCCATCACTTAGTCATTTACTCGTGGTAGCTAGGGGTGCCGCCTTATGGAAAAACGAGGCATGTTGGGTAGAGGAGGGGATTATTAGATGGAGGCTGGCTTACAACTTTTATGCCGGTGTGGCGTTATAACCTGATTGTTTTTGAATTTTGGTGTCCCTTAGTGGATGATTCGTGTCACTTAGGTGGCACTCCCAGCTCACAGGAGTAATGATTCATGGGGAAGAACAGAGGCATGCTGGGTAGAGGAGGAGACTGTTTTATATGGAGGCGGGCTCACAACATGTCTGTCAGTCTCCAGTAGGTGACGGCACTCCCAGCTCACAGGAGTAGTGACCAATGGGGGAAAAACGAGGCATGCTGGGTAGAGAAAAAGGACTGTTATAAGGAGGCTGTCCTACAACTTTTATGCCAGTGTCCCTACTTCCAGTAGGTGGCAGTATAATCCAACCTTTTTAGAATTCCGGTGTCCCTCAGTGGACGATTCCCATCACTTAGTCTTTACTTGTAGGAGCTCGGAGTGCCGCCTTATGAAAAAACGGGTAGAGCTTGCTGGGTAGAGGAGGGGATTATTATACAGAGCCCGGCTTACAACTTTTCTGCCAGCGTCTCAATCACCAGTAGGTGGCAGTGTAATCTGACTTTCTGCCACCTACTGGAGGTTGGGACACTGGCCGAAAACCCGACTGTTTTCTGAATTCCGGTGTCCCTCAGTGGACGAGTTCTCATCACTTAGGCGCCATTGCCAGCTCACAGGAGTAATGACTTACGGAACAAATGAGGCATGCTCGGTAGAGGAGGGGGGATTGTTATAGGGAGGCTGGCTCACAACTTTTCTGCCAGTGTCCCAACCTCCAGTAGGTGGCGGTATAACCTGTTTCTAAATTCTGGTGTCCCTCAGTGGACGATTCCCGTCACTTGGGTGGCACTCCCAGGAGTAATGACTAATGGGATATTTAGCTGGTAGGCATTCTTGACATCACCCACCCATCTGAGTAATTCCACCTCGGACCAGAACGCCCATTGAGGAGGTGACTCAGAAGATTAGCGCACCGGCGGACAATGCCGGGCGGTGCTACAAGTTCAGTGAAGGCTAAAAACAGGAAGTCTTATCAGACAATGAGATCCGACACCTCGATTAATCATCTTCAATATTTATTCATTGGATAAATACAAATAACAGAGAAAATACAGTCCGATCTTCTGTACACCCAACACCGTCCTCCACCCATACCGCCAACATCGCCCCCGATACCGCTCACCTGACCCCACACCTGATCGTAGGCACAAAAGCCGGAGTTTAGCCCATTTCTAGCAGCTTTCAATCATAGAAAACGATGACATCGAGGTGACCCACCACCAATAGATTGCATTGGATCTGACCATCGATGGCCTCAGCTTCCTCCATCGGGATTGAAGAGATGAGATTTTATGGTTTTGCCCCGTGAAGCCGGCATCGCGGTTCACCAGAAACAAATGTCGAAGTACGGGGGACCCCTCTCATTGGTTGCTGGTGAACGGATGAGCCGTACGGATAACTCCAATTTATTAATACTCAACAGATGCTGATTTGCTCTTCATGTCGATCCCCTTCAATCCCAGGAATCGGGACTGTCCACTTCTCCGAGGATTGATCCGCGTAAAGGGCAGGAGCAGGATTCTATTTCATACTCGGTGGTGACACAATGTTAAGGCAATGGATACTGCAATAGGCCTTATGGCCAATCAAAAAAGAAGGTTATCTAGTGCGTGTCCTAATGGTGCCTGCTGTCTGATTGGTCAGCGCACAGTCTAGATGCAGAAAGGTTTGTGGTTGGAGGATTACACCTCCGTGTATAGAAGACGCATCTCCCAATGTGACCGAGACCGCCACACCTTATCATGCCTCCAGCTTCCCCTGTATGGACATGGACTGACACCGCACGCGTGTCGTCACTTCATGTGTCCGAAGTGTGATGCCAAAAATGTCTTCATGATATCTGTTCTGGTCCTGCAGGGAAAAGACACAAAGAGGTTCAAAATGAGTTCAGTGCAAACACCTCATCCTGTCATATGATCCCACCCCCACCACCTTATCCCACCCCCACCACCTGATCCCACCTCCCATCCTTTCCCCACCTCATCCTATCATATGATCCCATATCTGATCCTCCCCGACTCTACCATCCATTCCCCACCTCATCCCAACCGACCCCTCAGCCATTCCCCACCTCATTCCACCCCCACCACCTGATCCCACCCCCACCACCTGATCCCACCTCCCATCCATTCCCTACCTCCCATCCATTCCCCACCTCATCCCAACCGACCCCTCAGCCATTCCCCACCTCATCCCACCCCCACCACCTGATCCCATATCTGATCCTCAATCCTCCCCGACTCTGCCATCCATTCCCCACCTCATCCCAACCGACCCCTCAACCATTCCCCACCTCATCCCCACCTACCATCCATTCCCCACCTCATCCCACCCCCACCACCTGATCCCACCCCCACCACCTGATCCCACCTCCCATCCATTCCCCACCTCCCATCCATTCCCCACCTCATCCTGTCATATGATCCCATATCTGATCCTCAATCCTACCCGACTCTACCATCCATTCCCCACCTCATCCCACCCCCACCACCTGATCCCACCTCCCATCCATTCCCCACCTCATCCTATCATATGATCCCATATCTGATCCTCAATCCTACCCGACTCTACCATCCATTCCCCACCTCATCCCAACCGACCCCTCAGCCATTCCCCACCTCATCCCCACCTCCCATCCATTCCCCACCTCATCCCACCCCCACCACCTGATCCCACCTCCCATCCATTCCCCACCTCCCATCCATTCCCCACCTCATCCTGTCATATGATCCCATATCTGATCCTCAATCCTACCCGACTCTACCATCCATTCCCCAGCTCCTCCCACCCCCACCACCTGATCCCACCTCATCCTATCATATGATCCCATATCTGATCCTCAATCCTCCCCGACTCTACCATCCATTCCCCACCTCATTCCACCCCCACCACCTGATCCCACCTCCCATCCATTCCCCACCTCCCATCCATTCCCTACCTCCCATCCATTCCCCACCTCATCCCAACCGCACCACCTGATCCCATATCTGATCCTCAATCCTCCCCGACTCTACCATCCATTCCCCACCTCATCCCAACTGACCCTCCCATCCATTCCCCACCTCATCCCACCACCCTCCCATCCATTCCCCACCTCACCCCACCGCCCTCCCATCCATTCCCCACCTCACCCCACTCCCCACCACCTTATCCCACCTCCCATCCATTCCCCACCTCATCCCACCCCCCACCACCTTATCCCACCTCCCACCTAATCCCACCTCCCATCCATTCCCCACCTCATCCCACCCCCCCCTTTCATCCATTCCCCACCTCATCCCACCCCCCCTTTCATCCATTCCCCACCTCATCCCACTCCCCCTTTAATCCATTCCCCACCTCATCCTCCCACCACCTGATCCCACCTCCCATCCATTCCCCACCTTATCCCACCCCCCACCACCTGATCCCACCTCCCACCTAATCCCACCTCCCATCCATTCCCCACCTCATCCCACCCCTCCTTTCATCCATTCCCCACCTCATCCCAACGCCCTCCCATCCATTCCCCACCTCATCCCACCCCCCACCACCTGATCCCACCTCCCACCTAATCCCACCTCCCATCCATTCCCCACCTCATCCCACCGCCCTCCCATCCATTCCCCACCTCATCCCACCCCCCCTTTCATCCATTCCCCACCTCATCCCACCTCCCATCCATTCCCCACCTCATCCCACCCCCCCTTTCATCCATTCCCCACCTCATCCCACCTCCCATCCATTCCCCACCTCATCCCCCCACCACCTGATCCCACCTCCCATCCATTCCCCACCTCATCCCCCCACCACCTGATCCCACCTCCCATCCATTCCCCACCTCCCATCCCCCCACCACCTGATCCCACCTCCCATCCATTCCCCACCTCATCCCACCCACCCTCTCAGCCATTCACCACCTCATCCCAATTGCCCTCCCTGCAATCCTTTCTCTACCTGATCCCACCAACAAGTTTCTCCACCATCTGACCCCCCCCCCCCCTCCTATCTGATCCTCCATTTGACCTTATTAGCAGCTTAATTCATCTTCCTGATCCCACCATCTGCCTCCAACATCTGACCCCACCAGCTGTATCCTTCAGCCAACCTCTACCTGACCCCTCATTTACTTCTCTGTCCAACCTCACCAACCTCTGCTATCTGGTCCCCATTGGATGCTAGCAGCTGATCCTCTAGCAAACTCATCAGTCGTCGCTGAGATCCAACCCCATCTGACCCAAAATATACTCCTCTATCCAATTCAACCATCTATCTGCACCAAATATCTACCAGATTGTACATCTGATCTTCATTCAACTCTTATCTGATCCCATACTTCGTCCTGACTTGACCCATCTACCAGCCCAGCCATCTTTTTTTTGTATGAAGTACTGCCAGCTTCCCTATGGTGAGACCTGAATCTCTACCCTCATAGTGAAAGATTACCAACCACCACCCTCAGCCCTCCTATGACGAGACCTGAAATTATACATACCACCTACCACCAGAACATCTACAGCAATACCTGGAAATCTACATACCTCTGGCTCCCCCCATGGTGAGATCTGAAACTCTACATACCCCTAGGGTAATGCCAGGATTCTACATACTCCCCACCCCCCAGCACTCCTATGGTGAGACCTAATACTCTACATCCTCCACACCCCCAGAACTTCTACAGCAATACCTGGAAATCTACATACCTCTGGCTCCCCCCGTGGTAAGATGTGAAACTCTACATACCCCTAGGGTAATGCCAGGAATCTACATACTCCCCACCCCCCAGGACTCCTATGGTGAGACCTAATACTCTACATCCTCCACACCCCCAGAACATCTACAGCAATACCTGGAAATCTACATACCTCTGGCTCCCCCCATGGTAAGATCTGAAACTCTACATACCCCTAGGGTAATGCCAGGATTCTACATACTCCCCACCCCCCAGGACTCCTATGGTGAGACCTAATACTCTACATCCTCCACACCCCCAGAACTTCTACAGCAATACCTGGAAATCTACATACCTCTGGCTCCCCCCATGGTGAGATCTGAAACTCTACATACCCCTAGGGTAATGCCAGGATTCTACATACTCCCCACCCCCAGAACTCCTATGGTGAGACCTAATACTCTACATCCTCCACACCCCCAGAACTTCTACAGCAATACCTGGAAATCTACATACCTCTGGCTCCCCCCGTGGTAAGATGTGAAACTCTACATACCCCTAGGGTAATGCCAGGAATCTACATACTCCCCACCCCCCAGGACTCCTATGGTGAGACCTAATACTCTACATCCTCCACACCCCCAGAACTTCTACAGCAATACCTGGAAATCTACATACCTCTGGCTCCCCCCATGGTAAGATCTGAAACTCTACATACCCCTAGGGTAATGCCAGGAATCTACATACTCCCCACCACCCAGTACTCCTATGGTGAGACCTAATACTCTACATCCTCCACACCCCCAGAACATCTACAGCAGGGGTGCCCAACCAGTGGCCCGGGGGCCACATGTGGCCCGCGGAGCCCTCTGATGTGGCCCTCGAACCTCCTGTTCTAAGATGGAGGGTTGGCAAGCCCAGATCACGGGTTGCCGACCCGCCATCCTAGAGCAGCAGTTTTGTGAATGAAGCTGCTGGTAGTGGAAGCAAGTGGCTGCGGAGCCGAGCCACATAAGCCAATGCTTACTGTATAGCGCCGGCTCCTGTAACAGGCGGAGCGATACCAAATGCACGCTGCCTGGGACAGCAACAGCCAGCAATACCAGAATGGAAGACGGTTATTAAAAGGTAAGTTTACTACTAAATTCACAGTATATATGGATATATCTGTTTTGCAGTGTTTACTGGGCTGCTTTCAAACTGATCCGCAGGTGCAGTGCAGCTGCGGGTTACCTGCATTGAGCCATAGACTTCTGTTATTACCGGCGGGTTTGTTGCGCCTTCAGAAAGTGCGCCACACCTGCAGGATATAATAGAAGTTTACGGCAAAGTGCAGCTAACCCGCAGAAAATCCATAGGTTCACTGCGCTGCACCCGCGGTTTGGGCAAATCGCAGCGCACCAGTGTGAAAGCAGCCTTAGGCCCCTTTCACATGATTGGTCCGACCCAATCGGACTTACTATTCACCTCTATGGAGCAGCAGATGCAAACGGACTTGTGTCTGTTTACACCCGCCTACCTAAAAAAAAATAGAAAGGGATCTGCCCCTTCCGTCTGGGCAAATCGAATTGGATCTGTTGGCTGTGTCCGTGGACACAGACCTGTTATCCTCCCGCTCCGCTAATTGTGGCCCGCGACCAGTTACCAATTCGCTTAAGTGGCCCACGCTCTTCAAAAGGTTGGGCACCCCTGATCTACAGCAATACCTGGAAATCTACATACCTCTGGCTCCCCCCATGGTGAGATCTGAAACTCTACATACCCCTACGGTGATACCAGGAATCTATGTACTCCCCACCCTCGGCTCTCTCAGGGTGAGACCAGGAAATCTACATACCCCTGGTGAGACCTGAAGCTCTACATACCCCAGAAACTACCTGGAAATACCAAGAAAGCTATATAACCCCACTTCCAGCACTCCTATGGTTCAACATGAAACTCAACACACTCCAGCTCTGCTATAGCGAGTTCTGGAAGTCTGCATACCTACGATCAAACCTGTACTTTTCATATTTCCAGCTCCCCCATTGTAGGGCCTGGTACTTCACATAGCCTCAGCTCTCCTTTGGTGAGACCTGGAATACTACACACCCCTGGGGTGAGACCCAAAACTCGACATACTCCTAAACTCTGCTCTGATGAGACCTGAAACTCTGCATACCTCCAGCTACCCTAGAGTGAAACTTAGAACGCTACATTTCAATGGTCAAACATGAACCCTTCATATCTCCAGCTCCTCCGTGGTAAGGCCAGGTACTCTACATACCCCCAGCTCTCCTATAGAAACTCTGCGTACCCACATCTCCTTAGCAAGAAGGCCTGAAACTCCACATACTCCAAGCTCCTCTATGGTAAGGCCTAGTACTTTATATACCCCCCAAGCTCTCCTTTGGTGAGACCTGAGCACTACATACCCCCAGCTTCCCTATGGTGAGCCAAGAAACTCTACATACCCCCAGCTTCCCTATGGTGAGCCAAGAAACTCTACATACCCCCAGCTTCCCTATGGTGAGCCAAGAAACTCTACATACCCCCAGCTTCCCTATGGTGAGCCAAGAAACTCTACATACCCCCAGCTTCCCTATGGTGAGCCAAGAAGCTCTACATACCCCCAGCTTCCCTATGGTGAGCCAAGAAGCTCTACATACCCCCAGCTTCCCTATGGTGAGCCAAGAAACTCTACATACCCCCAGCTTCCCTATGGTGAGCCAAGAAGCTCTACATACCCCCAGCTTCCCTATGGTGAGCCAAGAAGCTCTACATACCCCCAGCTTCCCTATGGTGAGCCAAGAAACTCTACATACCCCCAGCTTCCCTATGGTGAGCCAAGAAACTCAATACATACCCCCAGCTTCCCTATGGTGAGCCAAGAAGCTCTACATACCCCCAGCTTCCCTATGGTGAGCCAAGAAACTCTACATACCCCCAGCTTCCTATGGTGAGCCAAGAAGCTCTACATACCCCCAGCTTCCCTATGGTGAGCCAAGAAGCTCTACATACCCCCAGCTTCCCTATGGTGAGCCAAGAAACTCTACATACCCCCAGCTTCCCTATGGTGAGCCAAGAAGCTCTACATACCCCCAGCTTCCCTATGGTGAGCCAAGAAACTCTACATAACCCCAGCTTCCCTATGGTGAGCCAAGAATCTCTACATACCCCCAGCTTCCCTATGGTGAGCCAAGAAACTCTACATACCCCCAGCTTCCCTATGGTGAGCCAAGAAGCTCTACATACCCCCAGCTTCCCTATGGTGAGCCAAGAAACTCTACATACCCCCAGCTTCCCTATGGTGAGCCAAGAAGCTCTACATACCCCCAGCTTCCCTATGGTGAGCCAAGAAACTCTACATACCCCCAGCTTCCCTATGGTGAGCCAAGAAACTCTACATACCCCCAGCTTCCCTATGGTGAGCCAAGAAACTCTACATACCCCCAGCTTCCCTATGGTGAGCCAAGAAGCTCTACATACCCCCAGCTTCCCTATGGTGAGCCAAGAAACTCTACATACCCCCAGCTTCCCTATGGTGAGCCAAGAAGCTCTACATACCCCCAGCTTCCCTATGGTGAGCCAAGAAGCTCTACATACCCCCAGCTTCCCTATGGTGAGCCAAGAAACTCTACATACCCCCAGCTTCCCTATGGTGAGCCAAGAAGCTCTACATACCCCCAGCTTCCCTATGGTGAGCCAAGAAACTCTACATACCCCCAGCTTCCCTATGGTGAGCCAAGAAACTCTACATACCCCCAGCTTCCCTATGGTGAGCCAAGAAACTCTACATACCCCCAGCTTCCCTATGGTGAGCCAAGAAACTCTACATACCCCCAGCTTCCCTATGGTGAGCCAAGAAGCTGTACATACCCCCAGCTTCCCTATGGTGAGCCAAGAAACTCTACATACCCCCAGCTTCCCTATGGTGAGCCAAGAAGCTCTATATACCCCCAGCTTCCCTATGGTGAGCCAAGAAACTCTACATACCCCCAGCTTCCCTATGGTGAGCCAAGAAACTCTACATACCCCCAGCTTCCCTATGGTGAGCCAAGAAGCTCTACATACCCCCAGCTTCCCTATGGTGGTGAGCCAAGAAGCTGTACATACCCCCAGCTTCCCTATGGTGAGCCAAGAAACTCTACATACCCCCAGCTTCCCTATGGTGAGCCAAGAAGCTCTACATACCCCCAGCTTCCCTATGGTGAGCCAAGAAACTCTACATACCCCCAGCTTCCCTATGGTGAGCCAAGAAACTCTACATACCCCCAGCTTCCCTATGGTGAGCCAAGAAACTCTACATACCCCCAGCTTCCCTATGGTGAGCCAAGAAGCTCTACATACCCCCAGCTTCCCTATGGTGAGCCAAGAAACTCTACATACCCCCAGCTTCCCTATGGTGAGCCAAGAAACTCTACATACCCCCAGCTTCCCTATGGTGAGCCAAGAAACTCTACATACCCCCAGCTTCCCTATGGTGAGCCAAGAAACTCTACATACCCCCAGCTTCCCTATGGTGAGCCAAGAAACTCTACATACCCCCAGCTTCCCTATGGTGAGCCAAGAAACTCTACATACCCCCAGCTTCCCTATGGTGAGCCAAGAAACTCTACATACCCCCAGCTTCCCTATGGTGAGCCAAGAAACTACATACCCCCAGCTTCCCTATGGTGAGCCAAGAAGCTCTACATACCCCCAGCTTCCCTATGGTGAGCCAAGAAACTCTACATACCCCCAGCTTCCCTATGGTGAGCCAAGAAACTCTACATACCCCCAGGTTCCCTATGGTGAGCCAAGAAACTCTACATACCCCCAGCTCCCATATGGTGAGCAAAGAAACTCTACATACCCCCAGCTTCCCTATGGTGAGCCAAGAAACTCTACATACCCCCAGGTTCCCTATGGTGAGCCAAGAAACTCTACATACCCCCAGCTTCCCTATGGTGAGCCAAGAAACTCTACATACCCCCAGCTTCCCTATGGTGAGCAAAGAAACTCTACATACCCCCAGCTTCCCTATGGTGAGCAAAGAAACTCTACATACCCCCAGCTTCCCTATGGTGAGCCAAGAAACTCTACATACCCCCAGCTTCCCTATGGTGAGCCAAGAAACTCTACATACCCCCAGCTTCCCTATGGTGAGCCAAGAAACTCTACATACCCCCAGCTTCCCTATGGTGAGCCAAGAAACTCTACATACCCCCAGGTTCCCTATGGTGAGCCAAGAAACTCTACATACCCCCAGCTCCCATATGGTGTAGCCTGTAAATCTACATGATTCCTGCCCCCATGGTGAGACCTAAACTCCTCATACCACCAGGATTTGTATGGGTAGTCTACATAATCGCAGCTCCTCTAGGGTAAGGCCTGGAACTCTACATACCCCCTCCTCCCTAATACTGTATATACCCACATCTCCTCAACAAAGAAGAAACTCCACACTCCAAGCTCCTCTATGGTAAGGCCTTGAACTCTTCAAATCCCCGGCCCTCCCTATGGTGAAAGTCTACGTACCCTCAGCTCGCCTATGTAGTCTCCAGCCTCGATGATACTCATGTCCCCCTGAGACACCAGGATGAGCTGGACGGTCTGTAGGACGTCGGTGGCCATGGTGACATCCCCGCAGATGTACATATGTCCGTTCTTGTTCCGCAGCACATCATGTACCTGATAGGCCAGCTGTGTCCGCAGGATGTCCTGTACATAGGTCTGGACGAGATGGGAGAGTATCAGGGACTGATTGATGGAACGTCTGCCTGCCCTCATGTTGTAGAGCGCTGCGCAAACTGTTGGCGCTATAAAAATGCCGTATTGTAATAATAATAATGTAATCTGCTCACATTCTCCATTTCACAACATTCATCTCTCACGGAGTCCGCCATGTACCAAATATTAAATCGGGGAAGATTGTGAATCTTAGTTAAAGTTGGGATCCAGCCGAAACGTATTTTAGCTTTGGAAGGAGAAGAGGAGGGTTCGATTCCCGGTCAGGTTTTTGTTGTGTCTGAAGACCTACTAGAGATTTCCTCTCCGTTCTCGACACAAACCCTTTCCTGCTTCCTGCCAAGTCTAAAACTAACACCTAAAAAAATAAAAATGTGTTGCCTGGAAATGGACGAATGAACTTCTAGACCGGGGGTCCCCAAACTTTCTAAACAAGGGTCCAGTTTACTGTCTTTCAGACTTTACGGGGCCGGACTGTGGCCATTGGGAGTAGCAAAGGTCCCAACATCAGTGGGAAAATACATTGCATTGTGTCCCATTGTTTGTGCCATTGGGCCCAATTGTTGGTGTCAGTGAGAGGAATTGTGCCCCATCGTTGGTGTCATTGGGCCTGTTCATTCATGTCAGTGTGAGGAATTGTACCCCATCATTGGTATTAGTGGGAGAAACTGTGCCCCATCGTTGGTATTAGTGGGAGGAATTGTACCACATCGTTGGTATTAGTGGGAGGAATTGTGCCCCCATCATTGGTGCCAGTGCGAGGAATTGTGCCCCATCATTGGTATTAGTGGGAGGAATTGTACCACATCGTTGGTATTAGTGGGAGGAATTGTACCACATCGTTGGTATTAGTGGGAGGAATTGTACCCCATCATTGGTATTAGTGGGAGGAATTGTACCACATTGTTGGTATTAGTGGGAGGAATTGTACCCCATCATTGGTATTAGTGGGAGGAATTGTACCCTATCATTGGTATTAGTGGGAGGAATTGTACCCCATCATTGGTATTAGTGGGAGGAATTGTACCACATTGTTGGTATTAGTGGGAGGAATTGTACCCCATCATTGGTATTAGTGGGAGGAATTGTACCCTATCATTGGTATTAGTGGGAGGAATTGTACCCCATCATTGGTATTAGTGGGAGGAATTGTACCACATCGTTGGTATTAGTGGGAGGAATTGTACCCTATCATTGGTATTAGTGGGAGGAATTGTACCCCATCATTGGTATTAGTGGGAGGAATTGTACCACATCGTTGGTATTAGTGGGAGGAATTGTACCCCATCATTGGTATTAGTGGGAGGAATTGTACCCCATCATTGGTATTAGTGGGAGGAATTGTACCACATCGTTGGTATTAGTGGGAGGAATTGTACCCCATCGTTGGTATTAGTGGGAGGAATTGTACCCCATCATTGGTATTAGTGGGAGGAATAGTGCCCCATCATTGGTATTAGTGGGAGGAATTGTACCCCATCATTGGTATTAGTGGGAGGAATTGTACCCCTTCATTGGTATTAGTGGGAGGAATTGTACCACATCGTTGGTATTAGTGGGAGGAATTGTGCCCCATCGTTGGTGACAGTGGGAAGAATTGTACCCCATTGTTGGTGTCAGTGGAAGGAATTGTGCCCCTTCATTAGGGTTAGTGGATGAAATAGTGGCCCAAGGGCCTGATTAAAGTAAGCAATCTTAGTTAAAGTTGGGATCCAGCCAAAACGTATTTTAGCTTCGGAAGGAGAAGAGGAGGGTTCGATTCCCGGTCAGGTTTTTGTTGTGTCTGAAGACCTACTAGAGATTTCCTCTCAGTTCTCGACACAAACCCTTTCCTGCTTCCTGCCAAGTCTAAAACTGAAACCTAAAAAAATAAAAATGTGTTGCCTGGAAATGGACGAATGAACTTCTAGACCGGGGGTCCCCAAACTTTCGAAACAAGGGTCCAGTTTACTGTCTTTTCAGACTTTAGGGGGCCGGACTGCGGCCATCTGGCCCCTAAGCCACACTTTGGAGACCTTTGTGGATGAGGCCATCTAAGCTCTGGAGCTTGATACAGTCGGAGAAGAACAATGGGGTAGAGTCAGACTGCTCGCCCAGTATGGGATGTGTAACAGACCTAGCCGGGACAGAGGCTGTTGGAGGGGACGGAATGCGAGCCTCTTGCCTTGGTATTATGGGCCCTGGCATTTGGGGGAACGGTGCTGTTTGTGAGCTGTATGCCTGGGGACCGCTGAGCTGGTGTTACTTGGATTCAGGTCCATGCCCCCCCCAAGACACATAGACTCTGGACATGTCAGATGCTAATATCATCAACTCCAGCCACCTGTCTGTTGTCTTGTATAATGCAAATGAGTAGCCTGGCTTGACACAGATTCCGAAGAGTATTTCACCTATTGTTGTGTGTGCTAATTAACCTGCAATTGAATGAAGGAGTCCAGTGTTGATTTAGATAATTAGCTCATGCTAATTAGGTTAGGTTTTTAGTCATCCGGCTGTATATCTGTGTGACATCTCAAATAAAAGCTATTCCTGATGTACTCCAAGACTGGTGTTGTCTAGTTCTTGGGGGTTCCTATAGCCAGATCCATTGGACTCATGTTCCAGGACTTAGGAAGCATTTACGGCGGACACCTTGAGTACAGGATCCGTCACAGGATGTCTCTAGGAATGCGAATTTGTAGTCACCAGGGACGGTTCCTCTAGAAATATGCATCTCCATCGACTTGGTCCTCAACTTCTCAAGCCCTAGTGAGGGCACAAGTCTTTAAAACTGATTAAGGACAATCAAGAGCTTTTTGCTCTTTAACCGCTTCCCGACCGCCTCATGTAGATATACGTCAACACAATGGCACGGGCAGGCAAAAGCACGTACCTGTACGTCCCCTTTAATTTGCCTGCCGGGGGGCGCGCGCGCGACCCGGTCGGGAGCTCCGTGACCACGGCCGCGGGACCAGCGGACCCGATCGCCGCTGGTGTCCCGCGATCGGGTTACGGAGCTGAAGAACGGGGAGAGGTTTGTGTAAACAAACCTCTCCCCGCGCTTCCTACACTGACTGTCAGTGATCGGCGGTTCCCTGTCATCGGGAACGCCGATCAATGACGTCAGACGTACAGCCACGCCCCCCTAATGTAAAAAAAAAAACACACACACGTCACACTGACTCCTCCCCGCCCCCTAGTGGTTAACCCCTTCACTACAACTGTCATTTACATAGGAATCAGTGCTATTTAAATAGCAGTGATTGCTGTATAAATGACAAATGTCCCAAAAATGTGTCAAAAATGTCCGATGTGTCCGCCAAAATGTCGCAGTCACAATAAAAATCGCTGATCGCCGCCATTACTAATAATAAAAAAAAAAAATTAATAAAAATGCTATAAAACTATCCCCTATTTTGTAAACGCTATAACTTTTGCGCAAACTAATCAATAATCGCTAATTGCGATTTTTTTTACCAAAAATATGTAGAAGAATACGTATCGGCCTAAACTGAGGAAAAAACATTTTTTTTTATATATATTTTGGGGATATTTATTATAGCAAAAAGTAAAAAATATTGCATTTTTTTTCAAAATTGTCGCTCTATTTTTGTTTATAGCGCAAAAAATAAAAACCGCAGGGGCGATCAAATACTACCAAAAGAAAGCTCTATTTGTGGGAAAAAAAGGGCGCCAATTTTGTTTTGGAGCCACGTCGCACGACCGCGCAATTGTCAGTTAAAGCGACGCAGTGCCGAATCGCAAAAAGGGGCCTGGTCCTTTGGCTGCCAATTGGTCCGGGGCTGAAGTGGTTAACAACGCTTTGGGTTCAACTTTTAATTTTTTCTAGGGCTGTGGAAATTAAAGATTAATTCCTCGATTAATCGATACATTTTTTTGATCGATCAAAATTCTTTTGATCGGTACTCACCTCTCCGCCGACTTCCGGGTCTTCAGGGAGTTCCGGAGATCCGGTGACATCACAGACAGACGTCACTGGACTCCTCCCCCTTTCCCCAAGTGCCTCCGTCTGCTAATGAAGGGAAGGGGGTGACGTCGAAGTTCTGATTGAATCTAACGCATACGGGGGAGGAGCTACGCATGACGTCACCCCGCTGCTGCCCTACGGAACTAACACGATTGTCGGCTTTACATGCTGTGTTTTTATCATCTTTATGGGAGTAGTTTGTGTTTGAACACAAAAATGAAATCTTATACTTAAGCGGTGAGCACTGAGATCTTTTCTTTCTGCCCATGACCTGCGTCCTTGCTGAGATCTAAGGAGACGTCAGAGAAGTTTATGGTCCTTGTTATACCCTTTTGATACCCGCTTGCATGACCACCTGTTTGCACCGGGGTCCATGCCATAAGGTGAGAGCGATCAGTTAGACCGGAGGTGGAGGGATTGTCACGCTACTGTGGGGAAAAAAAGTACTTACGTCAGTGCTACAGATTGAATTTAAAATGTATTTGTGTGGACTGTGAAGTTGAGTCATGGATTGTGGAAACTAACTAGTGTCGGGTGATTGTATATAGTGTATACCACATTTACCACCGACTAATGCAGAATTGTAATGCAAGGAGATCAGCTAAAAGTAGTTGGATCTGTATGTGCGTTATAATTAATCGAAATTAGTCGATTAATCGATTAAAAAAAAAAAAAAAAAACGATTAATCGAACACGAAAATTTTAATCAGTAACAGCCCTAATTTTTCTGAAGGAAGTTCTGTGCTCAGGGAAAGTGGGGGAGGTTTTGCTCTCAGCGTTGTTCTTTTTCTACAGTTTGAAATGTTTTCTCATTGTCAGTAGATTCTGCGGAGGAACGCGTTTCGCTCATGCAGCCTTTGCGCTATATTTGTGGGATTCTTTTTACATGATTTTGCATTTACCAATAAAGTTAATTATATAATTGATCTCATTTAGTTGCTTATTCTCCTTTTGTTGGCATTCCTGGGACTGCGGTGGTCTCAGTCCCCTTTCCTTTTTGCTCACCTTCGGGCAGTCTGGCTGGCGGGAGAACGCGGTGTAGATCTCAGTGAAGGCTCCTCTCTGGCGCGCGTCGTAGGTTTCCTCCTTGTAGATGTGATCGAGTTCTGCACAGCGGGAGCCGAAGACCAGCGTCATATTACCGGGAACCACACCTGGAAGGGCAAGAAGAACGGCTGAGAGGGGGCACCAATGGAGAGAACCTTTCCCCTGGGCAGGGGTGTTGCTGGGTCTACAAAAGATCTGGGGATAGAGCCCATAGCAATGTAGTAAAGAGTCATAAGCTTGGGTGGGCATACACATGTATATACGTGTGTGTATATATCCCCAGAGAGCCCCCCACTTACATCAGGGTCCCCAGAGAGCCTCCTCCCTACATCAGGATCCCCAGAGAGCCCCCCTTACACCAGGGTCCCCAGAGAGCCCCCCCCCTACATCAGGGTCCCCAGAGAGCCTCCCCTTACATCAGGGTCCCCAGAGAGCCCCCCCACTTACATCAGGGTCCCCAGAGAGTCCCGCACTTACATCAGGGTCCCCAGAGAGCCCCCCACTTACATCAGGGTCCCCAGAGAGCCCCCCACTTACATCAGGGTCCCCAGAGAGCCCCCCACTTACATCAGGGTCCCCAGAGAGTCCCCCACTTACATCAGGGTCCCCAGAGAGTCCCCCACTTACATCAGGGTCCCCAGAGAGCCTCCGACTTACATCAGGGTGCCCAGAGAGCCCCCTCCCTACATCAGAGTCCCCAGAGAGCCCCCTCCCTACATCAGAGTCCCCAGAGAGCCCCCCTTACATCAGGATCCCCAGAGAGCCCCCCTTACATCAGAGTCCCCAGAGAGCCTCCTCCCTACATCGGGGTCCCCAGAGAGCCCCCCTACATCAGGGTCCCCAGAGAGCCCCCCCTACATCAGGGTCCCCAGAGAGCCCCCCACTTACATCAGGGTCCCCAGAGAGCCCCCCACTTACATCAGGGTCCCCAGAGAGTCCCCCACTTACATCAGGGTCCCCAGAGAGCCCCCCACTTACATCAGGGTCCCCAGAGAGCCCCCCACTTACATCAGGGTCCCCAGAGAGTCCCCCACTTACATCAGGGTCCCCAGAGAGCCCCCCCCCCTTACATCAGGGCCCCCAGAGAGCCCCCCACTTACATCAGGGTCCCCAGAGAGCCCCCTTACATCAGGGTCCCCAGAGAGCCTCCCCTTTACATCAGGGTCCCCAGAGAGCCTCCCCCTTACATCAGGGTCCCCAGAGAGCCTCCCCTTTACATCAGGGTCCCCAGAGAGCCTCCCCCTTACATCAGGGTCCCCAGAGAGCCCCCCCCTTACATCAGGGTCCCCAGAGAGCCCCCTCCCTACATCAGAGTCCCCAGAGAGCCTCCTCCCTACCTCAGAGTCCCCAGAGAGCCCCCCCTTTCATCAGGATCCCCAGAGAGCCCCCCCTTACATCAGGATCCCCAGAGAGCACCCCCCTTACATCAGGGTCCCCCAGAGAGCCCCTCCTTACATCAGGGTCCCCAGAGAGCCCCCCCCCTACATAAGAGTCACCAGAGAGCCTCCCCCTTACATCAGGGTCCCCAGAGAGCCCCCCTGTACATCAGAGTCCCCAGAGAGCCTCCCCCTTACATCAGAGTCCCCAGAGAGCCCCCTCCCTACATCAGGGTCCCCAGAGAGCCCCTTTACATCAGGGTCCCCAGAGAGCCTCCCCCTTACATCAGGGTCCCCAGAGAGCCCCCTCCCTACATAAGAGTCCCCAGAGAGCCTCCCCCTTACATCAGGGTCCCCAGAGAGCCCCCTCCCTACATCAGAGTCCCCAGAGAGCCCCCCCCCCTTACATCAGGATCCCCAGAGAGCCCCCCCCCCTACATCAGGGTCCCCAGAGAGCCCCTCCCTACATCAGAGTCCCCAGAGAGCCTCCCCCTTACATCAGGGTCCCCAGAGAGCCCCCTCCCTACATCAGAGTCCCCAGAGAGCCCCCTCCCTACATCAGAGTCCCCAGAGAGCCTCCCCCTTACATCAGGGTCCCCAGAGAGCCCCCCCTTACATCAGGGTCCCCAGAGAGCCCCCCCCTTACATCAGGGTCCCCAGAGAGCCCCCTCCCTACATCAGAGTCCCCAGAGAGCCCCCTCCCTACATCAGAGTCCCCAGAGAGCCCCCCCTTACATCAGGGTCCCCAGAGAGCCCCCCCCCTACATCAGGGTCCCCAGAGAGCCTCCCCCTACATCAGAGTCCCCAGAGAGCCCCCTCCCTACATCTGAGTCCCCAGAGAGCCTCCCCCTTACATCAGGGTCCCCAGAGAGCCCCCCCTTACATCAGGGTCCCCAGAGAGCCCCCCCCTACATCAGGGTCCCCAGAGAGCCCCCCCCCTACATCAGGGTCCCCAGAGAGCCTCCCCCTTACATCAGGGTCCCCAGAGAGCCCCTCCCTACATCAGAGTCCCCAGAGAGCCTCCCCCTTACATCAGGGTCCCCAGAGAGCCCCCCCTTACATCAGGGTCCCCAGAGAGCCCCTCCTTACATCAGGGTCCCCAGAGAGCCCCTCCCTACATCAGAGTCCCCAGAGAGCCTCCCCCTTACATCAGGGTCCCCAGAGAGCCCCCCCTTACATCAGGGTCCCCAGAGAGCCCCTCCCTACATCAGAGTCCCCAGAGAGCCCCCTCCCTACATAAGATTCCCCAGAGAGCCTCCCCCTTGCATCAGGGTCCCCAGAGAGCCCCCCCTTACATCAGGGTCCCCAGAGAGCCCCCTCCCTACATCAGAGTCCCCAGAGAGCCCCCTCCCTACATAAGAGTCCCCAGAGAGCCCCCCCTTACATCAGGGTCCCCAGAGAGCCCCCTCCCTACATCAGAGTCCCCAGAGAGCCCCCCCCCCTTACATCAGGATCCCCAGAGAGCCCCCCCCCTTACATCAGGGTCCCCAGAGAGCCCCCTCCCTACATCAGAGTCCCCAGAGAGCCTCCCCCTTACATCAGGGTCCCCAGAGAGCCCCCCCTTACATCAGGGTCCCCAGAGAGCCCCCTCCCTACATCAGAGTCCCCAGAGAGCCCCCTCCCTACATCAGAGTCCCCAGAGAGCCTCCCCAGAGAGCCCCTTACATCAGGGTCCCCAGAGAGCCCCCTCCCTACATCAGAGTCCCCAGAGAGCCTCCCCAGAGAGCCCCTTACATCAGGATCCCCAGAGAGCCCCCCCTTACATCAGGGTCCCCAGAGAGCCCCCTCCCTACATCAGAGTCCCCAGAGAGCCTCCCCCTTACATCAGGATCCCCAGAGAGCCCCCCCTTACATCAGGGTCCCCAGAGAGCCCCCCCCTTACATCAGGGTCCCCAGAGAGCCCCCTCCCTACATCAGGGTCCCCAGAGAGCCCCCTCCCTACATCAGGGTCCCCAGAGAACCTCCCCTTGGGGACCCCTGCAGAGATTCTGGGCTGTAGCCCCAAAAGCCACCCCCTAGCGACGCCACTGCCCCTGGGGACATTAGATGCATTTCTTTTATTTGGGGGCATTCTGTCTTTTCCTGCCTCTCACTTTCCATGATAAAAGTCTGGATGTAAAATTAGAGATTCGGTTTCAGAGTGAATTTTTTTTTTTGGCTGCAGGGCCCATAGATGGAGAACATGAGCATTTCACATCTCTGTCACCAGATGGCGCTCTTATAGAACTCACCAACGTTCAGGATGGATCCCGCAATGACGGCTCAGCAGACCCATCACACAATGGTAATGGATGCCCCCCCCCCCCCCCCCCCCCGGTACCTCTACTGCCCCCTACTGCTGGGGCACATACTGACCATTACTCAGCAATGAGCCCACCAGCTACAGTACAGTCTGAGCTTCAAGCTGAACTCCGGGTAAACAGCTACACACAGATGAAATACATATAAGGCAGCTGTTCTACCTGCCAAAGGATTTGTATTTCTGTCCATCCAGTTCTGAGATTTACACAGCCCTGCCACACAGAGTAGCCCTTTCTGGCAGGGCAGGAGACCTGATTTTTCTCTGCTGCAGTTCAATAACCACTTACAGGTCTTGTCCCTCCCCCATCCTGTGATCGGTTAGTGAACTGAACAAAGACGATAAAGCTCATCCCTCTGCTCTCTCCTCCTATCAGCATGCTTCTTGCATTGCAGCACAACGGATTGACTCCTTGTTATATTCAGGTTCTTACAATAGATTGAATGATGAATTATGAATATTTTTATCTTATATGTTCTGTCTGGAGTTCTGCTTTAAGAAATGGGGAATGTTGGAGATTTGCTCACCTTTGTTTTCAATGTCGTACAGTCTCTGCTGCCAGAACCCTCTGAAGGGGGCAATTCCGGTTCCGGGGCCCACAAGAATGCAGGGGGCTTTTGTATCTGCTGGGAGGTGAAAAGTGGGGGCTCTGTGGAGGAAGACAGACAGATACAGGGTAAGGTGACATGTGACCAGAGGCGGCAGCACCCTTTTACCTGTGGCATCGCTAGACATGACCACCCCCCGGTCTCCTGGCATGTGCTCCAGGCTGATTAGCCTGTAAATCATTTGGTGTTGTTGGCGGTCCGAGGGGGGGGGGGGGCGTTATCTATATATGTGGCAGTCACACCTCTTGTAGCCCATTCATCAAATGTATGCAATAGTAGTAGTATGCATTATTCAGGGGCATTGCCAGAACCTGGCACCCAGGATATGTTCCCCCAGGTCTTCTACGGGGTGGCCCGGGTCTTCTCCTGGGTGGCCCTGGTCTTCTACTGGGTGGTCTGGGTCTTCTACTGAGTGGCCCGGGTCTTCTACTGATTGGCCCGGGTATTCTACTGAGTGGCCCAGGTCTTCTACTGTGTGGCCCGGGTCTTCTACTGTGTGGCCCGGGTCTTCTTCTGTGTGGCCCGGGTCTTCTACTGAGTGGCCCAGGTCTTCTACTGTGTGGCCCGGGTCTTCTACTGAGTGGCCCCAGGTCTTCTACTGAGTGGCCCTGGTCTTCTACTGAGTGGCCCTGGTCTTCTACTGAGTGGCCCCGGTCTTCTACTGAGAGGCCCCGGTCTTCTACTGAGTGGCCCCGGTCTTCTACTGAGTGGCCCAGGTCTTCTACTGAGTGGCCCAGGTCTTCTACTGAGTGGCCCTGGTCTTCTACTGAGTGGCCCTGGTCTTCTACTGAGTGGCCCTGGTCTTCTACTGAGTGGCCCTGGTCTTTTACTGAGTGGCCCTGGTCTTCTACTGAGTGGCCCAGGTCTTCTACTGAGTGGCCCAGGTCTTCTACTGAGTGGCCCTGGTCTTCTACTGAGTGGCCCTGGTCTTCTACTGAGTGGCCCTGGTCTTCTACTGAGTGTCCCTGGTCTTCTACTGAGTGGACCAGGTCGGCTACTGAGTGGCCCTGGTCTTCTACTGAGTGGCCCTGGTCTTCTACTGAGTGGCCCTGGTCTTTTACTGAGTGGCCCTGGTCTTCTACTGAGTGGCCCAGGTCTTCTACTGAGTGGCCCAGGTCTTCTACTGAGTGGCCCTGGTCTTCTACTGAGTGGCCCTGGTCTTCTACTGAGGGGCCCTGGACTTCTACTGAGTGGCCCTGGACTTCTACTGAGTGGCCCTGGTCTTCTACTGAGTGGCCCTGGTCTTCCCAGGTCTTCTACTGAGTGGTCCAGGTCTTCTACTGAGTGGCCCTGGTCTTCTACTGAGTGGCCCTGGTCTTCTACTGAGTGGCCCTGGTCTTCTACTGAGTGGCCCTGGTCTTCTACTGAGTGGCCCAGGTCAGCTACTGAGTTGCCCAGGTCAGCTACTGAGTTGCCCTGGTCTTCTACTGAGTGTCCCAGGTCTTCTACTGAGTGGCCATGGTCTTCTACTGAGTGGCCATGGTCTTCTACTGAGTGGCCCTGGTCTTCCCAGGTCTTCTACTGAGTGGCCCTGGTCTTCTATTGAGCGGCCCTGGTCTTCTACTGAGTGGCCCTGGTCTTCCCAGGTCTTCTACTGAGTGGCCCAGGTCTTCTACTAAGTGGCCCTGGTCTTCCCAGGTCTTTTACTGAGTGGCCCAGGTCTTCTACTGAGTTGCCCTGGTCTTCTACTGAGTGCCCCGGGTCTTCTACTGAGTGGCCCTGGTCTTCTACTGAGTGGCCCTGGTCTTCTACTGAGTGGCCCTGGTCTTCCCAGGTCTTCTACTGAGTGGCCCAGGTCTTCTCCTGAGTGGCCCGGGTCTTCTCCTGAGTGGCCCGGGTCTTCTACTGAGTGGCCGGGTCTTCTACTGAGTGGCCCTGGTCTTCTACTGAGTGGCCCAGGTCTTCTACTGAGTGGCCCTGGTCTTCCCAGGTCTTTTACTGAGTGGCCCAGGTCTACTACTGAGTTGCCCTGGTCTTCTACTGAGTGCCCCGGGTCTTCTACTGAGTGGCCCTGGTCTTCTACTGAGTGGCCCTGGTCTTCTACTGAGTGGCCCAGGTCTTCTCCTGAGTGGCCCGGGTCTTCTACTGAGTGGCCCTGGTCTTCTACTGAGTGGCCCAGGTCTTCTACTGAGTGGCCCTGGTCTTCCCAGGTCTTTTACTGAGTGGCCCAGGTCTACTACTGAGTTGCCCTGGTCTTCTACTGAGTGCCCCGGGTCTTCTACTGAGTGGCCCTGGTCTTCTACTGAGTGGCCCTGGTCTTCTACTGAGTGGCCCAGGTCTTCTCCTGAGTGGCCCGGGTCTTCTACTGAGTGGCCCTGGTCTTCTCCTGAGTGGCCCGGGTCTTCTACTGAGTGGCCGGGTCTTCTACTGAGTGGCCGGGTCTTCTACTGAGTGGCCCTGGTCTTCTACTGAGTGGCCCAGGTCTTCTACTGAGAGGCCCCGGTCTTCTACTGAGTGGCCTTGGTCTTCTACTGAGTGGCCCTGGTCTTCTACTGAGTGGCCCTGGTCTTCTACTGAGTGGCCCTGGTCTTCTACTGAGTGGCCCTGGTCTTCTACTGAGTGGCCCTGGTCTTCTACTGAGTGGCCCTGGTCTTCTACTGAATGGCCCAGGTCTTCTACTGAGTGGCCCTGGTCTTCTACTGAGTGGCCCTGGTCTTCCCAGGTCTTCTACTGAGTGGCCCTGGTCTTCTACTGAATGGCCCAGGTCTTCTACTGAGTGGCCCTGATCTTCTACTGAGTGGCCCTGGTCTTCTACTGAGTGGCCCCGGTCTTCTACTGAGAGGCCCCGGTCTTCTACTGAGTGGCCCAGGTCTTCTACTGAGTGGCCCAGGTCTTCTACTGAGTGGCCCAGGTCTTCTACTGAGTGGCCCTGGTCTTCTACTGAGTGGCCCTGGTCTTCTACTGAGTGGCCCTGGTCTTCTACTGAGTGGCCCAGGTCTTCTACTGAGTGGCCCAGGTCTTCTACTGAGTGGCCCTGGTCTTCTACTGAGTGGCCCTGGTCTTCTACTGAGTGGCCCTGGTCTTCTACTGAGTGGCCCTGGTCTTCTACTGAGTGGACCAGGTCTGCTACTGAGTTGCCCTGGTCTTCTACTGAGTGCCCCGGGTCGTCTACTGAGTGGCCCTGGACTTCTACTGAGTGGCCCTGGTCTTCTACTGAGTGGCCCTGGTCTTCCCAGGTCTTCTACTGAGTGGTCCAGGTCTTCTACTGAGTGGCCCTGGTCTTCTACTGAGTGGCCCTGGTCTTCTACTGAGTGGCCCTGGTCTTCTACTGAGTGGCCCTGGTCTTCTACTGAGTGTCCCTGGTCTTCTACTGAGTGGCCCAGGTCAGCTACTGAGTGGCCCAGGTCAGCTACTGAGTTGCCCTGGTCTTCTACTGAGTGTCCCAGGTCTTCTACTGAGTGGCCATGGTCTTCTACTGAGTGGCCCTGGTCTTCCCAGGTCTTCTACTGAGTGGCCCTGGTCTTCTATTGAGCGGCCCTGGTCTTCTACTGAGTGGCCCTGGTCTTCCCAGGTCTTCTACTGAGTGGCCCAGGTCTTCTACTAAGTGGCCCTGGTCTTCCCAGGTCTTTTACTGAGTGGCCCAGGTCTTCTACTGAGTTGCCCTGGTCTTCTACTGAGTGCCCCGGGTCTTCTACTGAGTGGTCCTGGTCTTCTACTGAGTGGCCCTGGTCTTCTACTGAGTGGCCCTGGTCTTCCCAGGTCTTCTACTGAGTGGCCCAGGTCTTCTCCTGAGTGGCCCGGGTCTTCTACTGAGTGGCCCGGGTCTTCTCCTGAGTGGCCCGGGTCTTCTCCTGAGTGGCCCGGGTCTTCTACTCAGTGGCCGGGTCTTCTACTGAGTGGCCCTGATCTTCTACTGAGTGGCCCAGGTCTTCTACTGAGTGGCCCTGGTCTTCCCAGGTCTTTTACTGAGTGGCCCAGGTCTACTACTAAGTTGCCCTGGTCTTCTACTGAGTGCCCCGGGTCTTCTACTGAGTGCCCCGGGTCTTCTACTGAGTGGCCCTGGTCTTCTACTGAGTGGCCCTGGTCTTCTACTGAGTGGCCCAGGTCTTCTCCTGAGTGGCCCGGGTCTTCTACTGAGTGGCCCGGGTCTTCTCCTGAGTGGCCCGGGTCTTCTACTGAGTGGCCGGGTCTTCTACTGAGTGGCCCTGGTCTTCTACTGAGTGGCCCAGGTCTTCTACTGAGAGGCCCCGGTCTTCTACTGAGTGGCCTTGGTCTTCTACTGAGTGGCCCAAGTCTTCTACTGAGTGGCCCTGGTCTTCTACTGAGTGGCCCTGGTCTTCTACTGAGTGGCCCTGGTCTTTTACTGAGTGGCCCTGGTCTTCTACTGAATGGCCCAGGTCTTCTACTGAGTGGCCCTGGTCTTCTACTGAGTGGCCCAGGTCTTCTACTGAGTGGCCCAGGTCTTCTACTGAGTGGCCCTGGTCTTCTACTGAGTGGCCCTGGTCTTTTACTGAGTGGCCCTGGTCTTCTACTGAGTGGCCCAGGTCTTCTACTGAGTGGCCCAGGTCTTCTACTGAGTGGCCCAGGTCTTCTACTGAGTGGCCCAGGTCTTCTACTGAGTGGCCCTGGTCTTCTACTGAGTGGCCCTGGTCTTCTACTGAGTGGCCCTGGTCTTTTACTGAGTGGCCCTGGTCTTCTACTGAGTGGCCCAGGTCTTCTACTGAGTGGCCCTGGTCTTCTACTGAGTGGCCCTGGTCTTCCCAGGTCTTCTACTGAGTGGCCCTGGTCTTTTACTGAGTGGCCCTGGTCTTCTACTGAGTGGCCCCGGTCTTCTACTGAGTGGCCTTGGTCTTCTACTGAGTGGCCTTGGTCTTCTACTGAGTGGCCCTGGTCTTCTACTGAGTGGCCCTGGTCTTCTACTGAGTGGCCCTGGTCTTCTACTGAGAGGCCCCGGTCTTCTACTGAGTGGCCTTGGTCTTCTACTGAGTGGCCTTGGTCTTCTACTGAGTGGCCCTGGTCTTCTACTGAGTGGCCCTGGTCTTCTACTGAGTGGCCCTGGTCTTCTACTGAGTGGCCCTGGTCTTTTACTGAGTGGCCCTGGTCTTCTACTGAATGGCCCAGGTCTTCTACTGAGTGGCCCTGGTCTTCTACTGAGTGGCCCAGGTCTTCTACTGAGTGGCCCTGGTCTTCTACTGAGTGGCCCTGGTCTTTTACTGAGTGGCCCTGGTCTTCTACTGAGTGGCCCAGGTCTTCTACTGAGTGGCCCAGGTCTTCTACTGAGTGGCCCAGGTCTTCTACTGAGTGGCCCTGGTCTTCTACTGAGTGGCCCTGGTCTTCCCAGGTCTTCTACTGAGTGGCCCTGGTCTTCTACTGAATGGCCCAGGTCTTCTACTGAGTGGCCCTGGTCTTCTACTGAGTGGCCCTGGTCTTCCCAGGTCTTCTACTGAGTGGCCCTGGTCTTCTACTGAATGGCCCAGGTCTTCTACTGAGTGGCCCTGATCTTCTACTGAGTGGCCCTGGTCTTCTACTGAGTGGCCCCGGTCTTCTACTGAGAGGCCCCGGTCTTCTACTGAGTGGCCCAGGTCTTCTACTGAGTGGCCCAGGTCTTCTACTGAGTGGCCCAGGTCTTCTACTGAGTGGCCCTGGTCTTCTACTGAGTGGCCCTGGTCTTCTACTGAGTGGCCCTGGTCTTCTACTGAGTGGCCCAGGTCTTCTACTGAGTGGCCCTGGTCTTCTACTGAGTGGCCCTGGTCTTCTACTGAGTGGCCCTGGTCTTCTACTGAGTGTCCCTGGTCTTCTACTGAGTGGACCAGGTCTGCTACTGAGTTGCCCTGGTCTTCTACTGAGTGCCCCGGGTCGTCTACTGAGTGGCCCTGGACTTCTACTGAGTGGCCCTGGTCTTCTACTGAGTGGCCCTGGTCTTCCCAGGTCTTCTACTGAGTGGTCCAGGTCTTCTACTGAGTGGCCCTGGTCTTCTACTGAGTGGCCCTGGTCTTCTACTGAGTGGCCCTGGTCTTCTACTGAGTGGCCCTGGTCTTCTACTGAGTGGCCCTGGTCTTCTACTGAGTGGCCCAGGTCAGCTACTGAGTGGCCCAGGTCAGCTACTGAGTTGCCCTGGTCTTCTACTGAGTGTCCCAGGTCTTCTACTGAGTGGCCATGGTCTTCTACTGAGTGGCCCTGGTCTTCCCAGGTCTTCTACTGAGTGGCCCTGGTCTTCTATTGAGCGGCCCTGGTCTTCTACTGAGTGGCCCTGGTCTTCCCAGGTCTTCTACTGAGTGGCCCAGGTCTTCTACTAAGTGGCCCTGGTCTTCCCAGGTCTTTTACTGAGTGGCCCAGGTCTTCTACTGAGTTGCCCTGGTCTTCTACTGAGTGCCCCGGGTCTTCTACTGAGTGGTCCTGGTCTTCTACTGAGTGGCCCTGGTCTTCTACTGAGTGGCCCTGGTCTTCCCAGGTCTTCTACTGAGTGGCCCAGGTCTTCTCCTGAGTGGCCCGGGTCTTCTACTGAGTGGCCCGGGTCTTCTCCTGAGTGGCCCGGGTCTTCTCCTGAGTGGCCCGGGTCTTCTACTGAGTGGCCGGGTCTTCTACTGAGTGGCCCTGGTCTTCTACTGAGTGGCCCAGGTCTTCTACTGAGTGGCCCTGGTCTTCCCAGGTCTTTTACTGAGTGGCCCAGGTCTACTACTAAGTTGCCCTGGTCTTCTACTGAGTGCCCCGGGTCTTCTACTGAGTGCCCCGGGTCTTCTACTGAGTGGCCCTGGTCTTCTACTGAGTGGCCCTGGTCTTCTACTGAGTGGCCCAGGTCTTCTCCTGAGTGGCCCGGGTCTTCTACTGAGTGGCCCGGGTCTTCTCCTGAGTGGCCCAGGTCTTCTACTAAGTGGCCGGGTCTTCTACTGAGTGGCCCTGGTCTTCTACTGAGTGGCCCAGGTCTTCTACTGAGAGGCCCCGGTCTTCTACTGAGTGGCCTTGGTCTTCTACTGAGTGGCCCAAGTCTTCTACTGAGTGGCCCTGGTCTTCTACTGAGTGGCCCAGGTCTTCTACTGAGTGGCCCAGGTCTTCTACTGAGTGGCCCTGGTCTTCTACTGAGTGGCCCTGGTCTTTTACTGAGTGGCCCTGGTCTTCTACTGAGTGGCCCTGGTCTTCTACTGAGTGGCCCAGGTCTTCTACTGAGTGGCCCAGGTCTTCTACTGAGTGGCCCAGGTCTTCTACTGAGTGGCCCTGGTCTTCTACTGAGTGGCCCTGGTCTTCTACTGAGTGGCCCTGGTCTTTTACTGAGTGGCCCTGGTCTTTTACTGAGTGGCCCTGGTCTTCTACTGAGTGGCCCAGGTCTTCTACTGAGTGGCCCTGGTCTTCTACTGAGTGGCCCTGGTCTTCCCAGGTCTTCTACTGAGTGGCCCTGGTCTTTTACTGAGTGGCCCTGGTCTTCTACTGAGTGGCCCAGGTCTTCTACTGAGTGGCCCTGGTCTTCTACTGAGTGGCCCTGGTCTTCTACTGAGTGGCCCTGGTCTTCTACTGAGTGGCCCTGGTCTTCTACTGAATGGCCCAGGTCTTCTACTGAGTGGCCCTGGTCTTCTACTGAGTGGCCCAGGTCTTCTACTGAGTGGCCCTGATCTTCTACTGAGTGGCCCAGGTCTTCTACTGAGTGGCCCTGGTCTTCTACTGAGTGGCCCTGGTCTTCCCAGGTCTTCTACTGAGTGGCCCTGGTCTTCTACTGAATGGCCCAGGTCTTCTACTGAGTGGCCCTGGTCTTCTACTGAGTGGCCCAGGTCTTCTACTGAGTGGCCCTGGTCTTCTACTGAGTGGCCCTGGTCTTCTACTGAGTGGCCCAGGTCTTCTACTGAGTGGCCCTGGTCTTCTACTGAGTGGCCCATGTCTTCTACTGAGTGGCCCTGGTCTTCTACTGAGTGGCCCTGGTCTTCTACTGAGTGGCCCGGGTCTTCTACTGAGTGGCCCCGGTTTTCTACTGAGTGGCCCCGGTCTTCTACTGAGTGGCCCAGGCCTTCTACTGAGTGGCCCCGGTCTCCTTTCAGATATGGTGATGATACATTCTATGCGTTTTACAGTTTTGATACAGTTTTTAGACCAATTTATTTTTGTTGGGCGATAAAGATTCTTCTAGTCTTATATTTGATCCAAAGTGATCATCATTGTATCCTGCCAGACCCTCAACATTTTCATCTGTGTGCCCCTGGGCTATTAGGACTGTTCACCTTGAAGAGAACCAGTCTCCTCCCAACCCTTCTTGCATATGGTGCCCACCAGCCCTTGGAGGCTCAACCCATTAGAGAAGGTGAAGGGGTAAAGGAATTCATGGCCGGTAGGTAAAAAGGGAGCCATTATATTCAGTCCCTACAACTTCTACCTTTTTTTTAACTCACCTCATATATACCGCTAAGGGGGCAATCCAGGAGATCAGACTGCCCATACCCCACCCACGATGATACATACATTTCCCTGGTCTAAGCCCCTGACTCCCTCTGCCAGCTGAACCCCGAACCATCTCAAATGATAAGAGTGGATGAGGGACTGGGTTCTGCTATCTATCCTTTTAGAGGAGGAGCATTTGGGTTATTTCTGTAGAATTGTGGTATATTTACCCACGGACAAAGCACGGGACGGAGGAGAAGAGGCAGAGCTGGTCCAGCCACGTTGAGCAGACCCCGTAGTGAAGGGGACCTTCATTTTCTGCAGGAGAGAATGGAGATAAAGCAAATGTCAGACACTCAGCCAATATAATGTCCACATACAGATAATGTCATAATCGTGGCCCCCGGGGGCCCTCACCCTGAGTGCGGTACGACACTACGGCCACGGTGAGGTGGATCTGGTCAGGGCAAGTGTCCATGGAGGAGCTGATGGAGTAATACCGCGGCTGGAGGAGAGGCAACTGTGTGAGAAGGAGGGAACTGGGGACGGAGATCGATGGGAACTCCTCCAGAACCTCCACCAGGTTGGGGCATCGGAACCACTTCCACTCCTCGTACTGCCGGGCGTCCTGCGGGGACGAGAAGGTGACCGCGGTTTACATTTTCCCACAACACACTGCCCACCAAACCCACCGAGATCAGAAAGAAAGAAATATCAGTAATGCCCGGAATTCTGGATTCTCCCATCTTTTTACACTCATGGCCCCTCCCAAAAATGTTCCAGGGGTGTTCCTGGACTCAGTGAGGATTCTGCTGGGAGTCTGTATGCCTATCAGAACCCATCAGAACCCATCATATGAAAGGTTCAATCTGATTGATATCCGGTAATGTGCAATGATTCAATCAACCAGAGTGGTATAAAGAAGGAGCTGTCAGATTCAAGGTCAGAGAATTAATGCTGAAACCTGATTGGTCCAGCCTGGTTCAGTGCGCTCACCTGGCTCAGGGTCTCCAGCCTCTGCCTCTCGGTGGGGTCCTCACACAGGACACTCAGCAGCTGCAGGAACTGGGGTGTGGGGGGTGTGGTGATGTCCAGGTAATTGGTCAGGGCCTGACGCAGCGTACAGGGGGGGATCCGAGTGTCCGAGACCCAGTTGGCTTTCCGTCCGGATCCCAATCCTGACAAAAGACATACAAATTAAAGAGAAGGAAAGGATTGGTGCATCAAAACCCCGGATCCTGGAGCAAGACAGAGATTTCACAGTCCCCCAATAACTGTCCTACAGATAACATGTCCACCCCATTATTAGCAGTATCTAAAGCTCCCACCCTTCATAACCACCCCAACCTGCCCCCCCCCCAGTCCTCAAAACCTCCCCCCCAACCTTCATAACCACCCCCAACCTGCCCCCCCCAGTCCTCAAAACCCCCCCCAACCTTTATAACCTCCCGCCCAACCTTCATAACCTCCCCCCCCAACCTTCATAACCACCCCCCAACCTTCATAACCTCCCCCCCAACCTTCATAACCACCCCCCAGTCCTCAAAACCTCCCCCCAACCTTCATAACCTCCTCCCCAACCTTCATAACCTCCCCCCCAACCTTCATAACCACCCCCCCAGTCCTCAAAACCTCCCCCCAACCTTCATAACCTCCCCCCAACCTTCATAACCTCCCCCCCAACCTTCATAACCTCCCCCCCAACCTTCATAACCTCCCCCCCAACCTTCATAACCACCCCAGTCCTCAAAACCTCCCCCAACCTTCATAACCACCCCAGTCCTCAAAACCTCCCCCCAACCTTCATAACCTTCCCCCCAACCTTCATAACCTCCCACCCAACCTTCATAACCTCCCACCCAACCTTCATAACCACCCCCCAGTCCTCAAAACCTCCCCCCAACCTTCATAACCTCCTCCCCAACCTTTATACTGTCCCCCCCCTCCCACCCTCACAACTACTTCTCTGAACCTAACCCACTTAACTCCCATTACCCCTCCTCTGAACCCAACCGCACAACCTTCATAACCTCCTCCCAGCCCCCATAACCTTGTTCTTACTCTGAAAATCCCCACCACCAACCTTAATAACCTCCCCCCCTAACCCTTAAAACCTTGCCCCCACCTTCATAACCCCCCCCCCCCCAACACTGATAACCACTCCCTCAACCTTCATAATCTCCTTCCAACCTTAATGACCTCTATCTTACCCTGAAAGTCCCCCGCCCACCAACCTTTATAACCTCCCCCTCAACCCTCTTAACTCCTCTGTACCTATCCCACTCAACCCCTATTACCCCTCCTCTAAAAACTCAACCCCTCAACTTTCATAACCCCATCTCCCCCAACCTTTATAACCTCTCCCTCAACCTGCATAACCTCCCCTAACCCTTAAAACCTCCCCCCACCAGCTTCATAACCCCCCCCCCCCCCACCAACATTTGCAACAACTCCCTCAACCTTCATAACCTCCTCAACCCTCTTAACTACTCCTCTGTACCTATCCCACTCAATCCCTATTACCCCTCCTCTAAACTAAACCCCTCAACTTTCATAACCCCATCGCCCCCAACCATTATGACCTCCCGCACAACCTGCATCCCCCCCCCTCAAACCCCTCCCCAACCTTCATAACTTCTCCTCCGTACTGAACCCACTCAACTCCTATTATCCCTCCTATAAAACCAGACTTCCCCCCCAAAACCTCATAACCTCAACTCTGCACCCCAAACTTCATAACCCCTGCTCTTCACTTAACTTCCCAGCATTCATAACTTCTTTCCTCCACACCACCCTCCCAAAAACCCATTAACCCTTCCTCCAGACCTAACCCCCAACATTCATTACCCCTCCTTCACAACACTATTACCATTTTCTTCCAACCTAATCTACAATCCATTATAGTCCCCTCTCTGCGCCCCTCAAATCTTCATAAAACCTTCCTCATCTCCGAATTCCCCAGTTCCTATTACCCCTCCTCCAAGCCTATTCCCCAACCCTCATAACCCCTCCCCCACACAGTCCCAACCCCCGTATATCACTCTCCAACACACATTTCCTTAACTTATTTTTACCGCTCCTACAAATCTAATACCCTAGCTCTCCTAGCAACCCCCCCCCCCCCCGCACCTAACCCACCCAACTCCTATTATCCCTCCCTAACTCTCCAACTGCTGAACCCTCAAACCACCTACTCCCCACCTAAACCCCAATCCTGATAACCCCTCCTCCACACCTCCCCTCAACAACTATACTTCCTCAAAGCCTATCCTCCAAATCCTCATCCCCGTTATCCCTCCTTCTAACCTAGCTCCCCAACCTTTATAACTGCTCTTCCACTCCTCTCCTCAACTTCTGATATCCATCCTATAAACTCAAACCCTCATACCCCCTCCAATGCCTATTACCCCTCCTTCTAACCGAACTCTCCAACCCTTTTAACCCCTCTTCTACATCTCCCCAACTCCTATTGACACCCAACCTCCAAACCCACAAAACCCCTCTCCCTCACCTTCCAGCTTCTGCTATCTCTCCTCTGAACCCAACCTCCCAATCCTCATCTCCCATTACTTTTGCTTCACATAATAATTTCTACATAGCCCCCCCCCCCCAACCCCTGTAGCCCCTCCTCCACATTCCCCTGAATCCTATTATAACTCCTGCACACCTTGCCCCCATCTCCAATCCACCATCCCTCCCCCCACTTTGTTCTGTAAGCCTGCTCTCCCCCAAGGCTTCCTCTCCAGTCATTATACTCCAAGGAGAACTCTACCAGTGACATGATGTGTCTTAAAACCTGCGCCAGTGATGGAGACTGAGATGGGGGTAGATATGGCCTTGTAAACTCTATGGGCCCCCGTTCAGAAGGCCCAACCCAATGCTACCCCTCCACCTACCCCACAGAAAAAGTATCACAAGGCGTCTGGTGGCGACATCTCCTACTCACGGTTGTTGGAGTCTTTCTCCATCGTCTCCACCAGGACGGTGTCATTAGCCGGCGGAGGGTCCTCCACCCTCTCCAGCAGGGTCAGAACCAGCTCTTCCCGGTTACATGGGAACACCCCGAGATGGTCACCAGGGGAATAACAGAGCTCCTTCTGCCCCACTGTGTTCAACTTTACCAGGATGGTGGAGCGGCTGAGACACCAGAAGAACCAATCAGAATGGAGGAAAGACATTTTTATATATATATTTTTACTCATAAGAAAGGTTTTATTTGAACACATTCAAGCATACATGTTCCATAAACACTCACAAAAGACCCCACCTAGTGGCTGAAAACAGAAATGACAGTACCAATAGAGCACCACTGTCCAAAGTCAGATCATAGTAATCAATCAAAGGCATTCCGACCCAATATCCTATCAATAATCAGGACTACTGGAGCCAATCCTGGTACATCAAGCAAATGTTATTAAAGTGGGACTCCACCTGTCCCTGCCACAGTCACACACTATTATTATACATTATATAGCTCTGACATATACCGCAGTGCTGTACAGAGATCACTGAGCCAATCAAATCAGTCTCTGTACAGAGGAGCTTACACTCTAATGTCCCCTCCCCCCACAGTCACATCAGTCTCTGTACAGAGGAGCTTACACTCTAATGTCCCCTCCCCCCTACAGTCACATCAGTCTCTGTACAGAGGAGCTTACACTCTAATGTCCCCTCCCCTCCCCCACAGTCACATCAGTCTCTGTACAGAGGAGCTTACACTCTAATGTCCCCTCCCCCACAGTCACACACTATTATTATTATACATGTATATAGCTCTGACATATACCGCAGTCCTGCACAGAGATCACTGAGCCAATCACAGATGGTTGTTGGGGATCATCAGTCAGTTTCAGGGGTCCAGGAGGTCACATGACCCCCCCCTCCCCATCTCTTCTCTGGAAATAAAGTGTCTGTCCTGCGCCTAATGACCAATCAGATTTCAGCTCTCACTTTCCCAGCAAAGAGTAATTGATAAATTGAACAATCTGATATGAGCAGCACAAACATGTTTCAGTCACTGGGCTCTGCGATCCTCACCTGGACTGGTCACTCTGCAGGTTCTCCCGGGATAGGTATACGGCCTCATAGACTTTCCTCCTGTGCACCTGAGAGAGTCCTGAGAGAGACAAACAACCATCAATACAACGGGGGGGGGGGGCCCTACAATGCAGTCCCAGGGCCCGGGAGGACCACACGGGGGGGGGGGGCCCTACAATGCAGTCCCAGGACCCGGGAGGACCCCACAGGGGGGGGGGGGGGCCCTACAATGCAGTCCCAGGACCCGGGAGGACCAGACAGGGGGGAAGGGATCCAGAATATGGCATAGGTGGACATGGTGTGGGGGCTGAAGAACCTTGGTAGGACTGGACTTGGGCTGGGAATCCAGAATTTGGGAGTAGCGGACATGAGGGGGGTTAATACAATTTGGGTGGACTAGACATGGAGGGTGGGGGGGTCCAGTTGGAAGACTGGACCTGTGGGGGGGGGGGGGGTCCAGTCAGCTGTCCAGGCTTCTCTCCTAACATATTCCCAGAGCTGTCTTTAATATTGATTGGACCTTGGGCAAAACTTTTCTTGGCCCCCCCCCCCATGCAGTTTTGCTCTCCACCTGCTCTGAGACACAATAAATAGCAGCTAGACTCAAAAAGAGTTTAATGAATCAGATCAGGCAGTGATTACGATTGGTTGCCAGAAGTTACAGTGTATCATTACCGCTCACTGACTGGTTGCTAGAGGTTACAGTGTATCATTACCGCTCGCTGACTGGTTGCCAGAGGTTACAGTGTATCATTACCGCTCATTGACTGGTTGCCAGAGGTTACAGTGTATCATTACCGCTCACTGACTGGTTGCCAGAGGTTACAGTGTATCATTACCACTCACTGACTGGTTGCTAGAGGTTACAGTGAATCATTTCCGCTCACTGACTGGTTGCCAGAAGTTACAGTGTATCATTACTGCTCACTGACTGGTTGCTAGAGGTTACAGTGTATCATTACCGCTCACTGACTGGTTGCTAGAGGTTACAGTGTATCATTACCACTCACTGACTGGTTGCCAGAGGTTACAGTGTATCATTACCACTCATTGACTGGTTGCCAGAGGTTACAGTGTATCATTACCGCTCACTGACTGGTTGCCAGAGGTTACAGTGAATCATTTCCGCTCACTGACTGGTTGCCAGAGGTTACAGTGTATCATTACTGCTCACTGACTGGTTGCTAGAGGTTACAGTGTATCATTACTGCTCACTGACTGGTTGCTAGAGGTTACAGTGTATCATTACCACTCACTGACTGGTTGCTAGAGGTTACAGTGTATCATTACCGCTCACTGACTGGTTGCCAGAGGTTACAGTGTATCATTACCGCTCATTAACTGGTTGCCAGAGGTTACAGTGTATCATTACCGCTCACTGACTGGTTGCCAGAGGTTACAGTGTATACCTGTGATGAGGTCGGGGGAGGAGGTGAGGTCATACCTGTGATGAGGTCGGGGGTGGAGGTGAGGTCATACCTGTGATGAGGTCGGGGGGGAGGAGGTGAGGTCATACCTGTGATGAGGTCGGGGGAGGAGGTGAGGTCATACCTGTGATGAGGTCGGGGGAGGAGGTGAGGTCATACCTGTGATGAGGTCGGGCGGAGGTGAGGTCATACCTGTGATGAGGTCGGGGGGTGGAGGTGAGGTCATACCTGTGATGAGGTCGGGGGGGGTGGAGGTGAGGTCATACCTGTGATGAGGTCGGGGGGGGGAGGTGAGGTCATACCTGTGATGAGGTCGGGGGGGGAGGTGAGGTCATACCTGTGATGAGGTCGGGGGGGGTGGAGGTGAGGTCATACCTGTGATGAGGTCGGGGACAGAGGTGAGGTCATACCTGTGATGAGGTCGGGGGGAGGAGGTGAGGTCATACCTGTGATGAGGTCGGGGAGGGGGTGAGGTCACTCCTGTGATGAGGTCGGGGGGGGAGGAGGTGAGGTCATACCTGTGATGAGGTCGGGGGGGAGGAGGTGAGGTCATACCTGTGATGAGGTCGGGGGGGAGGAGGTGAGGTCATACCTGTGATGAGGTCGGGGAGGAGGTGAGGTCATACCTGTGATGAGGTCGGGGGAGGAGGTGAGGTCATACCTGTGATGAGGTCGGGGGAGGAGGTGAGGTCATACCTGTGATGAGGTCGGGGGGGGAGGAGGTGAGGTCATACCTGTGATGAGGTCGGGGGTGGAGGTGAGGTCATACCTGTGATGAGGTCGGGGGGGAGGAGGTGAGGTCATACCTGTGATGAGGTCGGGGGGGAGGAGGTGAGGTCATACCTGTGATGAGGTCGGGGGGGTGGAGGTGAGGTCATACCTGTGATGAGGTCGGGGGGAGGAGGTGAGGTCATACCTGTGATGAGGTCAGGGGGTGGAGGTGAGGTCATACCAGTGATAAGGTCGGGGGAGGAGGTGAGGTCATACCTGTGATGAGGTCGGGGGGGAGGAGGTGAGGTCATACCTGTGATGAGGTCGGGGGTGGAGGTGAGGTCATACCTGTGATAAGGTCGGGGGAGGAGGTGAGGTCATACCTGTGATGAGGTCGGGGGAGGGGGGGAGGAGGTGAGGTCATACCTGTGATGAGGTCGGGGGGAGGAGGTGAGGTCATACCTGTGATGAGGTCGGGGGGGGAGGAGGTGAGGTCATACCTGTGATGAGGTCGGGGGAGGAGGTGAGGTCATACCTGTGATGAGGTCGGGGAAGGAGGTGAGGTCATACCTGTGATGAGGTCGGGCGGAGGTGAGGTCATACCTGTGATGAGGTCGGGGGTGGAGGTGAGGTCATACCTGTGATGAGGTCGGGGGGGGTGGAGGTGAGGTCATACCTGTGATGAGGTCGGGGGAGGAGGTGAGGTCATACCTGTGATGAGGTCGGGGGGGGGTGTGGAGGTGAGGTCATACCTGTGATGAGGTCGGGGGAGGAGGTGAGGTCATACCTGTGATGAGGTCGGGGGGGGAGGAGGTGAGGTCATACCTGTGATGAGGTCGGGGGGGGGGAGGTGAGGTCATACCTGTGATGAGGTCAGGGGAGGAGGTGAGGTCATACCTGTGATGAGGTCGGGGGAGGAGGTGAGGTCATACCTGTGATGAGGTCGGGGGGGGGGAGGTGAGGTCATACCTGTGATGAGGTCGGGGGGGGTGGAGGTGAGGTCATACCTGTGATGAGGTCGGGGGAGGAGGTGAGGTCATACCTGTGATGAGGTCGGGGGGGGAGGAGGTGAGGTCATACCTGTGATGAGGTCGGGGGGTGGAGGTGAGGTCATACCTGTGATGAGGTCGGGGGGGGGAGGTGAGGTCATACCTGTGATGAGGTCGGGGGGGGGGGTGGGGGGGGTGGGGGGGAGGTGAGGTCATACCTGTGATGAGGTCGGGGGGGGGAGGTGAGGTCATACCTGTGATGAGGTCGGGGGTGGAGGTGAGGTCATACCTGTGATGAGGTCGGGGGGGGTGGAGGTGAGGTCAAACCTGTGATGAGGTCGGGGGGGGGAGGTGAGGTCATACCTGTGATGAGGTCGGGGGGGAGGTGAGGTCATACCTGTGATGAGGTCGGGGGGGGGGGTGAGGTCATACCTGTGATGAGGTCGGGGACAGAGGTGAGGTCATACCTGTGATGAGGTCGGGGGGGGGGGGAGGAGGTGAGGTCATACCTGTGATGAGGTCGGGGGGGGAGGAGGTGAGGTCATACCTGTGATGAGGTCGGGGGAGGGGTGAGGTCACTCCTGTGATGAGGTCGGGGAGGAGGTGAGGTCATACCTGTGATGAGGTCGGGGGGGGGAGGAGGTGAGGTCATACCTGTGATGAGGTCGGGGGGGGGGAGGTGAGGTCATACCTGTGATGAGGTCGAGGGGAGGAGGTGAGGTCATACCTGTGATGAGGTCGGGGGGTGGAGGTGAGGTCATACCTGAGATGGGGTCGGGGGAGGAGGTGAGGTCATACCTGTGATGAGGTCGGGGGGGAGGTGAGGTCATACCTGTGATGAGGTCGGGGGAGGAGGTGAGGTCATACCTGTGATGAGGTCGGGGGGGTGGAGGTGAGGTCATACCTGTGATGAGGTCGGGGGGGGGGAGGAGGTGAGGTCATACCTGTGATGAGGTCGGGGGGGAGGAGGTGAGGTCATACCTGTGATGAGGTCGGGGGGGGGGGTGAGGTCACTACCTGTGATGAGGTCGGGGAGGAGGTGAGGTCATACCTGTGATGAGGTCGGGGGGGGAGGGAGGATGAGAGTCGGGGGAGGGGAGGTGATTACCTGTGATGAGGTCGGGGGGGGTGGAGGTGAGGTCATACCTGTGATGAGGTCGGGGGGGGGGGGAGGGAGGTGAGGTCATACCTGTGATGAGGTCGGGGGAGGAGGTGAGGTCATACCTGTGATGAGGTCGGGGGGGGGGAGGTGAGGTCATACCTGTGATGAGGTCGGGGGGGGGGAGGTGAGGTCATACCTGTGATGAGGTCGGGGGGGTGGAGGTGAGGTCATACCTGTGATGAGGTCGGGGGGGGGAGGAGTGAGGTCATACCTGTGATGAGGGTCGGGGGGGTGGAGGAGAGGTCATACCTGTGATGAGGTCGGGGGGAGGAGGTGAGGTCATACCTGTGATGAGGTCGGGGGGGGGGGAGGTGAGGTCATACCTGTGATGAGGTCGGGGGGAGGAGGTGAGGTCATACCTGTGATGAGGTCGGGGGAGGAAGTGAGGTCATACCTGTGATGAGGTCGGGGGGGGGGGGAGGTGGTGAGGTCATACCTGTGATGAGGTCGGGGGGGAGGAGGTGAGGTCATACCTGTGATGAGGTCGGGGGAGGAGGTGAGGTCATACCAGTGATGAGGTCGGGGGGGGGTGAGGTCATACCTGTGATGAGGTCGGGGAGGAGGTGAGGTCATACCTGTGATGAGGTCGGTGGGGGGGAGGTGAGGTCATACCTGTGATGAGGTCCGGGGGGGGGGGGAGGGAGGTGGTCGGGGGGGGAGGAGGTGAGGTCATACCTGTGATGAGGTCGGGGGGGGGGTGAGGGTGAGGTCATACCTGTGATGAGGTCGGGGGGGGGAGGTGAGGTCATACCTGTGATGAGGTCGGGGGGGGTGGAGGTGAGGTCATACCTGTGATGAGGTTGGGGGGGGGAGGTGAGGTCATACCTGTGATGAGGTCGGGGGTGGTGGAGGTGAGGTCATACCTGTGATGAGGTCGGGGGGGAGGTGAGGTCATACCTGTGATGAGGTCGGGGGGGGTGGAGGTGAGGTCATACCTGTGATGAGGTCGGGGGGGGGGGGGGGTGGAGGTGAGGTCATACCTGTGATGAGGTCGGGGGGGGGGAGGTGAGGTCATACCTGTGATGAGGTCGGGGGGGGAGGTGAGGTCATACCTGTGATGAGGTCGGGGGGGGGTGGAGGTGAGGTCATACCTGTGATGAGGTCGGGGGGGGAGGAGGTGAGGTCATACCTGTGATGAGGTCGGGGGGGGGGGAGGAGGTGAGGTCATACCTGTGATGAGGTCGGGGGGGAGGAGGTGAGGTCATACCTGTGATGAGGTCGGGGGGAGGGGGTGAGGTCACTCCTGTGATGAGGTCGGGGGGGGAGAGGTATCATACCTGTGATGAGGTCGGGGGGGGAGGAGGTGAGGTCATACCTGTGATGAGGTCGGGGGGGGAGGAGGTGAGGTCATACCTGTGATGAGGTCGGGGGGGGGAGGAGGTGAGGTCATACCTGTGATGAGGTCGGGGGAGGAGGTGAGGTCATACCTGTGATGAGGTCGGGGGGGGGGGGAGGAGGTGAGGTCATACCTGTGATGAGGTCGGGGGGGGAGGTGAGGTCATACCTGTGATGAGGTCGGGGGGAGGAGGTGAGGTCATACCTGTGATGAGGTCGGGGAGGAGGTGAGGTCACTCCTGTGATGAGGTCGGGGAAGGAGGTGAGGTCATACCTGTGATGAGGTCGGGGGGGGAGGAGGTGAGGTCATACCTGTGATGAGGTCGGGGGGGGGGGAGGTGAGGTCATACCTGTGATGAGGTCGGGGGGGGAGGAGGTGAGGTCATACCTGTGATGAGGTCGGGGGGGAGGAGGTGAGGTCATACCTGTGATGAGGTCGGGGGAGGAGGTGAGGTCATACCTGTGATGAGGTCGGGGGGGGGAGGAGGTGAGGTCATACCTGTGATGAGGTCGGGGGGGGGAGGTGAGGTCATACCTGTGATGAGGTCGAGGGAGGAGGTGAGGTCATACCTGTGATGAGGTCGGGGGGGGAGGAGGTGAGGTCATACCTGTGATGAGGTCGGGGGAGGAGGTGAGGTCATACCTGTGATGAGGTCGGGGGAGGAGGTGAGGTCATACCTGTGATGAGGTCAGGGGGGGAGGAGGTGAGGTCATACCTGTGATGAGGTCGGGGGTGGAGGTGAGGTCATACCTGTGATGAGGTCGGGGGAGGAGGTGAGGTCATACCTGTGATGAGGTCGGGGGAGGAGGTGAGGTCATACCTGTGATGAGGTCGGAGGGGTGGAGGTGAGGTCATACCTGTGATGAGGTCGGGGGAGGAGGTGAGGTCATACCTGTGATGAGGTCGGGGTGGAGGAGGGGGTGGAGGTGAGGTCATACCTGATGATGGGTCGGTGGGGGGGAGAGAGGTGAGGTCATACCTGTGATGAGGTCGGGGGGGAGGTGAGGTCATACCTGTGATGAGGTCGGTCGGGGGAGGAGGTGAGGTCATAACTGTGATGAGGTCGGGGGGGAGGAGGTGAGGTCATACCTGTGATGAGGTCGGGGGGGGGAGGGAGGTGAGGTCATACCTGTGATGAGGTCGGGGGGGGAGGAGGTGAGGTCATACCTGTGATGAGGTCGGGGGGGGAGGAGGTGAGGTCATACCTGTGATGAGGGTCGGGGGAGGAGGTGAGGTCATACCTGTGATGAGGTCGGGGGAGGAGGTGAGGTCATACCTGTGATGAGGTCGGGGGGAGGAGGTGAGGTCATACCTGTGATGAGGTCGGGGAGGAGGTGAGGTCATACCTGTGATGAGGTCGGGGGAGGAGGTGAGGTCATACCTGTGATGAGGTCTGGGGGGGGGGAGGAGGTGAGGTCATACCTGTGATGAGGTCGGGGGTGGAGGTGAGGTCATACCTGTGATGAGGTCGGGGAGGAGGTGAGGTCATACCTGTGATGAGGTCGGGGGGAGGAGGTGAGGTCATACCTGTGATGAGGTCGGGGGGGTGGAGGTGAGGTCATACCTGTGATGAGGTCGGGGGAGGAGGTGAGGTCATACCTGTGATGAGGTCGGGGGAGGAGGTGAGGTCATACCTGTGATGAGGTCGGGGGAGGAGGTGAGGTCATACCTGTGATGAGGTCGGGGGGGAGGAGGTGAGGTCATACCTGTGATGAGGTCGGGGGGTGGAGGTGAGGTCATACCTGTGATGAGGTCGGGGGAGGAGGTGAGGTCATACCTGTGATGAGGTCGGGGGGAGGAGGTGAGGTCATACCTGTGATGAGGTCGGGGGAGGAGGTGAGGTCATACCTGTGATGAGGTCGGGGAGGAGGTGAGGTCATACCTGTGATGAGGTCGGGGGGAGGAGGTGAGGTCATACCTGTGATGAGGTCGGGGGCGGAGGTGAGGTCATACCTGTGATGAGGTCGGGGGGAGGAGGTGAGGTCATACCTGTGATGAGGTCGGGGGGAGGAGGTGAGGTCATACCTGTGATGAGGTCGGGGAGGAGGTGAGGTCATACCTGTGATGAGGTCGGGGGGGTGGAGGTGAGGTCATACCTGTGATGAGGTCGGGGGGTGGAGGTGAGGTCATACCTGTGATGAGGTCGGGGGGGGGGGGAGGGGTGGAGGTGAGGTCATACCTGTGATGAGGTCGGTGGGGAGGAGGTGAGGTCATACCTGTGATGAGGTCGGGGGGGGAGGTGAGGTCATACCTGTGATGAGGTCGGGGGGGAGGAGGGTGAGGTCATACCTGTGATGAGGTCGGGGGAGGAGGTGAGGTCATACCTGTGATGAGGTCGGGGGGGGAGGTGAGGTCATACCTGTGATGAGGTCGGGGGGGGAGTAGGTGAGGTCATACCTGTGATGAGGTCGGGGGAGGAGGTGAGGTCATACCTGTGATGAGGTCGGGGGAGGAGGGGAGGTCATACCTGTGATGAGGTCGGGGGAGGTGGAGGTGAGGTCATACCTGTGATGAGGTGGGGGGAGGAGGTGAGGTCATACCTGTGATGAGGTCGGGGGAGGAGGTGAGGTCATACCTGTGATGAGGTCGGGGGAGGAGGTGAGGTCATACCTGTGATGAGGTCGGGGGAGGAGGTGAGGTCATACCTGTGATGAGGTCGGGGGGGAGGAGGTGAGGTCATACCTGTGATGAGGTCGGGGGGAGGAGGTGAGGTCATACCTGTGATGAGGTCGGGGGGAGGAGGTGAGGTCATACCTGTGATGAGGTCGGGGGAGGAGGTGAGGTCATACCTGTGATGAGGTCGGGGGGAGGAGGTGAGGTCATACCTGTGATGAGGTCGGGGGGAGGAGGTGAGGTCATACCTGTGATGAGGTCGGGGGGGGGAGGAGGTGAGGTCATACCTGTGATGAGGTCGGGGGGGAGGTAGTGAGGTCATACCTGTGATGAGGTCGTGGGGGGGAGGTGAGGTCAATACCTGTGATGAGTCGGGGTGAGAGGTGAGGTCATACCTGTGATGAGGTCGGGGGGGAGGTGAGGTCATACCTGTGATGATGTCGTGGGGGGGGAGGATGAGGGGAGTCATACCTTTATGAGGTCGGGGAGGTCGGTGGGTCATAAACCTGTGGGGGGGGAGGAGGTGTAGGTCATACCTGTGATGAGGTCGGGGGGGGAGGTGAGGTCATACCTGTGATGAGGTCGGGGGAGGAGTGAGGTCATAACTGGTGATGAGGTCGGGGGAGGGAGGTGAGGTCATACCTGTGATGAGGTCGGGGGAGGAGGTGAGGTCATACCTGTGATGAGGTCGGGGCCAGAGGTGAGGTCATAGTGAGGTCCTGTGATGAAGGTCGGGGAGGAGGGTGAGGTCATACCTGTGATGAGGTCGGGGGGGAGGAGGTGAGGTCATACCTGTGATGAGGTCGGGGGGGGAGGAGGTGAGGTCATACCTGTGATGAGGTCGGGGGGAGGAGGGTGAGGTCATACCTGTGATGAGGTCGGGGTAGGAGGTGAGGTCATACCTGTGATGAGGTCGGGGGAGGAGGTGAGGTCATACCTGTGATGAGGTAGGGGGAGGAGGTGAGGTCATACCTGTGATGTGGTCGGGGGGGGGAGGAGGTGAGGACATACCTGTGATGAGGTCGGGGGGGGAGGAGGGTGAGGTCATACCTGTGATGAGGGCGGGGGAGGAGGTGAGGTCATTAAACTGTGTGGTCTGTGAATGGGGCGTGGACGGTGCACCGGTTATAAAAAAAATGGGCGCGCGGGGGGGGGGGGGATGCGGGGTTGTCAGAGGTAGGGATGGGGGCGGGCGGTCGGGGGGGGGCGGGCCGGGGGCAGGAGTGGGGCGGGGTTAGGTGTTAGGAACTGGGAGTTCTCTTGGGTCTTAGCGGGAGTGTGTAGGGGGGGTGAGTGCTCATCGTGGCTTAGTGGTGTGCTGGCGGGGCGCCCTCGCTTCGGGAGCGGGGGGGGGCCGCGTAGCGCGGGGGTGCGAGTCGGGGGGGAGGGAGTGGAAGGTAAGTACGGGCGTAGGACCCGTAGGTTGGTGGCGGAGGAACGCGTCATACCGGGGAGTCGAGATCGGGAGGCCGGGGGTGAGTCGGTGGGGCGGATATGCGACGGTTGAGGGGGTAGCCGTGCATAAGTCAAATTGATGACGCTTCTGCGAACAAGTCCGGCAAGCGCGCAGCGTTGGGCTGTGGGGGGGTGCTGGGGGGCGGGGTCGCCGCGTGTCAGCCTGTGCTGTCGGGGCGGTGCTGCATGTTCCTTCGGTGGGGGGAGGGACCATATTATTATTTCACGGGGGGTGGCGCGGTGAGGGGTTCGGTCAGAGCATGTCGATTCCGACTGCTCGCTTTTGCGGGTGGAAGTCGCGGCCTATCTGGGGGCGGAGGTTGATTCGGGGGGGTATTTCGGTCGGGGGGGGTCGAGACTTGTTTCATTTTGTCGGCTGATGTTCGTCGACTGGTAGCTCGTTTTCCGTTTTATCGGGTTTGATTTCGGTGGTCTTTTCGTCTATTCGTTCGGGGGTCGGGGCCTTTTTCGGATCGGTGGCGGTTGTAGGTTCCTGTTCGGATACCTCGGTTCGTCTTTTCTTTCGCCTATTCACTCGGGGATTTTTTCGGGGTGTTCGGGGTTCTCATTAGCGGGGTCTTTCTCTCCATCGGGGAATTCGGTTTCGTGCGTCTCCTATCAGGTTTTTTTCGTGTTCGGGTCGTCGGGGTTCGGGTTTCGAGTCGGGGGGGGGGAGGTGAGGTCATACCTGTGATGAGGTCGGGGAGGAGGTGAGGTCATACCTGTGATGAGGTGGGGGGTGGAGGTGAGGTCATACCTGTGATGAGGTCGGGGGGGGAGGTGAGGTCATACTGTGATGAGGTCGAGGGAGGAGGTGAGGTCATACCTGTGATGAGGTCGGGGGGGGGTGGAGGTGAGGTCATACCTGAGATGAGGTCGGGGGAGGAGGTGAGGTCATACCTGTGATGAGGTCGGGGGGAGGAGGTGAGGTCATACTGTGATGAGGGGGGTCGGGGGGAGGAGGTGAGGTCATACCTGTGATGGAGGTCGGGGGGCGGAGGTGAGGTCATACCTGTGATGAGGTCGGGGGGGGAGGTGAGGTCATACCTGTGATGAGGTCGGTGGGGACGAGGAGGTGAGGTCATACCTGTAGATGAGATGGGGGGGAGGAGGTGAGGTCATACCTGTGATGAGGTCGGGGACGGAGGTGAGGTCATACCTGTGATGAGGTCGGGGGGGAGGAGGTGAGGTCATACCTGTGATGAGGTCGGGGGAGGAGGTGAGTCATACCTGTGATGAGGTCGGGGGGTGGAGGTGAGGTCATACCTGTGATGAGGTCGGGGGAGGAGGTGAGGTCATACCTGTGATGAGGTCGGGGAGGAGGTGAGGTCATAACTGTGATGAGGTCGGGGGTGGAGGAGGTGAGGTCATACCTGTGATGAGGTCGGGGAGGAGGTGATCACCTGTGATGAGGTCGGGGGGAGTGGAGGTCATACCTGTGAATGAGGTCGGGGGGGGAGGTGAGGTCATTCACCTGTGATGAGGTCGGGGGTGGTGGAGGTGAGGTCATACCTTGATAGTTCGGGGTCGGGGGTGGAGGTGAGGTCATACCTGTGTTATGAGGTCGGGGGAGGAGGTGGTCATACCTGTGATGAGGGTCGGGAGGGAGGAGGTGACGGTCATACCTGTGATGAGGTCGGGGGAGGAGGTGAGGTCATACCTGTGATGAGGTCGGGGGGGCGGAGGTGAGGTCATACCTGTGATGAGGGTGGGGGAGGAGGTGAGGTCATACCAGAGATGAGGTTGGGGGGAGGAGGTGGAGGGTCATACCTGTGATGAGGTCGGGGAGGAGGTAGAGGTCATACCTGTGATGAGGTCGGGGGAGGAGGTGAGGTCATACCTTTGATGAGGTCGGGGGAGGAGGTGAGGCTCATACCTGTGATGAGGTCGGGGGAGGAGGTGAGGTCATACCTGTGATGAGGTCTGGGGGGGAGGAGGTTAGGTCATACCTGTGATGAGGTCGGGGGAGGAGGTGAGGTCATACCTGATGATGAGGTCGGGGGAGGAGGTGAGGTCATACCTGTGATGAGGTCTCGGGGGGGGGCGGGGGTCATACCAAGGTGATGAGGTCGGGGGAGGAGGGGGTGAGGTCATACCTGTGATGAGGTCGGGGGGGGAGGTGAGGTCATACCTGTGATATGTCGGGTGGGAGCGAGTGAAGGTGAGGTCATTACCCCCTGTGATGAGGTCGTGAGAGGTTGATGGTCATACCTGAGATGAGGTATGGGGACATGTGATGAGGTCATAACCGGGGGTCGGAGGTCGGGAGTGAGGGATCATACTGTGATGAGGTTGGGGGGGAGGAGTGAGGTCAGAACCTGTGAATGAGGTCGGGGGGTGAGGTGAGGTCATAAACCTGTGATGAGGTCGGGGGAGGAGGTGAGGTCATACCTGAGATGATGTCGGTGGGGGAGGAGGTGAGGTCATACCTGTGATGAGGTCGGGGGTGGAGGTTGAGGTCATACCTGTGATGTGGTCGGGGGGTGGAGGTGAGGTTCCATCCCTGTGAGAGTTCGGGGGGTAGTGAGGTCCTTACCCTGTGATGTGAGATGTCCGGGGGAAGGTGAGTTCATACCTGGGATGAGGTCGGGGTGGAGGTGAGGAAGGTCTTAACCTGTTTGAGGTTGGGGGGAGGAGGTGAGGTCATACCTCGGTGATGAGGTTCGGGGGAATGGAGGTGAGGTTCATACCTGTGATGAGTCGGGGGAGGAGGTAGGTCATTCCTTGATTAGATGGGGGAAGGGTGGCTTCCTGTGATTGTCGGGGAGCGAGGTGAGGTCGAGACCTGTGATGAGGCTCGGGGAGGAGAGTGAGGTCATACCTGTGATGGAGGACGGGATGAGGTGAGTCAAACCTGTGATGAGGTCGGAGGAGTAGTTGAGGTCAATACCTGTGATGAGGTCGGGGGTGGAGGAGTGAGGTCATACCCTGTGATCAGACCTGGATGAGTCGGGGGGAGGGGTGAGGTCATATAACCTGTGATGAGGTTCGGGGGAGGAGGTGAGGTCATACCTGTGATTGAGGGTCGGTCGGTCGGGAGGAGGTGGAGTGATTCATACCTGTGATGAGGTCGGGGAGGGAGGTGAGGTCATAAGTACCTGTGATGAGGTCGAGGGGGATAGGTGAGGTCATTACCTCTGTGATGAGGTCGGGGGTGGAGGTGAGGTCATCACCTGTGATGATGGTCTGTGGGGTGGAGTCAGTGCAGACTCTCACCTGTGATGAGGTCGGGGGGGGGGAGGAGGTGAGGTCAGAATACCTGTGATGAAGCGTCGGGGGGGGTAGAGTGAGGTCATGAGGTCATAAACAATACCTGTGATGAGGACGGGGGAGTGAGGTTGAGGTGTCCATACTGTGAAGGTCGTTGTGATGTGGGACGTCATACTTGATTATGGCGGGGGAGGAGTTGAGGTCATACCTGTGATTGAGGTCGGGGGAGGAGGTGAGGTAAACCTTGATGATGTTCGGTCGGGGGTGGGAGGTGAGGTCATACCGTGATAGGTCGGAGGAGGTGAGGTCTATACCTGTGATGAGGTGGGTGGAGGAGGTGAGGTTCATACCTGTGATGAGGTTGGGGGGAGGAGTTGAGGTCATACCTGTGAAGATGTGTGGGGGAGGAGGTGAGGTCAATACCTGGGCTGAGGTCGGGGGGGGGGAGGAGGTGAGGTCATACCTGTGATGAGGTCGGGGGAGCAGGAGGAGTGAGGTCATACCTGTGATGAGGTCGGGGGGGAGGAGGTGAGGTCATACCTGTGATGAGGTGGGGGATGGATGGAGGTGAGGTCATACCTGTGATGAGGTAGGGGGTGGAGGTGAGGTCATACCTGTGATGTGGTCGGGGGGGGGAGGTGAGGTCATACCTGTGATGAGGTTGGGGGTGGTGAGAGTGAGGTCTATACCTGTGATGAGGTCGGGGTGGAGGTGAGGTCATACCTGTGATGAGGTCGGGGGAGGAGGTGAGGTCTACCTGGTGATGAGGACCGGGGGGGAGGTGAGGTCATAAATGATGGGTTGGGGGAGGAGGTGAGGTCATACCTGTGATGAGGTCGGGGGAGGAGGTGAGGTCATACCTGTGATGAGGTCGGGGGAGGAGGTGAGGTCTACCTGTGATGAGGTCGGGGGAGAGGTGAGGTCATACCTGTGATGCGGTCGGGGGGGTGGAGGTGAGTTCATACCTGTGATGAGGTCGGGGGAGGATGTGAGTTCATACCTGAGGGGGGAGGAGGTGAGGTCATACCTGTGATGAGGTTGGGGGAGGAGGTGAGGTCATACCTGTGATGAGGTCGGGGGAGGGGAGGTGAGGTCATACCTGTGATGAGGTCGGGGGGGGGAGGTGAGGTCATACCTGTGATGAGGTCGGGGGAGGAGGTGAGGTCATAACTGTGATGAGGTCGGGGGGGGGAGGGAGTCATACCTGTGATGAGGTCGGGGGGGAGGAGGTGAGGTCATACCTGTGATGAGGTCGGGGGGGGAGGAGGTGAGGTCATACCTGTGATGAGGTCGGGGGGGGGGAGGAGGTGAGGTCATACCTGTGATGAGGTCGGGGGGAGGAGGTGAGGTCATACCTGTGATGAGGTCGGGGGGGTGGAGGAGGTGAGGTCATACCTGTGATGAGGTCGGGGGGGGAGGTGAGGTCATACCTGTGATGAGGTCGGGGGGGAGGAGGTGAGGTCATACCTGTGATGAGGTGGGGGGGGAGGGGGTGAGGTCATAACTGTGATGAGGTCGGGGGGGGAGGAGGTGAGGTCATACCTGTGCTGAGGTCGGGGGAGGAGGTGAGGTCATAACTGTGATGAGGTCGGGGGGGGGGTGGAGGTGAGGTCATACCGGTGATGAGGTCGGGGGGGGAGGTGAGGTCATACCTGTGATGAGGTCGGGGGAGGAGGTGAGGTCATACCTGTGATTAGGTCGGGGGAGGAGGTGAGGTCATACCTGTGATGAGGTCGGGGGAGGAGGTGAGGTCATACCTGTGATGAGGTCGGGGGAGGAGGTGAGGTCCTACCTGTGATGAGGTCGGGGGAGGAGGAGAGTCATACCTGTGATGAGGTCGGGGTAGGAGGTGAGGTCATACCTGTGATGAGGTCGGGGGGGGAGGTGAGGTCATACCTGTGATGAGGTCGGGGGGAGGAGGTGAGGTCATTCCTGTGATGAGGTCGGGGGGTGGAGGTGAGGTCATACCTGTGATGAGGTCGGGGGGGAGGGTGAGGTCATACCTGTGATGAGGTCGGGGGGGGGAGGTGAGGTCATACCTGTGATGAGGTCGGGGGGGGGTGAGGTCATACCTGTGATGAGGTTGGGGGAGGAGGTGAGGTCATACCTGTGATGAGGTCGGGGGAGGAGGTGAGGTCATAACTGTGATGAGGTCGGGGGAGGAGGTGAGGTCATACCTGTGATGAGGTCGGTGGAGGAGGTGAGGTCATACCTGTGATGAGGTCGGGGGAGGAGGTGAGGTCATACCTGTGATGAGGTGGGGGGGGAGGAGGTGAGGTCATACCTGTGATGAGGTCGGGGGGGGGAGGTGAGGTCATACCTGTGATGAGGTCGGGGGGGAGGAGGTGAGGTCATACCTGTGATGAGGTCGGGGAGGAGGTGAGGTCATACCTGTGATGAGGTCGGGGGAGGAGGTGAGGTCATACCTGTGATGAGGTCGGGGGGGGAGGTGAGGTCATACCTGTGATGAGGTCGGGGAGGAGGTGAGGTCATACCTTTGATGAGGTCGGGGGGTGGAGGTGAGGTCATACCTGTGATGAGGTTGGGGGAGGAGGTGAGGTCATACCTGTGATGAGGTCGGGGGGGGGGGTGAGGTCATACCTGTGATGAGGTCGGGGGGGAGGTGAGGTCATACCTGTGATGAGGTCGGGGGGAGGAGGTGAGGTCATACCTGTGATGAGGTCGGGGGGTGGAGGTGAGGTCATACCTGTGATGAGGTCTGGGGAGGAGGTGAGGTCATACCTGTGATGAGGTAGGGGGGAGGAGGTGAGGTCATACCTGTGATGAGGTCGGGGGAGGAGGTGAGGTCATACCTGTGATGAGGTTGGGGGGTGGAGGTGAGGTCTACCTGTGATGAGGTCGGGGGAGGAGGTGAGGTCCTACCTGTGATGAGGTCGGGGGGAGGAGGTGAGGTCATACCCTGTGATGAGGTGGGGGGGGGGAGGTGGTGCGGTCATACCTGTGATGAGGTCGGGGGAGGAGGTGAGGTCATACCTGTGATGAGGTCGGGGGGGAGGTGAGGTCATACCTGTGATGAGGTCGGGGGGGGGGAGGTGAGGTCATACCTGTGATGAGGTCGGGGAGGAGGTGAGGTCATACCTGTGATGAGGTCGGGGGAGGAGGTGAGGTCATACCTGTGATGAGGTCGGGGGGGGGAGGAGGTGAGGTCATACCAGTGATGAGGTCGGGGGAGGAGGTGAGGTCATACCTGTGATGAGGTCGGGGGGGGAGGAGGTGAGGTCATACCTGTGATGAGGTCGGGGGAGGAGGTGAGGTCATACCTGTGATGAGGTCGGGGGAGGAGGTGAGGTCATACCTGTGATGAGTTCGGGGGAGGAGGTGAGGTCATACCTGTGATGAGGTCGGGGGCGGAGGTGAGGTCATACCTGTGATGAGGTCGGGGGAGGAGGTGAGGTCATACCTGTGATGAGGTCGGGGGAGGAGGGGGGTGATCATAATAAAAAAAAACAGAGGTGATGTCATACCTGTGATGAGGTCGGGGGAGGAGGTGAGGTCATACCTGTGATGAGGTCGGTGGGGGAGGAGGAGGTGAGGTCATACCTGTGATGAGGTCGGGGGGGGAGGTGAGGTCATACCTGTGATGAGGTCGGGGGGGGGGGGTGAGGTCATACCTGTGATGTGGTCGGGGGAGGAGGTGAGGTCATACCTGTGATGAGGTCGGGAGGGAGGGGGTGTGAGGGTCATACCTGTGATGAGGTCGGGGGCGGAGGTGAGGTCATACCTGATGAAGAGGGTGAGGGGGAGGTGGGTGGGGAGGTCATACCTGTGATGCAACGAGTCGGCGGGAGCGAGGTGGAGGACATACCTGTGATGATCGTCGGGAGAGGAGGGAGTGAGGTCATACTGATGATGAGGCTCAAGAGTGACGGGGCCCCCTCAAGGTGGAGGTTGAGGTCATACCTGTGCATCGATGGGTCGGGGGGGGAGGTTGAGGTAGATGTCAGATGTGATGAGGTCGGGGGGCTCTGTGGAGGTGAGGCGTCCATACCTGAGATGAGCGTCGCGGGGGCAAGGATGAGATGGTCCGAGTCCATACCTGTGATGAGGTCGCCGGGGAGTGCCGCAAGCTGTGGCTCATACCTAGTGAATGAGGTCGGGGTGGTGAACGGTTGACGGTCAAACTGTGCTGATGGTTCAGGTGGGGGTGGGGAGGTGAGGTCCAGATACCCTGTGTATTAGAGGTCGGGGCGGGGGGGGTGATGGTCCATCCTTGTGATGAGGTCGGAGCGAGGAAGGAGGTGAGGTCCTACCGGTGATGAGGTCGCGGGGCCTCGTGTGGAGGTTAAGAGTTCAATACCTTGTGATGCAGGTCCGGGGGGGGGGGTGAGGAGTCATACCTGTGATGCAGGTCGCGCGAGGGGAGGTAGGATGAAGTATCATACCTTGTGATGAGGTCGGGGGGGTGGAGGTAGCTGAGTTCCCAGACCTGTAATAGACAAGGAGCTTCAGGGGGGGGAGGAGCAGTGAGGTCCATACCTGTGTCCCCCCCCCTTTAAGTTGAGGTCGGGAGGGTACACCCCCTCAGTAGCGGTGAGAGGTGACGAGTCCATACCTGGTGATGAGCGAACGGGGTGGGCGTGGTGAAGGTCCAAGACCATGTGTATGAGGTCGAAGGGGAAGGAGGTGAGGTCTATTCAGTGATGAAGGTCGGTGGGAGGTTGGAGGTGAGGTCAATATCTGTGCATGAGGAATCGGCGTCGGTTGCAGGGACGTTGAGCGTTCATACCTGTGTATGACCAGGATTCGAGGGGAGAGGAAGTGAGGTCATACCTGTGATGAGGGCGAGGGGGGCGGGGTGGTGGGGGGGTGAGGTCTAGACCTGTGATGAGGTCGGGGGAGGAGGTGAGGTCATTCCTGTGATGAGGGTCGGGGGGGTGGAGTTGAGGTCATACCTGTGATGAGGTCGGGGGGGGGGTGGTGAGGTCATACCTGTGATGAGGTCGGGGGGGGCGGAGGTGAGGTCATACCTGTGCTGAGGTCGGGGGGGGTGGAGGTGAGGTCATACCTGTGCTGAGGTCGGGGGGGGGAGGAGGTGAGGTCATACCTGTGATGAGGTCGGGGGGGTGGAGGTGAGGTCATACCTGTGATGAGGTCGGGGGGGGGGGGTGAGGTCAGACCTGTGCTGAGGTCGGGGGAGGAGGTGAGGTCATACCTGTGATGAGGTCGGGGGGGTGGAGGTGAGGTCATACCTGTGATGAGGTCGGGGGGGGGGGGGTGAGGTCAGACCTGTGATGAGGTCGGGGGTGGAGGTGAGGTCATACCTGTGATGAGGTCGGGGGAGGAGGTGAGGTCATACCTGTGATGAGGTCGGGGGAGGAGGCCTGGATGGACATCCTGTACATTGAACGCTGCCAGCTGCCTTTGGCCTTAAAGAAATCCTGAACATTCAGATCGATGTCGTCACCAACACAAAACGTGTCACACGCCGCCTGGGGGGACAGAAAAGACGTCACTCCATGTTGGGGGTTATTATTCCTCCCACTGACACCAATGTTGGGGGTTGTTGTAGCTATACCGGCACATTATTAGACGATGGTTCGGGGCACATACATGCGATATCCTTCAGCTGTGATGCGATTGGCTCACCTTGAAGACTGCCTTGGCCCACACCCGGAAGGAATCCTCCTGTCCGCACAGCTCGTCCCCCTCCCCCATCTCCAGGATCCGCTCTCCTCCCAACTCCTCCAGCCGGGTGTCCACCGCATGACCAAACGCACAGAAGTGGGGGTACGCCCGGGACCCCAACCCGAACACAGAGAACCTGCAATATAGAGAGCCGGTCAGTGTACTCCCATACAACCGCACTGTGCTTCTCAGCCATGTATGTCTATCATCAGAGGATTACACTGTGCTTCTCAGCCATGTATGTCTATCATCAGAGGATTACACTGTGCTTCTCAGCCATGTATCTCTATCATCAGGCAACACAGAACAATGTGATTGAAATCTCTCCCTTCTACACCTTGGAGTGCATCATCTGCATGGAATGTGAAAGTGTTGGACCCCCTGTCTTCTGTCTGCGCTCCTTCACCCGCTCTTCTGTTATCATCCTATGGGGACACCTATTCCAGTGACAACAGTCTAAGGGGGGGGGGGGGTCCCTTTACTTCCCTCTGTGTCTTCATGAACAGGAAGTGAAGTTAAATCTCCACATTGGACACAGACAAAAAAACAATGAATTCATTGAAGGGGTGTTAACCCTTCACCACCCCATCCAAAACTAAAAAAAAAAAAAAAAAAAAGGTTTGGGTTGTACATTCACTTTAATGACTGAAGATGTAAAATGGTTTAAAGTCGAATTCCGGGAAAACCTCTAAATTCACAGATGAAATAATACGATTTTTGAGGGACACAAGAATTCAGAAGCAGTTGGGTTATACTGCCACCTACAGGAAGTCAGGACAAGGGCAAATGAAAGAGTTGTAAGCCAGCCTCCGTGTAACTCCTCCTCTACCCAGCATGCCTCAGTGCCAGAGAAAAGACAGAGAATGGCCCCGTGTCCCTCACTGGACTCCAGGAAAAAGATTTCATGGCGAGTAGTAAAATATTATTCTCTCCATCATCCATTGGGGGGGGGGGGGGGGTTGCAGAAATTCTATTATAATCGGGATATCCAAAAAACGTCTGAGGGGTGGGCAACAGTCACTGACAGAACCGAGGACTATTATCAGGACTAACACCACAATCTGAATCAGAGGAAGAGGTAGGAAATCTTTTAACGCCTTTAGAGGCTACAGGGGATCAATCTAGAGTTCAGGCCAGGACAGAGGAGATCAACACGGAGGGGGAAGGACCAGGACAGAGGAGATCACCACGGAGGGGGAAGGACCAGGACAGAGGAGATCAACACGGAGGGGGAAGGACCAGGACAGAGGAGATCAACACAGAGGGGGAAGGACTAAGACAGAGGAGATCAACACGGAGGGGGAAGGACCAAGACAGAGAAGACCACCACAGAGGGGGAAGGACTAAGACAGAGGAGACCACCACGGAGGGGGAAGGACCAAGACAGAGGAGACCACCCGGAGGGGGAGGGGGGGAAAGGAACAAGACAGAGGAGACCACCACGAAGGGGAAGGACCAAGACAGAGGAGACCACCACGGAGGGGGAAGGACCAAGACAGAGGAGACCACCACGAAGGGGAAGGACCAAGACAGAGGAGACCACCACGGAGGGGAGGCGAGGAAAAAAGGGAGGGGGGAGGGGGGGGGGGAGGAGGAGGGGGGGGAGGAGGGGAGAGGGGGGAGAAGGGGGGGAGGGGGAGGGAGGGGAAGGGAAGGGGGAACGGAGGAGGAGGGGGGGGGGGGAGGAGAGGAGGGGGGGAAGGAGGAGGGGAGGGGGGGAGGGGGGGGGAGGGAGGGGAGGGGGGAGCGGAGGGAGGGGGGGGGGGAGGGGGGGAAGGAGGGGGGGGGAGGAGGGAGGGGGAGGGGAGGGGTAGGGGGGGGGGGGGTGGGGGGAGGGGGAGGGGGGGGGGGAGGGGGTGGGGGGGGGGGAGGGTGGGGGATGGGAGAGGAGGGAAGGGCGGGCGGAGGATGAGGGGGGAGGGGGGGGAGGGGAAGGACCAGACAGAAGAGTGCCACCGCCCCCATAAATGGGGAAAGGACCAGGATAGAGGAGATCACCGCATTGAGGAACAGCGAGGACAGAGGGGATCAGCACCGAGGGGGGAAGGACAGGACAGAGGAGATCAGGCCGAGGGGGGAAAGGACAAAGACAGAGGAGACCACCATAGAGGGGGAAGGACCAAGACAGAGGAGACCACAAAGGAGGGGGAAGGACCAGGAAGAGGAGATCAGCGCCTGAGGGGGAAGACAAAAGACAGAGGAGGACCCACCATAGAGGGGGAAGAACAGACAGAGGAGACCGCCGAGGGGGAAGGACCAGGACAGAGGAGATCACGCACGGAGGGGGAAGGACCAGGGCAGAGGAGACCCAGCGCCGAGGGGGAAGGACCAGGACAGAGGAGATCAGCGCAGAGGGGGAAGGACCAGGGACAGAGGAGATTCACGGAGGGGGAAGGACCAGGACAGAGGAGATCCGCCGAGGGGGAAGGACCAGGACAGAGGAGATCACCACGGAGGGTGAAGGACCAGGACAGAGGAGATCACCAGCGCTGAGGGTGAAGGACCAGGGCAGAGGAGATCAGCGCTGAGGGTGAAGGACCAGGACAGAGGAGATCAGCGCTGAGGGGGAAGGACCAGGGCAGAGGAGATCAGCGCTGAGGGTGAAGGACCAGGGCAGAGGAGATCAGCGCAGAGGGTGAAGGACCAGGGCAGAGGAGATCAGCGCTGAGGGTGAAGGACCAGGGCAGAGGAGATCAGCGTGAGGGGGGAAGGACCAGGGCAGAGGAGATCAGCGCCGAGGGTGAAGGACCAGGGCAGAGGAGATCAGCGCTGAGGGGGAAGGACCAGGGCAGAGGAGATCAACGCTGAGGGTGAAGGACCAGGGCAGAGGAGATCAGCGCTGAGGGTGAAGGACCAGGGCAGAGGAGATCAGCGCTGAGGGTGAAGGACCAGGGCAGAGGAGATCAGCGCTGAGGGTGAAGGACCAGGGCAGAGGAGATCAGCGCTGAGGGTGAAGGACCAGGACAGAGGAGATCAGCGCTGAGGGGGAAGGACCAGGGCAGAGGAGATCAGCGCTGAGGGTGAAGGACCAGGGCAGAAGAGATCAGCGCTGAGGGGGAAGGACCAGGGCAGAAGAGATCAGCGCTGAGGGGGAAGGACCAGGGCAGAGGAGATCAGCGCTGAGGGGGGAAGGACCAGGGCAGAGGAGATCACTGCAGAGGGGGAAGGACCAGGGCAGAGGAGATCAGCGCCGAGGGGGGAAGGACCAGGGCAGAGGAGATCAGCGCTGAGGGGGAAGGACCAGGGCAGAGGAGGCCTGATCTGAGGCAAGACCACAAGAACTCCCAGACCTGGGCAGCTGATGAGTCCCAACATCCTGTAGGTGGCAGTAAAAGCCAACTGCTTCTCAACCTGAATTTCAGTTCTGTCCGTCCGGTGCTGTGCTTTATACAGCTCTGCCACTGAGCACAGTCCTGTCTGGCAGGGCAGGAGACCTGTTTTTTTTTCTGCTATGGCTCAGTAACATTTACAGGTCTTGTCCCTCCTCCAGCCTGTTATTGGACAGGGAAAAGGAGTAGCAGCAGACCTATCACTGGTCACTCTGCTCTCTCCTCTGGTCAGCATACCTCGCCAGCACATAAATTGAATGGATCCTTGTGCTGCTTCTCCCTCTTCTAGTCTGAGCTCTGCTGTACATAGACTGACCAGGTTACATTTAGGTGAGCTCCATCCATTCATGTCTTTTATAAATGCCCGGCTTTAAAATGGACTCCACAGGGAATCTGCAATATATTGTACAAGGTTGGAGATCTGCCAATACACCAGATTTTAATTACTGTATATATGGAGCCAGATTCACATCCTCCTCGTTTAAAATCACCGGAGGATGAGATTATAAATATCTGTGTGAAATCCTGGTTTCCTCCACCCTTAGTAGGCTTGTCTCCTGCCCTCTCCAATGTTAGTAGGCTTGTCTCCCATCCTCTCCAACCTTAGTAGGGTTGTCTCCCATCCTCTCCAACCTTAGTAGGGTTGTCTCCCATCCTCTCCAACCTTAGTAGGCTTGTCTCCCATCCTCTCCAACCTTAGTAGGGTTGTCTCCCATCCTCTCCAACCTTAGTAGGCTTGTCTCCCATCCTCTCCAACCTTAGTAGGCTTGTCTCCTGCCTTCTCCAATCTTAGTAGGCTTGTCTCCCGCCCTCTCCAACCTTAGTAGGCTTGTCTCCCGCCCTCTCCAACCTTAGTAGGCTTGTCTCCCGCCCTCTCCAACCTTAGTAGGCTTGTCTCCCGCCCTCTCCAACCTTAGTAGGCTTGTCTCCCGCCCTCTCCATCCTTAGTAGGCTTGTCTCCTGCCCTCTCCAACCTTAGTAGGGTTGTCTCCCATCCTCTCCAATCTTAGTAGGCTTGTCTCCCGCCCTCTCCATCCTTAGTAGGCTTGTCTCCCGCCCTCTCCAACCTTAGTAGGCTTGTCTCCCGCCCTCTCCAACCTTAGTAGGGTTGTCTCCCGCCCTCTCCAACCTTAGTAGGGTTGTCTCCCGCCCTCTCCAATGTTAGTAGGCTTGTCTCCCATCCTCTCCAACCTAGTGGGCTTGTCTCCCATCCTCTCCAACCTTAGTAGGCTTGTCTCCCATCCTCTCCAACCTTAGTAGGCTTGTCTCCCATCCTCTCCAACCTTAGTAGGCTTGTCTCCCATCCTCTCCAACCTTAGTAGGCTTGTCTCCCATCCTCTCCAACCTTAGTAGGCTTGTCTCCCATCCTCTCAAACCTTAGTAGGCTTGTCTCCCATCCTCTCCAACCTTAGTAGGCTTGTCTCCCATCCTCTCCAACCTTAGTAGGCTTGTCTCCCATCCTCTCCAACCTTAGTAGGCTTGTCTCCCATCCTCCAACCTTAGTAGGCTTGTCTCCCAGCCTCTCATCCTTAGCTTGCTCCCTTTCCAACCTTAGTAGGCTTGTCTCCCCTCCTCTCCAATCTTAGTAGGCTTGTCTCCCATCCTCTCCAACCTTAGTAGGCTTGTCTCCTGCCCTCTCCAATCTTAGTAGGCTTGTCTCCTGCCCTCTCCAATCTTAGTAGGCTTGTCTCCCGCCCTCTCCAACCTTAGTAGGCTTGTCTCCCGCCCTCTCCAACCTTAGTAGGCTTGTCTCCTGCCCTCTCCAACCTTAGTAGGCTTGTCTCCCATCCTCTCCAACCTTAGTAGGCTTGTCTCCCGCCCTCTCCAATCTTAGTAGGCTTGTCTCCCGCCCTCTCCAATCTTAGTAGGCTTGTCTCCCATCCGCTCCAACCTTAGTAGGCTTGTCTCCCTCTCTATCCAACCTTAGTAGGCTTGTCTCCCATCCTCTCCAATCTTAGTAGGCTTGTCTCCCACCCTCTCCAATCTTAGTAGGCTTGTCTCCCGCCCTCTCCAATGTTAGTAGGCTTGTCTCCCATCCTCTCCAACCTTAGTAGGCTTGTCTCCCACTCTCTCCAACCTTAGTAGGCTTGTCTCCCGCCCTCTCCAATGTTAGTAGGCTTGTCTCCCATCCTCTCCAACCTTAGTAGGCTTGTCTCCCGCTCTCCCCTACCTTAGTAGGCTTGTCTCCTGCCCTCTCCAACCTTAGTAGGCTTGTCTCCCGCCCTCTCCAACCTTAGTAGGCTTGTCTCCCATCCTCTCCAATCTTAGTAGGCTTGTCTCCCACCCTCTCCAACCTTTGTAGGCTTGTCTCCTGCCCTCTCCAACCTTAGTAGGCTTGTCTCCCATCCTCTCCAACCTTAGTAGGCTTGTCTTCCGCCCTCTCCAACCTTAGTAGGCTTGTCTCCCGCCCTCTTCAACCTTAGTAGGCTTGTCTCCCGCCCTCTTCAACCTTAGTAGGCTTGTCTCTCGCCCTCTCCAACCTTAGTAGGCTTGTCTCCCGTCCTCTCCAATATTAGTAGGCTTGTCTCCCGCCCTTTCAAACCTTAATAGGCTTGTCTCCCGCCCTCTCCAATCTTAGTAGGCTTGTCTCCCACCCTCTCAAACCTTAGTAGGCTTGTCTCCCGCCCTATCAAACCTTAGTAGGCTTGTCTCCCATCCTCTCCAATCTTAGTAGGCTTGTCTCCCACCCTCTCAAACCTTAGTAGGCTTGTCTCCCATCCTCTCCAATCTTAGTAGGCTTGTCTCCCATCCTCTCCAACCTTAGTAGGCTGGTCTCCCGCTCTCTCCAATCTTAGTAGGCTTGTCTCCCATCCTCTCCAATCTTAGTAGGCTTGTCTCCCTTCCTCTCCAACCTTAGTAGGCTTGTCTCCCATCCTCTCCAATCTTAGTAGGCTTGTCTCCTGCCCTCTCCCTTAGTAGGCTTGTCTCCCATCCTCTCCATTCTTAGTAGGCTTGTCTCCCGCCCTCTCCTATCTTAGTAGGCTTGTCTCCCATCCTCTCCAACCTTAGTAGGCTTGTCTCCCATCCTCTCCAACCTTAGTAGGCTTGTCTCCCCCCTCTCCAATCTTAGTAGGCTTGTCTCCCATCCGCTCCAACCTTAGTAGGCTTGTCTCCCGCTCTCTCCAACCTTAGTAGGCTTGTCTCCCATCCTCTCCTTAGTAGGCTTGTCTCCCCCCTATCCAATGTTAGTAGGCTTGTCTCCCGCCCTCTCCAATCTTAGTAGGCTTGTCTCCCATCCTCTCCACCTTAGTAGGCTTGTCTCCCTCCTCTCCCCGATCCTCTCCAACCTTAGTAGGCTTGTCTCCCGCCCTCTCCAACCTTAGTAGGCTTGTCTCCCGCTCTCCAATCTTAGTAGGCTTGTCTCCCATCCTCTCCAATCTTAGTAGGCTTGTCTCCCACCCTCTCAAACCTTAGTAACCTCTCAACCTTAGTAGGCTTTTCTCCCGCCCTCTCCAACCTTAGTAGGCTTGTCTCCACCCTCTCCAAACCTTAGTAGGCTTGTCTCCCGCCCTCTTCAACCTTAGTAGGCTTGTCTCCCGCCCTCTTCAACCTTAGTAGGCTTGTCTCCCTTAGTAGGCTTGTCTCCTGCCCTCTCCAATCTTAGTAGGCTTGTCTCCTGTCCTCCGCTTGTCCTCCCCCCCTCTCCAATCTTAGTAGGCTTGTCTCCCACCCTCTCAAACCTTAGTCTTGTCTCCCGCCCTCTCAAACCTTAGTAGGCTTGTCTCCCATCCTCTCCAACCTTAGTAGGCTTGTCTCCCATCCTCTCCAAACTTAGTAGGCTGGTCTCCCGCTCTCTCCAATCTTAGTAGGCTTGTCTCCCATCCTCTCCAATCTTAGTAGGCTTGTCTCCCATCCTCTCCAACCTTAGTAGGCTTGTCTCCCATCCGCTCCAATCTTAGTAGGCTTGTCTCCCATCCTCTCCAATCTTAGTAGGCTTGTCTCCCATCCTCTCCAATCTTAGTAGGCTTGTCTCCCGCCCTCTCCAATCTTAGTAGGCTTGTCTCCCATCCTCTCCAACCTTAGTAGGCTTGTCTCCCATCCTCTTCAACCTTAGTAGGCTTGTCTCCCATCCTCTCCAACCTTAGTAGGCTTGTCTCCCATCCGCTCCAACCTTAGTAGGCTTGTCTCCCGCTCTCTCCAACCTTAGTAGGCTTGTCTCCCATCCTCTCCAATCTTAGTAGGCTTGTCTCCCCCCTATCCAATGTTAGTAGGCTTGTCTCCCATCCGCTCCAACCTTAGTAGGCTTGTCTCCCGCTCTCTCCAACCTTAGTAGGCTTGTCTCCCATCCTCTCCAATCTTAGTAGGCTTGTCTCCCCCCTATCCAATGTTAGTAGGCTTGTCTCCCACCCTCTCCAATCTTAGTAGGCTTGTCTCCCGCCCTCTCCAATCTTAGTAGGCTTGTCTCCCATCCTCTCCAATCTTAGTAGGCTGGTCTCCCGCCCTCTCTAATCTTAGTAGGCTTGTCTCCCGCCCTCTCCAACCTTAGTAGGCTTTTCTCCCGCCCTCTCAAACCTTAGTAGGCTTGTCTCCCACCCTCTCCAACCTTAGTAGGCTGGTCTCCCACCCTCTCCAACCTTAGTAGGCTTGTCTCCCACCCTCTCCAACCTTAGTAGGCTTTTCTCCCGCCCTCTCCAACCTTAGTAGGCTTGTCTCCCGCCCTCTCCAACCTTAGTAGGCTTGTCTCCCATCCTCTCCAACCTTAGTAGGCTTGTCTCCCACCCTCTCAAACCTTAGTAGGCTTGTCTCCCATCCTCTCCAATCTTAGTAGGCTTGTCTCCTGCCCTCTCCAACCTTAGTAGGCTTGTCTCCCATCTTCTCCAATCTTAGTAGGCTTGTCTCCCGCCCTCTCCAACCTTAGTAGGCTTGTCTCCCATCCTCTCCAATCTTAGTAGGCTTGTCTCCTACCCTCTCCAACCTTAATAGGCTTGTCTCCCATCCTCTCCAATCTTAGTAGGCTTGTCTCCTACCCTCTCCAATCTTAGTAGGCTTGTCTCCCGCCCTCTCAAACCTTAGTAGGCTTGTCTCCCGCCCTCTCAAACCTTAGTAGGCTTGTCTCCCGCCCTCTCAAACCTTAGTAGGCTTGTCTCCCGCCCTCTCAAACCTTAGTAGGCTTGTCTCCCATCCTCTCCAATCTTAGTAGGCTTGTCTCCTGCCCTCTCCAATCTTAGTAGGCTTGTCTCCTGCCCTCTCCAATCTTAGTAGGCTTGTCTCCTGCCCTCTCCAATCTTAGTAGGCTTGTCTCCTGCCCTCTCCAATCTTAGTAGGCTTGTCTCCTGCCCTCTCCAATCTTAGTAGGCTTGTCTCCCATCCTCTCCAATCTTAGTAGGCTTGTCTCCCATCCTCTCCAATCTTAGTAGGCTTGTCTCCTGCCCTCTCCAACCTTAGTAGGCTTGTCTCCTACCCTCTCCAACCTTAGTAGGCTTGTCTCCCATCCTCTCAAACCTTAGTAGGCTTGTCTCCCGCCCTCTCCAACCTTAGTATGCTTGTCTCCCGCCCTCTCCAACCTTAGTAGGCTTGTCTCCCATCCTCTCAAACCTTAGTAGGCTGGTCTCCCGCCCTCTCCAACCTTAGTAGGCTTGTCTCCCGCCGTCTCCAATCTTAGTAGGCTTGTCTCCCGCCCTCTCCAATCTTAGTAGGCTTGTCTCCTGCCCTCTCCACCTTTTAGTAAGGCCTCCCGCTTGCCTATCTGTGATCGGGGAGAGAGAAATCCCGAAACTTAAGGAAAAAGCCATTTCACAACTCCACCCAAACAGAACTTTGTCATTTAGGAGTGGAGTGAGATGTCAGTTTGGCATGTTTTGAAGAATGTTGTGGTACCTGAGTGTTCCCAGGGGTCCGGCGCTGTCAGTGTTACTCGATTCCTTCCTCTTGTTCTTCCAGGCGGTGACCAGGAGGTCGGTCTGGGAGACGCTGTTAAATCGAGTCTTGTAACTCCTGAAAAGACACAGATTTTAGACACATTCATCCCTGGGGGGTCTACATTGCTGTCATAATAGAGATTATCATTACTGGGGGGGGGGGGGGGTCCAGATTTTCCCTCACCAAAGGCCATTCCTCATGTATGACTATGAAGAATCCACCAGGGAGTGGGGACCCCGGCATTATGGTGTCACCCAACCTCCTAGTGGAGGCTTCGTAGATGTTAAGGGAGAGCACAAAGACCCGAGCAGATTGGGGGGGTCCATAAATGTCAGTAGAACCTCACCAAGAACATCACCACTTCACCCCAATAAACTGGAGGCATCTGACTGGTTGTCCTCAATGACATTTTCCTTTTATATTAAACATGTATTTCCCCTCCCCCGATGGCATTGAACAATCACGGAGACGTCTTTGTGTTTCTGAACCAACGTGACGAATGTGAGAAGATTTTACACAACCAGACGCTAAAATTAATCTGAAGCCTTTCCTTCCAGGACTTCCCGTTTCCTGAATGAGAATTATTAATGATCCGCAAGGAGAGAACCAACAATCCGGGAGGGATATCTCCAATCGGGGAGGGGGGGGGGAGAGTATAGGGAGAAAGAGAGAAGGGAGGGGGGAGAGGAGAAAGAGAGGAGGGGGAGAGAGAAGAGAGGAGTGGGAGAGGAGAAAGAAGAAAGGAGGGAGAAAGAGAGGAGAGAGGAGAAAGAGGGGAGGGGGAGAGAGAAGAGAGGAGCAATAGAATATAAGAAGAAAGGAGGTGGAGAGAGGAGAAAGAAGAGGAGGAGGATGAAGAGGACAGGAGAAAGAAGAGAAGGAGGATGAAGGGGAGACGAGAAAGAGAGAAGAAAGGAGGGGGAGAGGAGGAAGAGGAGAGGGAGAAGAGATGATGGGTGAAAGGAGAGATATAGAAGAAAAGAGATGGAGAAGAAGAAAGAAGAGCGATGAGAGGGAGAGGGAGAAGATGAGGAGAAGAGAGGGAGAATAGGAGTAGAGGGAGAGGAGAGGGATAAGAGAGGCAATGAGGGGTGAGAAGAGTGGGAGAAGAGAGGAGAGGGAGAAAAAGGGACAAGAGGAAGAGAGAAGAGGAGAGAGAGGAGGATAGGGAGAGAGAGAGAAGAAGAGAGGAGATGAGGATGAGAGGAAGAGGGGGAGGAGGGAGGGAGGAGGAGAGGCAATGAGGGGGAGAGGAGATGGAGAAGAGAGGCGATGAGGGGGGAGAGAGGAGAGAGAGAAATGGGAGAGGAGAGGGAGGGAGGGAGAGGGAAGAGGGAGAGGAGGAGAGGAGGAGAGGGAGGAGGGGAGGAGAGGGGGGGGAGAGAGGAGAGGAAGAGGGAGGGAGGAGAGGAGGAGGAGAGGAGGGAGAGGGAGAAGAGAGGGGAGGGAGAGGGAGGGGAGGAGAGGGAGAGAGAGGAGAAGAGAGGCGATGAGGGGGGAGAGGGAGAAATGGGAGAAGAGGAGGAGAGAGAGAAAAAGAGAAGAGGAGAGAGGGAGAAGAGAAGGAGGAGAGGAGGGAAAGAGGAGGGAGAGGAGAGGGAGAAGAGAGGGAGAAAAGAGGAGAGGGAGAGGGTGGAGAGGAGAGGGAAGAAAAGAGGGGGAGAGAGGAGGATGGGAGAGAGAGAGGGAAAAAAGAGGGAGACGGAGAAGAGGCGGAGAGGAAGAGGGAAAGGAGAGGAGGAGGAGAGGCAATGAGGGGGGAGAGGAGAGGCAGAAAAGAGGAGAGGGAGATAAGAGGAGAGAGGAGCGAAGAGAAGAGGAGGAGAGGGGAAGAGAGGGGGGGGAGAGGGAGAATGGGAGAGAGAGGGGGAGAGGGAGAGGGAGAGGGAGGGGGAAAAGGGGAGGAGAGGCGATGAGAGGGGAGAGGAGAGGGAGAAGGGAAAGATAAAAAGAGGAAGGAGGAGGGGGGAGGAGAGAGATGGAGAGAAGGGAGAAGGAAAGGGGGAAAGAAGGAGAGGGGGGGAAAGGAGAGAGAGGGAGGAGAGAGGAGGAGAGGAGAAAAGAGGAGGAGAGGAAGAGGGAGAAGAGATGAGGAGGAGAGAGGAGAGGAGAGCGAGAGATGGAGAGGAGGAGAGGGAGAGAGGAGAGCTCAAGGAGAGAGAAAGGGAGAGAGGGAGAGAGGAGGAGAGGAGGAAAGGAGGAGGAGGGGAGAGGAGGATGAGGGGAGAGAGAGGAGGGAGAGGGGGGAAGAGAGAGGAGAGAGGAGAAGGGGGAGGAGGGGGAGGGAGAGGAGAGAGAGAGAGGGAGAGAGAGAGAGAGGAAGAGTGAGAAGAGAGAGAGAGGAGGAAGAGGAGAGAGAGGAGGGAGAGAGGAGGGGAAGAGGAGATGAAGAATAGGGAAGAGGAAGATGAGGGGGAGAGGAGAGAGGAGAAGAGGAGGAGAGAGAAGAAGAATGAGGGGGAGAGAGAGGGAGGGAGAGAGAGAGGAGAGGAGAGGAGAGGAGGAGAGAGAGAGAGTGGAGAGGAGAGAGAGGAGAGAGGGTGAGAGAGAGGGGGTGAGAGGGAGAAGGGAGGGAGTGAAGAGAGGAAAGAGAGAGGGGGAAGAGAGAAAGGAGGGGAGGATGAGAGGGAGAGAGGAGAGAGGAGAAGAGGGGCGAAGAGGAGGAGGACGAGAGGAGAGTGAGAAGAGGAGAGGAGGAGAGGGGAGAGAGGAGGAGAGGCAAAGTGGGGAGGGGGAGAGGAGAGAAGGAGAGAGAGGAGAGAGGCAATGAGGGGGGAGAGGAGAGGGAGAAGAGAGAGAGGAGAAGGAGGAGGGAGGGAGAGCGATGGAGAGAGAGGGAGAGGGAGAAGAGGAAGGAGAGGGAGAGAGAGAGAGGAGAGGGAGAGGAGGAGGAGAGGAGGTGGAGAAGCAATGAGGGGGGAGAGGGAGAGGCAATGAGGGGGGAGAGGAGAGGGAGACAAGAGGCGATGAGGGGGGAGAGGGAGAGGGAGAGTGAGAAGAGGAGGAGAGGGAAGAGGAGAGAGGCGAGAGGGGGGAGGAGAGGAGGAGGAGGGAGGAAAGGAGGAGAGGAGGTGGAGAAGCAATGAGTGGGGAGAGGAGAGGGAGAGTGAGAAGAGGAGGAGAGGGAGAGCGAGAAGAGGAGGAGAGGAGGAGAGGGAGGAAAGGAGGAGAGGAGGTGGAGAAGCAATGAGGGGGGAGAGGAGAGGGAGAGGCAATGAGGGGGAGAGGAGAGGGAGGAGAGGGAAGAAAGGAGGAGGAGAGGGAGAGGAGATGATGGGTGTAAGGAGATTATCTGACAATGGCATTGCCTCGGAGGAGGTTCTTCACCATATGGACAGACTGGGCTCCAGTATAAGAAGGCGATATTTAGGACCAGCGTAGAAACAAGACAGCATTATATGTAATGGGGCGGAGAGTGACCCCTAGAGGGGATATGGAGGAGAGACACTCACTTTTGCTGTTCTGGCTGCAGAGAGGACACGTTGGGAGACGTCATCTCCATCAACTCCTGAGCGAAGGTCTGCAAAGAGAACCAATCAGAACGGGGGCAGAGACATTCTGCGATCGATGGAGGAGGTGCAGAACCATATTCATTGTCAGACTCTCTATTACTATATATATTATTGCAGTTTACTGTCTTTACTGTTTATTTTTCCCCTATATACATGACCTTTACTATATACTAAAGCACTATACACTATGGTTTGTATTAATGCACTATACTATATATTATTCCCGTTTACTAATATTGTACAATTAAATGGAAACTCCGCACTATGGATCCATAATCTGGCTGCTGCCTCCCCTGAGGTCTTCTACCAATAGGTAGAATGTGATAAAAGTGACTGGTGAAATAGGGGTAAAGGTGGGGCTGCCAATTATTGCTTACCGAGGAACCGGAAACCGATCCTGATGACGGCACTCTGACGAAACGCACAGGGAAGGCTTTGGAGTGTCATTGCGTCACTTCCAGTTCTTCATATAAGGGACCTGGAATATCTAATTATGGCGCCCACTACCCCCTGCAGGGGTCTAGCCATCTGGTGAGTGCGGTATAAAAGGGAGGAGCACAAGTGACCTCACCTATTCACCTGCCAGTTATAATCCGCACCATTATCTGAGCACCAATCACCTGAAGTAGAAGGATTTATATGGACTTATGACATTTTTAAAGCCTTTGTAATTTATTTTGACCACTTGGTATTTAACCACTTCAGCCCCGGACCAATTTGCAGCCAAAGGCCCCTTTTTTGCGATTCGGCACTGCGTCGCTTTAACTGGCAATTGCGCGGTCGTGCAACGTGGCTCCCAAACAAAATTGGCGTCCTTTTTTCCCCACAAATAGAGCTTTCTCTGCGTTTTTTTTTTTGCGCTATAAACAAAAATAGAGCGACAATTTTGAAAAAACGCATTATTTTTTACATTTTGCTATAATAAATATCCCCAAAAAATATATAAAAAAACATTTTTTTTTTCCTCAGTTTAGGCCGATACGTATTCTTCTACATATTTTTGGTAAAAAAAAAAATTGCAATTAGCGATTATTGATTGGTTTGCGCAAAAGTTATAGTGTTTACAAAATAGGGGATAGTTTTATAGCATTTTTATTAATATATTTTTTTTTTACTAGTAATGGCGGCGATCAGCGATTTTTATTGTGACTGTGACATTATGGCGGACACATCGGACACTTTTGACACATTTTTGGGACCATTGTCATTTATACAGCAATCAGAGCAATTTAAATGCACTGATTCCTGTGTAAATGGCACTGGCAGTGAAGGGGTTAACCACTAGGGGGCAGTGTAGGGGTTAAGTATGACCTATGTTTTTTTTTTTACTGTAGGGGGGGCGCGGCTTGGCGTGTGACGTCACTGATCGTCTTTCCCGATGACAGGGAACAGACGATCAGTGACAGGCAGTGTAGGAAGCGCGGGGAGAAGTTTGTTTACACAGACCTCTCCCCGTTCTTCAGCTCTGTGACCCGATCACGGGACACCAGGGACGATCGGGTCCGCGGTCACGGAGCTCAAGACAGGGTCGCGGGCACGCTGCCAGTGGCGCGCGTGACCCGCGGCTGGGCTCTTAAAGAGCAACATACCTGTACATTGATCTGCCCAGTCATGCCATTCTGCTGACGTAATATGCAGGAGGCGGTCCTTAAGTGGTTAATTAATTTGTTGGAAGGGTATATATTTATTTTCTTTTTGCCATACATTTTTTCCTTTTGGTACGCTCATATTTAAGCATTATAGCACTTCTCCTGGGGGACATTGATTGGTTTACATTGAGAATGGATTGTCACATGACAGTGCGGGATAATAAGGTTGACGTATATTTTGAGGTTTTGTGGAGAGATGCGCCTTTCACCTTTTATTGGTTCTTTTATATAGTTTGCACACTGCATTAATTGGCAGCGCCACCTACACCTCTATTTCACCAGTCACTTTAAGGACCATTTCCAGACATCAGAAGACAGGGATATCCTCTCAGTACAATGGATGGCACCTCTCTGGTGACTGCAGGTTGGTTGTAGTAGGGGGCACTTACCTCACCATTCTCTGGAGGATCACCATTGCCAAAGGTGCTGGTCACCACCAATACCAGAGTCTCGTGCTCCAGGCTGATCGTGTCGTACTGGTCCATACAGACGACCTATAGAGAGATTTACAGAGAAGGATATACCCCGGAATCCATGTCAGTCTAATACAGCCCCCCCCATACCTCCCCCATACTGGAATATGAGTGGTGACACCTGGAGCTGGACAGCTCCCGTTTCTACAGAATGATGTGTAACCCAATCAGATATCAGGCTTTTTTTCTCTCATCAAGGACTTCCCAGGATCTGTTGGTGGCAACAGGCAATTCTGGCATCAGGAACATTCTTCATTTTCCCCCAGTGGTAACCCTGAATTGTCCCATTATCAGCTAGGTGATGATTGGTTTGGGTGGATCTGGCCATCCTCAGATGGACCCTGGTTCTTGATACTGCTAGGAGGACCCCTGAGAACCTTGGATGGACCCTATTTTTTGGCAGCGTTGAGTCTTAGATGGACCCTGGTTCTTGATACTGCTAGGAGGACCCCTGAGAACCTTGGATGGACCCTAGTCCTTGGCAGCGTTGAGTCTTAGATGGACCCTGGTTCTTGATACTGCTAGGAGGACCCCTGAGAACCTTGGATGGACCCTAGTCTTTGGCAGCGTTGAGTCTTAGATGGACCCTGGTTCTTGATACTGCTAGGAGGACCCCTGAGAACCTTGGATGGACCCTAGTCCTTGGCAGCGTTGAGTCTTAGATGGACCCTGGTTCTTGATACTGCTAGGAGGACCCCTGAGAACCTTGGATGGACCCTAGTCTTTGGCAGCGTTGAGTCTTAGATGGACCCTGGTTCTTGATACTGCTAGGAGGACTCCTGAGAACCTTGGATGGACCCTATTTTTTGGCAGCGTTGAGTCTTAGATGGACACTGGTTCTTGATACTGCTAGGAGGACCCCTGAGAACCTTGGATGGACCCTAGTCCTTGGCAGCGTTGAGTCTTAGATGGGCCCTGGTTCTTGATACTGCTAGGAGGACCCCTGAGAACCTTGGATGGACCCTAGTCCTTGGCAGCGTTGAGTCTTAGATGGGCCCTGGTTCTTGATAGTGCTAAGAGGACCCCTGAGAACCTTGGATGGACCCTAGTCCTTGGCAGCGTTGAGTCTTAGATGGACACTGGTTCTTGATACTGCTAGGAGGACCCCTGAGAACCTTGGATGGACCCTAGTCCTTGGCAGCGTTGAGTCTTAGATGGGCCCTGGTTCTTGATAGTGCTAAGAGGACCCCTGAGAACCTTGGATGGACCCTAGTCCTTGGCAGCGTTGAGTCTTAGATGGACACTGGTTCTTGATACTGCTAGGAGGACCCCTGAGAACCTTGGATGGACCCTAGTCCTTGGCAGCGTCGAGTCTTAGATGGACACTGTTTTTTGGGAGTGTTAGGGAGGCAGGCTACGAGAGCCTTAAATAGACCCTGGTTCTTGTCAATGCTGGCAGGGGCCCTGAGAACCTTTAATGAACCATGGTTCTTGACACTGCAAGGAGGGCCCCCAAGAGCCTTTAATGAAGCCTTGTTGTTGACATTGCTAGGAGGGCCCCTACAAGTCTAGGAGTACCACTGAGAGCCTTACATAGACCCTGGTTCCTGCTACTACTAGAAGGGCCCCTGAGAACCTTTGATAAACCTTGGTTCTTGGCACTGCTAGGAGGACTCCTGGGAGCCTTAAATAGACCCTGGTTCTTGACACTGCTAGGAGGCCCCCCAAGAGCCTTTAATGAAGCCTTGTTGTTGACATTGCTAGGAGGGCCCCTACAAGTCTTAGATGAACCCTAGTTCTTGGCACTGCTAGGAGTACCACTGAGAGACTTACATAGACTCTGGTTCCTGCTACTACTAGAAGGGCCCCTGAGAACCTTTGATAAACCTTGGTTCTTGGTACTGCTAGAAGGACCCTAAGAGACTTTGGTTGACTCTGGTTCATGGCGTTGCTCGGAGGACCCCTGAAATACTTCGATAGACCCTGGTTCTTGGTACTGCTAGAAGGGCCTCCAGAGAGCCGACCAGCTTACAGGAGAAGACAAACCTCTGTCAGGTTTTAATTGCTGTCCAAGCTGGAATGATTTCCTTCTTCTTCCTGTTGTGTCTTTGCAGCAGGAAGTGAGGGGGGAATCTCCCCAATGGGGACAAATGGACAATGACCTGTTAGGTAGAGACTCCAACCAAATATAACCAATCAAAAAAGACAAGAAAAGGTCCAGAGTTTGACTTGATCTACATGCCTCATGAACAATGCCTCTTCCCCATTTTCAGAGGAAGTGGGCTCCCCATGATCGAGAGCACCTGATTTCTCAGACACTGAGTGATTCTGATTGGGGAGTTCAGTTGTCCCAAATTTCCCAATAAAACCCTCCGACTGACACCCCTCCCCCCCCCCCCTGTCATCTCCATCCTCTTACCTTGGGGTCGAAGGCGTGGGCAAAGATGTTGCAGAGTTTGTGTGCGTAGGTCTCGGAGCGGCCAGTCTCGGTGGCATATAGGATGGTGGCTTTAACCCGACGGGCCATGGCCTGCCCCATCAGCTTGGCAGAGAATTTCACAGCACTGAAAAGGAAATGAGAAGGATCTCTGTACTGGCCCCGGACTCATTGTGCCATGAATTAAAAAAAAACATAATAACTGCTGAAACAAACCCCAGCGGAACCCCGGCAGTCATAAAACTCCACTTTGTATTGATTTAGATCTCATTAAGGGATACCCCTGAAAGTAGTAACTATGTTGTCTAGTTGTCATGTGAATCCTCTTAACTTCAATGCCATCACTGACTTGGGGCAAGTGTGCAGCCAGCAAAGGTACAGGAAAAATCAGTTCCCCCATTCTTGCTTCAGGTTAGGGGCTCAAAGCATATTGAAGCCGGAGGATAATCACGACAGTCAGGCCACTAGCCTTGAAGAAGGTCAGCAATGACACCACCATATTGCAAATTCCCTTTACATGCTGCTAATCGAGCTGTCTACATCTATTGTTTTATATGTGTAGCGGTGACACTTTTTGCAAGGTGTCCTCTATGTGTAAATTTAGTTATTTTTCTCTCAGAACAGTAATGGGGTTCTGAGGGTTAATTGTGTAGGTTTAACTTTGGCGTCAGTTTGGCTGGGCTGTGTTGGGGTTCTGCCTGGTCATGGGTACAGTGAGGTGCACATGACAGGCCCAGAACCAGGCCTGGTTGGACCTTTTGAGTATCGGCATTCCCCGGAGCCAATCAGTGGGTGCGTCTGGCCCCGCTGAGGAGTCTGGGGAGGGGTACATAAGATGCTGGAGTCACGTGTTCGGGGGTTCGGCCATAGCTGCCTGTTCCTGGATCTGGACCGGGGTAGCCCCGCGAGGGGTCCTGGTCACGGGAGCGCGTGCCGCCCCACAACATGGTCGGTCAGACTAGCCCCACAGACCCGCTTGTTCTGGGGCGAGGATCCATCTGTTCCCGAGTCTCGGAACCGGCTGCTCCGAGGCGCAGTAACTGAGGGAGGATTCAAGGCGTCCGGGTGCGCTCTCAACTTGGAGGGGCACCGCAGCTTGTGTAGGCGACCGGAGGAGGGCCAACAAGCTGGCATCCCAAGAAGAGCCTGGTTGCTGAGTTGTCAAGGACACTGACGAATTCACACTTTCCCAGTACTGCCAAGGAGACAGAGAACGTTCCAGGTACTGAGGAAAGGTTCCTGTTCACTTTGATTGCAACTTTCTTCAAGGTCAGAGACTTTGTAAGTTCCGAATTCAAGCGCTGACTGCCATAATCTCTGGCTAGAGATTTGTTCAGCTTTGAAGTGCCCAGCTGCGAGTAGCTACTCTCTGGGTTGGCATTAGAGACTTCCTAATAGTCAGCAGTTCAAGGTGCCTGAGTTTCTTCACCCTTACCCTCTGTTCCCACATGAGACTGTGTCTGTTGGATGTTACCCCTGCAAATAAAAACCTTTCTAAAGGACTTTCATGGTGTCGGCGTCCAAAGTCGTTGGGTACTAACCCTGGGAACCCCTAGACCTGGAGGAACAAGCCAAGCGGAGGTAACCGGTAAGCCCAAAAGTCAAGGCCGCCCCATCGAGGGGTATGGCCGCTGCATATGCATTTTCCAATAAGAATGGGAGGTCCCCCACTGTGGACCAACCAGAAACTATCGCATGGCCCAGTGCTTTAAACCTAAAATGTTTCAGGCAATAAATCTGCTTACAGAACCATGCCCGAGGCAGAGAGAGCACTGGGGAGGAACCAGGAAGCCTGGCTATTTTATAGATTACCGCATATCTAATGGAAGCTCATATATAAAAGTGACTCTGTGATCACTATGCAGACAGGAGGCAAGTCATGCATGACCACCTACCTTCAGAAGACCCAAATTATGAAGATCTTCCCCAGCTCAGACTCAGCTTCTGCCACCCCCCTCCCCCCCACATCTTTCTATTACCCAACACTTATGACACTCATGGCCAGTTATCTGTTTAAATTTACCATGGCACCCCTTCAAGCTGCCTAGATGCAGACTTACAATAGGGGTTTCACCCACCAGCTATGCAGTCTGGCATTAGTTTGTGAATCACAATTGCTGACTGAACAGAAGTACACATTTATGGCAGGTCACATATACAGTATGTTATATCAGCGGTGTAGATAGCTGCTTACTTGGCAACTTCTTTGAAGGTCCTCTTCCGGGTGATGGTGCTCTGAGAACCTTTCCAAATGTGATACTTCCAGGGGTCCGGCTGTAATACCAACATTGTCCAGAGGTGAGTGATGATGAGGCACAAAGCAAGAGCCAAGACACGGTGGGAATGGAAGACTGAACACACACAGAATGGTAGACATAGAAGAAAACCCAACAAATAGAAAGAATGAAAGAATGAGGGACGTGAAGGAAGGCCCAACACAAAGAGAATGGGAGACATGGAAGACGACCCAACAAATAGAAAGATGAAAGAACGAGGGACGTGAAGGAAGGCCCAACACAAAGAGAATGGGAGACATGGAAGAAGACCCAACAAATAGAAAGATGAAAGAACGAGGGACGTGAAGGAAGGCCCAACACAAAGAATGGAAGACATAGAAGAAGACCCAACAAATAGAAAGATGAAAGAACGAGGGACGTGAAGGAAGGCCCAACACAAAGAGAATGGGAGACATAGAAGAAAACCCAAAAAATAGAAAGATGAAAGAACGAGGGACGTGAAGGAAGGCGCAACACAAAGAGAATGGGAGACATGGAAGACGTCCCAACAAATAGAAAGATGAAAGAATGAGGGACGTGAAGGAAGGCCCAACACAAAGAATGGGAGACATAGAAAAAGACCCAACAAATAGAAAGATGAAAGAATGAGGGACGTGAAGGAAGGCCCAACACAAAGAATGGGAGACATGGAAGAAGACCCAACAAATAGAAAGATGAAAGAACGGGGGACGTGAAGGAAGGCCAACACAAAGAGAATGGGAGACATGGAAGACGAACCCAACAAATAGAAAGATGAAAGAATGAGGGACGTGAAGGAAGGCCAAACACAAAGAGAATGGGAGACATGGAAGAAGACCCAACAAATAGAAAGATGAAAGAATGAGGGACGTGAAGGAAGGCCCAACACAAAGAGAATGGGAGACATGGAAGAAGACCCAACAAATAGAAAGATGAAAGAATGAGGGACGTGAAGGAAGGCCCAACACAAAGAATGGGAGACATAGAAGAAGACCCAACAAATAGAAAGATGAAAGAATGAGGGACGTGAAGGACGTGAAGGAAGGCCCAACACAAAGAGAATGGGAGACATGGAAGACGACCCAACAAATAGAAAGATGAAAGAACGAGGGACGTGAAGGAAGGCCCAACACAAAGAATGGGAGACATAGAAGACGACCCAACAAATAGAAAGATGAAAGAATGAGGGACGTGAAGGAAGGCCCAACACAAAAGAATGGGAGACATGGAAGACGACCCAACAAATAGAAAGATGAAAGAACGAGGGACGTGAAGGAAGGCCCAACACAAAGAGAATGGGAGACATGGAAGAAGAACCCAACAAATAGAAAGATGAAAGAATGAGGGACGTGAAGGAAGGCCCAACACAAAGAGAATGGGAGACATGGAAGACGACCCAACAAATAGAAAGATGAAAGAATGAGGGACGTGAAGGAAGGCCCAACACAAAGAGAATGGGAGACATGGAAGAAGACCCAACAAATAGAAAGATGAAAGAATGAGGGACGTGAAGGAAGGCCCAACACAAAGAGAATGGGAGACATGGAAGACGACCCAACAAATAGAAAGATGAAAGAATGAGGGACGTGAAGGAAGGCCCAACACAAAGAGAATGGGAGACATGGAAGACGACCCAACAAATAGAAAGATGAAAGAACGAGGGACGTGAAAGAAGGCCCAACACAAAGAGAATGGGAGACATGGAAGAAGACCCAACAAAGAAGGCCCAACACAAAGAGAATGGGAGACATGGAAGAAGACCCAACAAATAGAAAGATGAAAGAACGAGGGACGTGAAAGATGAAAGAATGAGGGACGTGAAGGAAGGCCCAACACAAAGAGAATGGGCGACATGGAAGACGACCCAACAAATAGAAAGATGAAAGAATGAGGGACGTGAAGGAAGGCCCAACACAAAGAGAATGGGAGACATGGAAGACGACCCAACAAATAGAAAGATGAAAGAATGAGGGACGTGAAGGAAGGCCCAACACAAAGAGAATGGGAGACATGGAAGAAGACCCAACAAATAGAAAGATGAAAGAATGAGGGACGTGAAGGAAGGCCCAACACAAAGAGAATGGGAGACATGGAAGACGACCCAACAAATAGAAAGATGAAAGAACGAGGGACGTGAAAGAAGGCCCAACACAAAGAGAATGGGAGACATGGAAGAAGACCCAACAAATAGAAAGATGAAAGAACGAGGGACGTGAAGGAAGGCCCAACACAAAGAGAATGGGAGACATGGAAGACGACCCAACAAATAGAAAGATTAAAGAACGAGGGACGTGAAGGAAGGCCCAACACAAAGAGAATGGGAGACATGGAAGACGACCCAACAAATAGAAAGATGAAAGAATGAGGGACGTGAAGGAAGGCCCAACACAAAGAATGGGAGACATAGAAGAAGACCCAACAAATAGAAAGAATGAAAGAACGAGGGACGTGAAGGAAGGCCCAACACAAAGAATGGGAGACATGGAAGACGACCCAACAAATAGAAAGATGAAAGAATGAGGGACGTGAAGGAAGGCCCAACACAAAGAGAATGGGAGACATGGAAGACGACCCAACAAATAGAAAGATGAAAGTATGAGGGACGTGAAGGAAGGCCCAACACAAAGAGAATGGGAGACATGGAAGACGATCCAACAAATAGAAAGAATGAAAGAATGAGGGCCGTGAAGGAAGGCCCAACACAAAGAGAATGGGAGACATGGAAGATGACCCAACAAATAGAAAGATGAAAGAACGAGGGACGTGAAGGAAGGCCCAACACAAAGAATGGGAGACATAGAAGAAGACCCAACAAATAGAAAGATGAAAGAACGAGGGACGTGAAGGAAGGCCCAACACAAAAAATGGGAGACATAGAAGAAAACCCAACAAATAGAAAGATGAAAGAATGAGGGACGTGAAGGAAGGCCCAACACAAAGAATGGGAGACATAGAAGAAGACCCAACAAATAGAAAGAGGAAAGAATGAGGGACGTGAAGGAAGGCCCAACACAAAGAGAATGGGAGACATGGAAGACGACCCAACAAATAGAAAAATGAAAGAATGAGGGACATGAAAGAAGGCCCAACACAAAGAGAATGGGAGACATGGAAGAAGACCCAACAAATAGAAAGATGAAAGAACGAGGGACGTGAAGGAAGGCCCAACACAAAGAGAATGGGAGACATGGAAGACGACCCAACAAATAGAAAGATTAAAGAACGAGGGACGTGAAGGAAGGCCCAACACAAAGAGAATGGGAGACATGGAAGACGACCCAACAAATAGAAAGATTAAAGAACGAGGGACGTGAAGGAAGGCCCAACACAAAGAGAATGGGAGACATGGAAGACGACCCAACAAATAGAAAGATGAAAGAATGAGGGACGTGAAGGAAGGCCCAACACAAAGAATGGGAGACATAGAAGAAGACCCAACAAATAGAAAGAATGAAAGAACGAGGGACGTGAAGGAAGGCCCAACACAAAGAATGGGAGACATGGAAGACGACCCAACAAATAGAAAGATGAAAGAATGAGGGACGTGAAGGAAGGCCCAACACAAAGAGAATGGGAGACATGGAAGACGACCCAACAAATAGAAAGATGAAAGTATGAGGGACGTGAAGGAAGGCCCAACACAAAGAGAATGGGAGACATGGAAGACGATCCAACAAATAGAAAGAATGAAAGAATGAGGGCCGTGAAGGAAGGCCCAACACAAAGAGAATGGGAGACATGGAAGATGACCCAACAAATAGAAAGATGAAAGAATGAGGGACGTGATGGAAGGCCCAACACAAAGAGAATGGGAGACATAGAAGAAGACCCAACAAATAGAAAGATGAAAGAACGAGGGACGTGAAGGAAGGCCCAACACAAAAAATGGGAGACATAGAAGAAAACCCAACAAATAGAAAGATGAAAGAATGAGGGACGTGAAGGAAGGCCCAACACAAAGAATGGGAGACATAGAAGAAGACCCAACAAATAGAAAGAGGAAAGAATGAGGGACGTGAAGGAAGGCCCAACACAAAGAGAATGGGAGACATGGAAGACGACCCAACAAATAGAAAAATGAAAGAATGAGGGACATGAAGGAAGGCCCAACACAAAGAGAATGGGAGACATGGAAGACGACCCAACAAATATAAAGATGAAAGAATGGGGGACGTGAAGGAAGGCCAACACAAAGAGAATGGGAGACATGGAAGACGCCCCAACAAATAGAAAGATGAAAGAATGGGGGGCGTGAAGGAAGGCCCAACACAAAGAGAATGGGAGACATGGAAGACGACTCAACACGCAGAGAAATGAGAGAATGGGAGACACGAAGGAGGACCCAACACAAAAGATATGAGAAAATGAAAGACAGAGGAAGATCCAACATACAAAAAATTAAAATCAGAGAACAGGACACGTGAAGGAAGACCCAAGACAAATATGACAGAATGGGAGACATGGAGGATAATCCAACACATACGGAGAGGAGGGAATAGGAGATATAAAGGAAGCTCCAACATACAGAGATTAGAGAATGAAAGACATGGAAAAATACCCATACACAGACAGATGAGAGATTAGAAAAAAAAGAAAGACCCATCAAAAGGAGATAGGCAATGGGAGACAGAGCAGGACTCAAAACATGGATAGATGAAAGAAAGGGAAACATGGAAGAAGATCCAACACATAGAGAGATGCAGGAATGGGAAACATGGAGGAAGATCCAACACATAGAGAGATGCAGGAATGGGAAACATAGAGGAAGATCCAACACATAGAGAGATGCAGGAATGGGAAACATGGAGGAAGATCCAACACATAGAGAGATGCAGGAATGGGAAACATGGAGGAAGATCCAACACATAGAGAGATGCAGGAATGGGAAACATGGAGGAAGATCCAACACAGACAGATGAGGGAATGGGAAAAACGAAGGAAGATCCAACACATGGAGAGATGAGGGAATGGGAAACCTGGAGAAAGGTCCAACACATTGAAAGATGCAGGAACAGGAAACATGGAGGAAGATCCAACACATGGAGAGATACGGGAATGGGAAACATGGAGGAAGATCCAACACATAGAGATATGCAAGAATGCAAAAAAGGAAGAAATATCCAACACAGAGAGATGAAGGAATGAGAGACATGAAGGACAACACAGTTAAAAGAGAATGGAAGACCTAGAGGAAGATCTAACTCATAGAGAGCTGAGGGAATGGGGGCCAAATAAAGATCCAACACATAGAGAGATGGGAGAAAGGGAAAGATGGAAAAGGCACAACATAAAGAGAGGAGGGAACCGGAGAAATGAAGGAAGACCTAACAACAGAGTTGAAAGAGTGGGAGACATGGAGGAAGACCCAACACGGAGATATGAGAGGACAGGGAACACCGAGGAATACTCAACATAGAGAGAGAAGAAACAGACCTACCAAAGAAAGATTTGCAACATTAGACAAGGAGGAAGACAACACAGAGGGAGAGAGAGAGGAGGGAACAGGAGAAATTGTGGAAGACCTCACAAGAGAGTTAAGTGAGCTGGAAACCTAGAGGAAGACCCAACATACCGAGAGACGAGAGACATGGAGGAGAATCCAACATATAGAGGGATGAATTCCAATTTAAGTTAGTAAGTTAGTTAGTGAGTAGTAGATGTCTATTAGAGCTAGATCACCAAGGTGCATTCCATCTCCACATCAGTGCTACAATAGACCCTGCTGTCTCAATGCTTTGGTACCTGATAGAGAAAGCAAGGGGACAGGTGGTAGTTGACCATCTCCTGGTGAAATACAGGGGTCAGACTTCCAGACATCGGAGGTACAATCCACACCCAGTCTGCTGGACAGCCTCCTCGCTGGCGGGTCTCATGTTCCAGATGCTTCATGAAGGACTCTGTAGCGGCATGGTGGTCTACAATGGTGACTTTATCACTCTATGAGACAGACAGATGGATTATGAGACATGTGAACCTTTAGTTGGCAGATCTTTTGACTGCCTTTCCTAAAGATGGCTGCTGAGCCATGCTACAGGACCAACCTAACTGTAACAAAATGTAATGGTCAATCCAACTCTTATTACTGAGAAATGCACAATTTAATTTTAAGTTATAAAAGATTAATTTCCTGACACAGATTAACACTCAAATACATGATTATGCCCCGTACACACGGTCGGCAACGGAAAATATTCGATGGGAGCTTTTTGTCGGAAATTCGGACAAGTGTGTAGGCTCCATCACACATTTTCAGTCGCACAAAATTTGGGATCTGGTTCTCAAATTTTCTGACAACAAAATCTGTTGTCGGAAATTCCAATCGTGTGTACACAATTCCGAAGCACAAAGTTCTACGCATGCTCGGAATCAAGCTGAAGAGCTGCACTGGCTTTTGAACTTCATTTTTATCGGCTCGTTGTACGTGTTGTATGTCACCGCATTCTTGACATTCGCAATTTCCAACCAACTTTGTGTGACCGTGTGTATGCAAGACAAGTTTGAGCCAACATCCGTCGGAAAAAATCCATGGTGTCAGTCGGCACATGGGAAGGGCGTCAGTCGGCACATGGGAAGGGCGTCAGTCGGCACATGGGAAGGACGTCAGTCGGCACATGGGAAGGGTGTCAGTCGGCACATGGGGGAAGGCGTCAGTCGGCACATGGGGAGGGCGTCAGTCGGCACATGGGGAGGGCGTCAGTCGGCACATGGGGAGGGAGTCAGCCGGCACATGGGGAGGGAGTCAGCCGGCACATGGGGAGGGAGTCAGCCGGCACATGGGGAGGGAGTCATCCGGCACATGGGAAGGGGCGTCAGTCGTCACATGGGAAGGGGCGTCAGTCGGCACATGGGAAGGGGCGTCAGTCGGCACATGGGGAGGAAGTCAGCCGGAACATGGGGAGGGAGTCAGCCGGCACATGGGGAGGGAGTCAGCCGGCACATGGGGAGGGCATCAGCCGGCACATGGGGAGGAAGTCAGCCGGAACATGGGGATGGAGTCAGCCGGCACATGGGGAGCGCGTCAGTCGGCACATGGGGAGGAAGTCAGCCGGCACATGGGGAGGCAGTCAGCCGGAACATGGGGAGGGAGTCAGCCGGCACATGGGAAGGGGCGTCAGTCGGCACATGGGAAGGGGCGTCAGTCGGCACATGGGGAGGGCGTCAGTCGGCACATGGGGAGGGCGTCAGCCGACACATGAGGAGGGCATCAGCCGGCACATGGGGAGGGCGTCAGCCGGCACATGGGGAGGGCATCAGCCGGCACATGGGGAGGGCGTCAGCCGGAACACACACAGCTGCTTTGATATTATGGTACCTGGTAGCTGTACAGGACGGCAATGTTTATCTCCAGAGCTGCTCGGTCCTTCCACAGCGATGAGGTTTTCTTGGTGTCCAAGCCCAGGCGTTTGGCCACATCCTGCAATCATAGAAAATGTCTAAATATGAAAAAGGGACCTACAAACCAAAATAAGTGAATAGTTTTTATATGAATTGTAAAGCATGAAAATTAAATAAATAAATAAATTAGTAAATAAATCAATCATCGCCACCATAAACAATAATAGGGGAATTCTGGGTACTTGTTATCCACCATCTGTACATCTATAACACGGTACTAGAAGAGGCATTTTCTGCATACAGCCCTGTGCTGATGAGCGGGACTTGTAGAATGTACAGTGTAGGTTATAGATAGAGGGGGACCCAGGGAAGGGTCCAAAGTGCGGGCCCCTGAGCTACAATTCAGATGGCACAGAGTCAAGGGTGGTAGGGGACTCAATTCTTAGAAAGACAGAGAGGGCAATCTGTAACAAAGAGCTGAAGCACCGAACTGTATGTTGTCTACTGGGCGCTCGGGTTTGGCACATCACGGATCTGGTGGACAGATTGCTGTGAGGGGTTGGGGAAGACCCGGCTGTCATGGTGCACGTTGGCACCAATGACAAAGTCAGAGGCAGATGGAGTGTCCTAAAGAACGATTTTAGGGACTTGGGAGCTAAATTGAGGAAAAGGACCTCCAAGGTTGTATTCTCAGGAATACTACCGGTACATCGAGCCACACCAGAAAGGCAGAGGGAGATTGGGGAAGTAAACAAGTGGCTGAAGAGCTGGTGTAGTAAGGAGGGGTTTGGGTTCCTGGAGGACTGGGCCGACTTCTCAGTCGATCACCAGTACTATAGAAGGGACGGACTGCACCTAAATGAGGAGGGTACAGATCAGCTGGGAGTAAAGATGGTCAAAAAAATAGATGGGTTTTTAAACTAGGTGATGGGGGGGGTCCAGAGGTAGAGACAGTCAGCGCGGAATATATTCCAGAGGGTAATATTAGGGGCATTAGTGGTAGGTTGACCAAAGCACATAAACCCAAGGTAAGTATAGTAACAAGTCCTAGTTGCAATCTCAGAAAACACCCAATAAGGGGATAGTATGCGACCGGTCTAAACTACGTGGCATGTTCACCAATCCCAGGAGCCTGGCGGACAAGATGGGTGGACTAGAGATACTGTTTTACGAGGAGGATTTGGATTTTTGTGGGAATTTCAGAGACCTGGTTCAACAGCTCTCATGATTGGCTGGCAAACATTCAAGGGTATACCCTTTATCGCAGGGGTAGAGAGGGTAAAAAAAGGGGGAGGAGTATGCCTATATATCAAGAATAATGTACAAGTGAATGTAAGAGATGACATCACTAGGGGGGATCTAGGGAGGAGATGGAATCCTTATGTGTAGAGCTCCAAGGGGATGAAGCTAAGGGGAAAATAATACTGGGAGTATGCTATAGACCCCCTAACCTGAGGGAGGAGGGGGAGACGGACCTCCTATCACAATTTGGATTAGCAGCAAGGATGGGAAGTGTTATCATAATGGGGGATTTTGGATTTTAATTATCCAGACATAGACTGGGCGGAGGGAACCGCGCATTGATCTAAGGCTCACCAGTTCCTAAATGTCTTGCAGGACAATTTTATGGGTCAGATGGTAGACGCACCAACTAGAAATAAAGCGTTACTGGATCTACTGATTACCAACAATACACACCTGATCACGGATGGAAATACGGGGATATTTAGGGAACAGCGATCACAGGTCAATTGGCTTCAGTATAAATCACACAAATAGGAAACATAAGGGGAATAAAAAAGACACTGAATTTCAAAAGAGCCAACTTCTCTCAACTATGAACCTTACTAGAAGCCATGAATTGGGATAACATCTTAGGAACTAATAACGTGGAGGAGAGATGGGTTTGCTTTAAGAGCATATTCAATTAGGGCGTTAGCCAATGCATCCCAATGAGTAGAGCGAGCGATGGCTTAACTCCAATGTAAAAATGCATATAAAAGCAAAGGAGAAGGCCTTCAAAAAATACAAGGTTGAGGGATCATCATCAGCATTCAGACTTTATAAAGAATGCTACAAGGAATGTAAGGGTGCAATAAGGACGGCTAAGATAGAACATGAAAGAAACATAGTGGAGGAGAGCAAAAACAATCCCAAGAAATTCTTTAAGTATGTAAACAGTAAAAAAGGAAGGAGAGACCATATTGGCCCCATAAAGAATGAGGAAGGACATCTGGTTACAAAGGATGGGGAGATGGCAAAGGTATTGGATTTATTCTTCTCCTCAGTCTTCACGGGGGAATAGGGGGGCTTCAGTAACCAAAACTGCAGTGTTTATCCTCATGACACATCACAGGAAGCACCTCCATGGTTAACAGAGGACAGAATTAAAATTAGACTTGGGAAACATTAATAAATCACCGGGACCAGATGGCTTGCACCTGAGGGTACTTAGGGAACTCAGTCAAGTAATTACCAGACCATTGTTCCTAATTTTTACTGACAGTCTACTGACTGGAATGGTACCAGCTGATTGGAGAAAAGCCAATGTAGCACCAATATTTAAAAAGGGCCCAAAATCTATCCATGGGAATTACAGACCAGTTAGCCTAACATCAATAGTATGTAAACTCTTGGAGGGGATGATAAGGGACTATATACAAGATTTTAGTAATGAGAACGGTATCATTAGCAGTAATCAGCATGGATTCATGAAGAATCGTTCTTGCCAAACCAATCTATTAACCTTCTATGAGGAGGTGAGTTGCCATCTAGATAAAGGAAGGCCTGTAGACGTGGTGTATCTGGATAAAGGAAGGCCCGTAGACGTGGTGTATCTAGATAAAGGAAGGCCCGTAGACGTGGTGTATCTAGATAAAGGAAGGCCCGTAGATGTGGTGTATCTAGATAAAGGAAGGCCCGTAGACGTGGTGTATCTAGATAAAGGAAGGCCCGTAGACGTGGTGTATCTAGATAAAGGAAGGCCCGTGGACGTGGTGTATCTGGATAAAGGAAGGCCCGTGGACGTGGTGTATCTGGATAAAGGAAGGCCCGTGGACGTGGTGTATATAGATAAACGAAGGCCCGTAGACGTGGTGTATCTAGATAAAGGAAGGCCCGTAGATGTGGTGTATCTGGATTTTGCAAAAGCATTTGACACAGTTCCCCATAAACGTTTACTGTACAAAATAAGGTGCGTTGGCATGGACCATAGGGTGAGTACATGGAATGATGGACCATAGGGTGAGTACATGGATTGAAAACTGGCTACAAGGGCGAGTTCAGAGGGTGGTGATAAATGGGGAGTACTCTGAATGGTGGGGGTGGGTAGTGGGGTCCCCCAGGGTTCTGTGCTGGGACCAATCCTATTTAATTTGTTCATAAACGATCTGGAGGATGGGGATGGGGGAAACAGTCCAATCTCTGTATTTGCAGACGATACTAAGCTAAGCAGGGCAATAACTTCTCAGCAGGATGTGGAAACCTTGCAAGAAGATCTGAACAAATTAATGGGGTGGGCAACTACATGGCAAATGAGGTTCAATGTAGAAAACATCCAAGTTCTACTCCTTCATTCTAAATATTCCCGGTGCTTCTGCTACCTGGAGGAACCTGAATCCATGAATAGGTGACCTACACACGGGGAGGTGTATCCCATTCCCAGCCTGGAGACTCCATACCGCTCCATGTACTCCACCATCATCATCATCATTTCAGGTCCATATACAATGTATACATTATATAACAAATATTCTACATTCCCCTCCCCCATCGGTGTACAATGTATGTATATTCATTACAGATGAACAGGACCCCCCCCCCCCGCGGAGTGCCTCCCATTTTCACCCGTCCTTTCTTCTGCCACTAGCTGAATTCCCATTGGATCCACACACACTCACCGGACAAAAAAAGGTACACCTGTTCAGTTGCTCGGTAACACAAATTGCTAATCAGCCAATCAAATGGCAGCAACTCAATGCATTTAGGCGTCTAGACATATCTGAAGACGACTTGCTGCATCAGAATGGGGGAAGAAAGGGGATGTGGGTGACTTTGAACGTGGCATGGTTGTCGGTGGCAGACGGGCCGCTCTGAGTATTTCTGGGGTTTTCACACACAACCATAGCTCGGGATTACAGAGAATGGTGGGAAAAAGAGAAAATATCCAGTGAGCGGCAGTTGTGTGGAGGAAAATGCCTTGTTGAGGTCAGAGGAGAATGGGCAGACTGGTTCCAGATGTTTGGAACCGGTGATACCGATGATTCCAGGTGATTGGAAAAAAAAAAAACATGGATCCATCCTGCCTTGTATCACCGGTTCAGGCTGGGGGTGGGGGTGTAATGGTGTGGGGGATGGGATATCACCGGTTCAGGCTGGTGGTGGGGGTGTAATGGTGTGGGGGATGGGATATCACCGGTTCAGGCTGATGGTGGGGGGTGTAATGGTGTGGGGGATGGGGTATCACCGGTTCAGGCTGGTGGTGGGGGTGTAATGGTGTGGAGGATGGGGTATCACTGGTTCAGGCTGGTGTTGGGGGTGTAATGGTGTGGGGGATGGGGTATCACTGGTTCAGGCTGGTGGTGGGGGTGTAATGGTGTGGGGGATGGGGTATCACTGGTTCAGGCTGGTGTTGGGGGTGTAATGGTGTGGGGGATGGGGTATCACTGGTTCAGGCTGGTGGTGGGGGTGTAATGGTGTGGGGGATGGGTATCACCGGTTCAGGCTGGTGGTGGGGGTGTAATGGTTTGGGGGATGGGATATCACCGGTTCAGGCTGGTGGTGGGGGTGTAATGGTGTGGGGGATGGGATATCACCGGTTCAGGCTGGTGGTGGGGGGTGTAATGGTGTGGGGGATGGGATATCACCGGTTCAGGCTGGTGGTGGGGGTGTAATGGTGTGGGGGATGGGATATCACCGGTTCAGGCTGGTGGTGGGGGTGTAATGGTGTGGGGGATAGGATATCACCGGTTCAGGCTGGTGGTGGGGGTGTATGGTGTGGGGGATGGGATATCACCGGTTCAGGCTGGTGGTGAGGGTGTAATGGTGTGGGGGATGGGATATCACCTGTTCAGGCTGGTGGTGGGGGTGTAATGGTGTGGGGGATGGGGTGTCCCCATCTTCTGATGGCTCCTCCCAGCAGGATAATGCACCATGTCGCAAAGCTCCAATCATCTCACCACTGGACAATGAGGTCACTGTCCTCCAATGGCCTCCGCACTCACCACATCTCATCCAATAGAGCACCTTGGGATGTGGTGGAACAGGAGATTCGGCATCATGGATGTGCAGCCGACAAATCTGCAGCAACTGTGTGATGTCATCAGGTCACTATGGAGAAAAATCTCTGAGGAACGTTTCCAACACCTTGTTGTATCTATGCCACCAAGAATGAAGGCCAAAGGGGGTCCAACCCAATACTAGCAAGGGGGGCCCAGTTAAGGGGGTCCAACCCCCTACTAGCAAGGGGGGCCCAATAAAGGGGGTCCAACCCACTACTAGCAAGGTGGAACTAATAAAGTGGCTAGTGAGTGTATATGGTCCTACCTAGAGGCAGTGTGAAAAACCTGCTGATTGTGGCTGCAGTGGACATATGACTCTCAGATGAAAGGCACACAGAGAGGACCTCCTCACTTTCTCTCTCACAGATTTGTACTTATTGTCTGCTGTTGCTGAGAGTTGAGTCCCCCATTCTGAATAGCTCAGAGAAAAACAGATTCCCCTCCATGGTGGGGGCCCCTGACCTCGGATATGTTGTATCGGGAGGAGTCGCACAGGTTCCGCATCCCAATCTCGGTGCTCATATACCAGCCATTAAATGGTACCGCCGGGAACTCCAGACCTCCGATCTCCAGGAGGAGGCTGCTGACAGCGGGTAAGGCGTACCACTTCAATCCCAGGTCTGCGAACCATTCATATCTGGGGGGGGGGGGAGATGAACCAATGTTAGACTGGAGCTTCACCACAGAAATCCAACATGTTACAGGCCCCGGGGGCCTAGCACTCACTGTGGGTGTCGAAGGGGCACCTCCTGAATGAGTTCTGGAGGAATCTCAAAGAGTTTCGGGTCGTCCCCATTGGCTTGTAGCAGAAGAGGTAACACGTCAAATCTTCCACCTTTTGGCTTCCAGCCAAGCTGTACACAGAGCTGTAGAGGGAATGACGGGTATATGAGAAGATTATAGGTGAACAGATGAGGAATGACAATATGGCACAGCAAACATGGAGTGTAACAGTTTCAGCAATTGTGAAAGGGCAGGGCACGCTGGTGGCTGGATTGGCATGGATAACGCGTTTCATGCAACATGCACTTAATCATGACAGATGATTATCGTGATATGTTGAAGCGCATATTGCGTGAAATGCTCCCGGACTGTTTAAATCCATAGTAAAAGCCATCACAGACGGATCAATAAACTTTGTTGGATTTCTTGCCAATTGGAGTGCGATCAATCTCTTTGTATATTTGTGGACTACTAAGAATGTTGTGAAGTGCGTGGAGGGCACCAGAGGGGTGCAAAGAGCAGTAAAGGGGGCAGCAGATGGGTGCACAGTGATGGATTATGGAAGATTAGTGGGCAGAGTTCAAGGAAGATGCCATTGATGGCGGGAACTGGCTGGGCCATTGATGGTGGGAACTGGCTGGGCCCTTGAAGATGGCTTCCAACAGACAGCAAGAGAAGGCAATACATAGTAAAACTGGCCAGGCCATTAATGGCGGGAACTGGCCGGGCCATTGATGACGGGAACTGGCCGGACCATTGATGGCGGGAACTGGCCGGGACATTGATGGCGGGAAATGGCCGGGACATTGATGGCGGGAACTGGCCGGGCCATTGATGACGGGAACTGGCCGGGCCATTGTTAGCGGGAACTGGCCGGGACATTGTTGGCGGTAACTGGCCGGGACATTGATGGCGGTAACTGGCCGGGACATTGATGGCGGGAACTGGCCTGGACTTTGATGACGGGAACTGTCTGGGACATTGATGGCGGGAACTGGCCGGGACATTGATGGCGGGAACTGGCCGGGACATTGATAGCGGGAACTGGCCGGGACATTGATGACGGGAACTGGCCTGGACTTTGATGACGGGAACTCGCCTGGACTTTGATCACGGGAACTGGCCTGGACTTTGATCACGGGAACTGGCCGGGACATTGATGGCGGTAACTGGCCGGGACATTGATGGCGGGAACTGGCCTGGACTTTGATGACGGGAACTGTCCGGGACATTGATGGCGGGAACTGGCCGGGACATTGATGGCGGGAACTGGCCGGGACATTGATAGCGGGAACTGGCCTGGACTTTGATCACGGGAACTGGCCTGGACTTTGATGACGGGAACTGGCCGGGACATTGATGGCGGGAACTGGCCTGGACTTTGATGACGGGAACTGGCCTGGACTTTGATGACGGGAACTGGCCGGGACATTGATGGTGGGAACTGGCCGGGCCATTGATGGCGGGAACTGGCCGGGCCATTGATGGAGAGAACTGGCCGGGCCATTGATGGAGAGAACTGGCCGGGACATTGATGACGAGAACTGGCCGGGACATTGATGACGGGAACTGGCCGGGACATTGATGACGGGAACTGGCCGGGACATTGATGACGGGAACTGGCCGGACCATTGATGACGGGAACTGGCCCGGGACATTGATGACGGGAACTGGCCGGACCATTGATGGCGGGAACTGGCCTGGGACATTGATGGCGGGAACTGGCCGGGCCATTGATGGCCGGAACTGGCCGTGCCATTGATGGCCGGAACTGGCCGTGCCATTGATGGCCGGAACTGGCCGGGCCATTGATGGCCGGAACTGGCCGGGCCATTGATGACGGGAACTGGCCGTGCCATTGATGGCCGGAACTGGCCGGGCCATTGATGGCCGGAACTGGCCGGGCCATTGATGGCCGGAACTGGCCGGGCCATTGATGACGGGAACTGGCCGAGCCATTGATGGCGGGAACTGCCCAAGCCCTCGAGGACAGGAACTAGCCAGGCCATTGATAAAGGGAACTGGCTGGGCCCTTGAAGATGGCTTCCAACAGACAAAAAGAGAAGGTAATACATAGTAAAATTAGTGCTTAAACAAAGACTGAGAGGAGGAAGATGGTAGATTAGTATTAAAGGATGTAGGAAATGGAAGTGGTGGACTCATGAGGAGTGACAGACATGTGAAGTGGTGGCTTAGTGGGTAAGGTCACACGGAGAGGTTGTGGTAGTAGGCAAGTGTGGTGGGAGATGCTAAGAGATGTATTATTATTATTGTGAGGGGAGGAGAGTTGTGAAGAGTTGGATGAAATGGCAGGGTGCGGAGGAACTATGGAGGAACTGGATGAGTGTTCTATAACTGCAGAGCAGATATTGCCCAAGCTTAAGTCATCTATGGCCGGACCTAGAGGGAATATGAGAAATCCCACCTCAGTTAGCTCCACGTTGGCTGGATCCCCCACCACCGTGTCATCTTGCTGCCGGTACCCCGCGTATCGGATCAGCTGACTGTTCCATATCCGGAAATCTGAGCTTCCATCTTTTCTCTGCGGGAAGATGGTGATGGCTGACCTGCAAGAATAAAAAGAAGCGATGAGACAATGTGAGATCATTGGGGAGGACAGAAGCCCCATCAAACAGACTTCTCAATGGAAAATAAAAAAAGTATACAAAAATGGGAGGAGAATTTCTCAGAATTTATGATGGAATCTACTTGTACAGAACCAAGCCCCTCATATTTTGAGATAAGTCCACCGTGGACAAAGCGAATACTTGAGCATGAAGAAGTTACAGTGGGTTGTAATGCGTGTAAGTTCTTGATGGAGATTGGTGGACATCATACCTGATGTTGCCTTTGTTGGTGGCGTACTTGATGTGGTTGCAGATGTTGGTGAACATCTCATGGGTGGTCCTGCAATCTCTGGCATCAAACACCTGAGAAGGAATACAAACCGCCATAGTAAATGGAGAGACACTAACAATTTGTCAGACTAGGGTTCAGCCCATCAATTTTCCTCAAGATCAAACCTCGGCCTGTGAGCTGTTCCCACCTGGAGCTTTGACCACTGAATCCGGCCCACACATCGAGACGCGTTCCGCCACGCCTGCTTGGCTCCAAAGATCAGCTCGGTCCCCTTGAGTTGGTAGGTTCCTGTGGACATTATATCCTGCTCAACCTCCTTCAGACGCTCTGTGTGGGCTTTGGACTGGGCTCTGGAAGAAGGAAACAAACCATCATGAGGCTGAAGAGGACATTCTACTAACCACATACAGTGGTGTGAAAAAGTGTTTGCCCCCTTCCTCATTTCCTGTTCCTTTGCATGTTTGTCACACTTAAGTGTTTCGGAACATCAAACCAATTTAAACAATAGTCAAGGACAACACAAGTAAACACAAAATGCAATTTGTAAATGAAGGTGTTTATTATTAAAGGTGAAAAAAAATCCAAACCATCATGGCCCTGTGTGAAAAAGTGATTGCCCCCTAAACCTAATAACTGGTTGGGCCACCCTTAGCAGCAACAACTGCAACCAAGCGTTTGCGATAACGTGCAATGAGGCTTTTACAGCGTCCTGGAGGAATTTTGGCCCACTCATCTTTGCAGAATTGTCCTAATTCAGTTACATTAGAGGGTTTTCGAGCATGAACGGCCTTTTTAAGGTCATACACAACATCTCAATAGGATTCAGGTCAGGACTTTGGCTAGGCCACTCCAAAGTCTTCATTTTGTTTTTCTTCAGCCATTCGGTGGTGGACTTGCTGGTGTGTTTAGGATCATTGTCCTGCTGCAGAACCCAAGTTCGTTTCAGCTTGAGTACACGAACAGATGGTCGGACATTCTCCTTCAGGATCTCTTGGTAGACAGCAGAATTCATAGTTCCTTTTATCACGGCAAGTCTTCCAGGTCCTGAAGCAGCAAAACAGCCCCAGACCATCACACTACCACCACCATATTTTACTGTTGGTATAATGTTCTTTTTCTGAAATGCAGTGTTCCTTCTACGCCAGATATACTTGGACACACACCTTCCAAAGAGTTCCACTTTTGTCTCATCGGTCCACAGAATGTTGTCCCAAAAGTCTTGGGGATCATCAAGATGTGTTGTGGAGAAATTGAGACGAGCTTTGATGTTCTTTTTGCTCAGCAGTGGTTTTCTCCTTGGAACTCTGCCATGCAGGCCATTTTTGCCCAGTCTTTTCCTGATGGTGGAGGCATGAACGCTGACCTTAACTGAGGCAAGTGAGGCCTGCAGTTCCTTGGACGTTGTTGTGGGGTCTTTTGTGACCTCTTGGATGAGTCGTCGCTGCGCTCTTGGGGTAATTTTGGGCGGCCGGCTACTCCTGGGAAGGTTCACCACTGTTCCATGTCTTCGCCATTTGTGGATAATGGCTCTCACTGTGGTTCGCTGGATTCCCAAAGCTTTGGAAATGGCTTTATAACCCTTTCCAGACTGATAGATCTCAATTACTTTCTTTCTCAATTGTTCCTGAATTTCTTTGGGTCTCGGCATGATGTGTAGCTTTTAAGGATCTTCTGGTGGACCTTACTGTGTCAAGCAGCTCCTATTTAAGTGATGCCTTGATTGTGAACAGGTGTGGCAATAATCAGGCCTGGGTGTGGCTAGAGAAATTGAACTCAGGTGTGGACAACCACAGTTATAGTATGTTTTAACAAGGGGGGCAATCACTTTTTCACACAGGGCCATGATGGTTTGGAATTTTTTTCACCTTTAATAATAAACACCTTCATTTACAAATTGCATTTTGTGTTTACTTGTGTTGTCCTTGACTATTGTTTAAATTGGTTTGATGTTCCGAAACACTTAAGTGTGACAAACATGCAAAGGAACAGGAAATGAGGAAGGGGGCAAACACTTTTTCACACCACTGTATAGAGGTGGTATCTATGAGTCCATCAACATGAATTCTTTATTGAAACCAATCAGATGAATCACCCCCAGACTTATATACTGAGAAATCCACTAATGAGGTACCAATACCACAAATTCTCACTCCTCTTGTTGTAGTCCAAAATCCAACTAATAGAACGTGACATAATGCCTTGGCAGGTAATCGGTGGGTTTCCATCTGCCTAGTCTGATGCTGTAGAATGTTCGCTAGAAGTCAGCAGTGGCTTCTTCTACCATCTACCCAAAACTGAAATAACGTAAAAACTTTAAAGTCCATCGAGATGAGATGAAAAATAACATTTGGTCACCTTTTGATGGAGATGTAGTACTGGTTTATGAAGTCTTTGGCCTTGGGAAGAATTGCTTCTGGACTTTTTGGTTCTTGTGGTGGAGGACACATCAGCTGAGGTGGAAACATGATGGAGCCCAGACATCGGGCTTTGGTACAGGCCACATCCTATAAGAAGCAGGTTACAAATCCAAAATGTTAACTTCATCAGAGTTCATGTAGGGAAAACTGGCAATGTGATGATGTCATGTGATCATAACGAGCCAATGTAGTGCATGCTGGTGCTGGGATATCATGAGGGGCAAATGCCTTTGTTATACCCCCTCCCAATGAGTTTTTAGTCCTTAGCATTGCTGTAGCTGGTAAATTTTCCAGGGACAGTCCTGGGATATCCGGATCTGGCCCTGGAAAAGTCTGGACATTTTTATGGTTCTACATCTCAGGTCCGGTTCTGGGGGACTGCTATGTTGCCAATGAAGAAAGCGCTGTATGATCCTGTAGATGCCCTATCTTCCCTTCCTGTGCCAGTCTGTCTTACCTGCTCCGTCTGGACATTCAGCGTGTCGTATGCCAGCGTCCGGTTCTCCCAGTTCCTGACCCGCAGACATTTCTGGTTCTGAGTTCCGTTGGCTTGGCTGCTACAAGACACAATGAAGGGTATTTGGCAAAGAACTAATTACAACCAATCACAATTCATCTTCACCAACTCACATCGTTCTACAAATACTCAAAGATGGTAGAAGGGAGGAATACCAGCAATATAAAAACATTTCATGGACTGTTCCTGGTTCCCCAAATTCTCATGCATGGTTTACAATAGAAAGACAGAGGGGGGGTTGGGGTATAATAGAAGGACAGAGGGGGGATTGGGGTATAATAGAAGGACAGAGGGGGGATTGGGGTATAATGGAGGGACAGAGGGGGGATTGGGGTATAATAGAAGGACAGAGGGGGGATTGGGGTATAATAGATGGACAGAGGGGGGATTGGGATATAATGGAGGGACAGAGGGGGGATTGGGGTATAATAGAAGGACAGAAGGGGGGTTGGGGTATAATAGAAGGACAGAGGGGGGATTGGGGTATAATAGAAGGACAGAGGGGGGATTGGGGTATAATAGAAGGACAGAGGGGGGATTGGGGTATAATAGAAGGACAGAGGGGGGATCGGGGTATAATAGAAGGACAGATTGGGGATTGGGGTATAATAGAAGGACAGAGGGGGGATTGGGGTATAATAGAAGGACAGAAGGGGGTTGGGGTATAATAGAAGGACAGAGGGGGGATTGGGGTATAATAGAAGGACAGAGGGGGGGGGGGTTGGGGTATAATAGAAGGACAGAGGGGGGATTGGGGTATAATAAAAGGACAGAGGGGGGATTGGGGTATAATAGAGGGACAGAGGGGGGGATTGGGGTATAATAGAAGGACAGAGGGAGGATTGGGGTATAATAGATGGACAGAGGGAGGATTGGGGTATAATAGAGGGACAGGGGGGGGGGATTGGGGTATAATAGAAGGACAGAGGGAGGATGGGGGTATAATAGAAGGACAGAGGGGGGATTGGGGTATAATAGAAGGACAGAGGGAGGATTGGGGTATAATAGAAGGACAGAGGGGGGATTGGGGTATAATAGAAGGACAGAGGGAGGATTGGGGTATAATAGAAGGACAGAGGGGAGGATTGGGGTATAATAGAAGGACAGAGGGAGGATTGGGGTATAATAGAAGGACAGAGGGGGGATTGGGGTATAATAGAAGGACAGAGGGGGATTGGGGTATAATAGGACAGAGGGGGGATTGGGGTATAATAGAAGGACAGATTGGGGATTGGGGTATAATAGAAGGACAGAGGGGGGATTGGGGTATAATAGAAGGACAGATGGGGGATTGGGGTATAATAGAGGGACAGGGGGGGTGGGGTATAATAGAAGGACAGAGGGGGGATTGGGGTAAAATAGAAGGACAGAGGGGGGATTGGGGTAAAATAGAATGACAGAGGGGGGGATTGGGGTATAATAGAAGGGCAGAGGGGGGATTGGGGTATAATAGAGGGACAGGGGGGGGGGATTGGGGTATAATAGAGGGACAGGGGGGGTGGGGTATAATAGAAGGACAGAGGGGGGATTGGGGTATATTAGAAGGGCAGAGGGGGGATTGGGGTATAATAGAGGGACAGGGGGGGGGATTGGGGTATAATAGAGGGACAGAGGGGGGATTGGGGTATATTAGAAGGGCAGAGGGGGGATTGGGGTATAATAGAGGGACAGGGGGGGGGATTGGGGTATAATAGAAGGACAGAGGGAGGATTGGGGTATAATAGAAGGACAGAGGGGGGATTGGGGTATAATAGAAGGACAGAGGGAGGATTGGGGTATAATAGAAGGACAGAGGGGAGGATTGGGGTATAATAGAAGGACAGAGGGAGGATTGGGGTATAATAGAAGGACAGAGGGGGGATTGGGGTATAATAGAAGGACAGAGGGGGGATTGGGGTATAATAGAAGGACAGAGGGGGGATTGGGGTATAATAGAAGGACAGAGGGGGGATTGGGGTATAATAGAAGGACAGATTGGGGATTGGGGTATAATAGAAGGACAGAGGGGGGGATTGGGGTATAATAGAAGGACAGAGGGGGGATTGGGGTATAATAGAAGGACAGATGGGGGATTGGGGTATAATAGAGGGACAGGGGGGGGGTGGGGTATAATAGAAGGACAGAGGGGGGATTGGGGTAAAATAGAAGGACAGAGGGGGATTGGGGTAAAATAGAATGACAGAGGGGGGGATTGGGGTATAATAGAAGGACAGAGGGGGGATTGGGGTATAATAGAGGGACAGAGGGGGGATTGGGGTAAAATAGAAGGACAGAGGGGGGATTGGGGTAAAATAGAATGACAGAGGGGGGGATTGGGGTATAATAGAAGGGCAGAGGGGGGATTGGGGTATAATAGAGGGACAGGGGGGGGGATTGGGGTATAATAGAAGGACAGAGGGGGGGATTGGGGTATATTAGAAGGGCAGAGGGGGGATTGGGGTATAATAGAGGGACAGGGGGGGGGGATTGGGGTATAATAGAAGGACAGAGGGGGGATTGGGGTATAATAGAAGGACAGAGGGGGGATTGGGGTATAATAGAAGGACAGAGGGGGGGATTGGGGTATAATAGAAGGACAGGGGGGGGGATTGGGGTATAATAGAAGGACAGGGGGGGTTGGGGTATATTTGGGGGGGGGGGTGTTAGTGCTCTGGGTCAGTACAGCCCCCACTATTTTGTACATTGGAGATAGAGGCGATCACTCTCTATGGGTTTGTTTCCTGTCCAAGATCAGGAGGAGTGAAGATGATATAACAGAGGCAGCCCCCACCCCCCACCTAGTGGTTGGGCCACTATGTCCTTGTCACCCGGGCCTGGAAATGTGACAGTTGACTTTGGTCCTGGAAAATGTCCTTTGTTGTTGGAATCTCTCATGTTTGGAAGATGGAGATGACGCACGGAGACGGGACGCAGAGAGGCCGAGTCAGCAGATCCCAGCAGTCTCTCTTCCTGAGGAGGACAATGGGGGTCCTGGCAGAGTCCCCACTGTCTCTGGTACATGTGAGGACAGGCCTGGGCCTCAGTAAAGGGAATTGTCTCCTCAATTCGGGACTCTGGGTCCAGACCTTAGTGATGAAGAGTGCAGTAACCAATAGCAAACCAGGCAAACATTTTACCTTCAAGGTGAGAACTGTCAGGTCAGTGAAAGACACTGATTGGCTGCTATGACCAGCTGTACTCCTCCTCCTATTAGAGAACAATTATCTAAATAATAGCATACATCACCTCATCAATATCTGGGCGGCCAATCAGATCCTCAATCTGGACAGTTCATAATGGGAGGTCTCTATCACACGATTTAATATCGCACTAAAGCTCTGTGTGTATCTGCCCTCCCCCGAGCAGCCAGAGAGGAGGCGGAGCATTGCAACCAATGTCCAGATTGGCTCTTATAAAAGAGTTCCATCCAGTGAAAGTGCAGAAGGGCGGCCCCTTATAGAACACATGACCAACCCCTGCAGAACATCGTACAAAGTGCAAAATCCATTCTACAGGACTGATTTATGTATATTAATATCAGAGAACATGGAACACTGGAGTCTGCAGAGTTCAGGGAGCACTCAGGATGGGACCAGAGTCCAGCACAGACTACCCATAATGCACTGCAAACAACTATGAAAGTCATAATACTTATACCTCACTTCCTGCTGGTGTGTGGTGGTCATCGTGTGGAGGAATGATGATGATTGGGAGCCGACTGACCAAATGTCACCTGAATGAGGGGAAGAGACGAAGGTGGAGACCCCTCCGATCCATCCTCACAGGACACGACTATTCGTACACTACCTGAGACAAGGACCAAACCACTGAAGACCACCATCCACCGTACCATTCCAACCGATACCCCCCACCCCCAATGGACTATTCCATCCGATACCCCCCAACGCCAATGTATCATTCCACCCGATAACCCCCACCCCCAATGGACTATTCCATCCGATACCCCCCACCCCCAATGTACCATTCCAACCGATACCCCCAACCCCCAATGGACTATTCCATCCGATACCCCCCACCTCCAATGTATCATTCCACCCGATACCCCCAACCCCCAAGTGGACTATTCCATCCGATACCCCCCACCCCAATGGACTGTTCCATCCGATACCCCCAATGGACTATTCCATCCGATACCCCCCACCTCCAATGTATCATTCCACCCGATACCCCCAACCCCCAAGTGGACTATTCCATCCGATACCCCCCACCCCAATGGACTGTTCCATCCGATACCCCCAATGGACTATTCCATCCGATACCCCCCACCTCCAATGTATCATTCCACCCAATACCCCCCAACCCCAATGGACTATTCCATCCGATACCCCCACCTCCAATGTATCATTCCACCCGATACCCCCAACCCCCAATGGACTATTCCATCCGATACCCCCCACCTCTAATGTATCATTCCATCCGATACCCCCAACCCCCAATGGACTATTCCATCCGATACCTCTCACCTCCAATGTATCATTCCACCCAATACCCCCCAACCCCAATGGACTATTCCATCCGATACCTCTCACCTCCAATGTATCATTCCACCCGATACCCCCAACCCCCAATGGACTATTCCATCCGATACCCCCCACCGCCAATGTATCATTCCATCCGATACCCCCAACGAACTATTCCATCCGATACCCCCCACCTCTAATGTATCATTCCATCCGATACCCCCAACCCCCAATGGACTATTCCATCCGATACCCCCACCTCCAATGTATCATTCCATCCTATACCCCCCCCACTCCCAATAGACTATTCCATCCGATACCCCCAATGGACTATTCCATCCAATACTCCCCACCTCCAATGTATCATTCCATCTTATACCCCCCACCCCCAATGGACTATTCCATCCGATACCCCCACCTCTAATGTATCATTCCATCCGATACCCCCAACCCCCAATGGACTATTCCATCCGATACCCCCATCTCTAATGTATCATTCCATCCGATACCCCCAACCCCCAATGGACTATTTCATCCGATACCCCCCACCCCCAATGTATCATTCCATCCGATACCCCCAACCCCCAATGGACTATTCCATCCGATACCCCCCACCTCTAATGTATCATTCCATCCTATACCCCCAACCCCCAATGGACTATTCCATCCGATACCTCTCACCTCCAATGTATCATTCCATCCTATACCCCCCCACTCCCAATGGACTATTCCATCCGATACCCCCCACCCCCAATGTATCATTCCATCCTATACCCCCCACTCCCAATGGACTATTCCATCTGATACCCCCCACCGCCAATGTATCATTCCATCCGATACCCCCAACCCCCAATGGACTATTCCATTCGATACCCCCCACCTCTAATGTATCATTCCATCCTATACCCCCAACCCCCAATGGACTATTCCATCCGATACCTCTCACCTCCAATGTATCCTTCCATCCTATACCCCCCCCCACTCCCAATGGACTATTCCATCCGATACCCCCCACCCCCAATGTATCTTTCCATCCTATACCCCCCCCCACTCCCAATGGACTATTCCATCCGATACCCCCCACCCCCAATGTATCATTCCATTCGATACCCCCAACCCCCAATGAACTATTCCATCCGATACCCCCCACCTACAATGTATCATTCCATCCGATACCCCCAATGGACTATTCCATCCAATACTCCCCACCTCCAATGTATCATTCCATCTTATACCCCCCACCTCCAATGGACTGTTCCATCTGATATCCCCCACCTACAATGTATCATTCCATCTTATACCCCCCACCTCCAATGGACTGTTCCATCTGATATCCCCCACCTACAATGTATCATTCCATCCTATACCCTCCACCACTATGTACCATGCCATCTGATACCCACATACCCCCAATGGACTATTCCATCCGATACCCCCCACCTCCAATGTATCATTCCATCCTATACCCCCAACCACCAATGCACTATTCCATCCGATACCCCCCACCCCCAATGTATCATTCCATCCGATACCCCCATCCCCCAATGGACTATTCCATCCGATACCCCCCACCCCCAATGTATCATTCCATCCTATACCCCCATCCCCCAATGGACTATTCCATCCGCTACCTCTCACCTCCAATGTATCATTCCATCCTATACCCCCACCCCCAATGTATCATTCCATCCGATACCCCCCACCCCCAATGTATCATTCCATCCGATACCCCCATCCCTCAATGGACTATTCCATCCGATACCCCCCACCCCCAATGTATCATTCCATCCGATACCCCCAACCCCCAATGGACTATTCCATCCGATACCCCCACCTCCAATGTATCATTCCATCCAATACCCCCAATGGACTATTCCATCCAATACTCCCCACCTCCAATGTATCATTCCATCTTATACCCCCAACCACCAATGGACTATTCCATCCGATACCCCCCACTGCCAATGTATCATTCCATCCTATACCCCCCGACCCCCAATGGACTATTCCATCCGATACCCCCCACCCCCAATGTATCATTCCATCCGATACCCCCAACCCCCAATGGACTATTCCATCCGATACCCCCCACCTCCAATGTATCATTCTATCCAATACCCCCAATGGACTATTCCATCCAATACTCCCCACCTCCAATGTATCATTCCATCTTATACCCCCCACCCCCAATGGACTATTCCATCCAATACCCCCCACCTCTAATGTATCATTCCATCCGATACCCCCAACCCCCAATGGACTATTCCATCCGATACCCCCCACCGCCAATGTATCATTCCACCCGATACCCCCAACCCCCAATGGACTATTCCATCCGATACCCCCTACCTCTAATGTATCATTCCATCCGATACCCCCAACCCCCAATGGACTATTCCATCCGATACCCCCTACCTCTAATGTATCATTCCATCCGATACCCCCAACCCCCAATGGACTATTCCATCCGATACCCCCCACTGCCAATGTATCATTCCATCCTATACCCCCCCACCTCCAATGGACTATTCCATCCGATACCCCCCACTGCCAATGTATCATTCCATCCTATACCCCCCCACCCCCAATGGACTATTCCATCCGATACCCCCCACCCCCAATGTATCATTCCATCCGATACCCCCAACCCTCAATGGACTATTCCATCCGATACCCCCCACCCCCAATGTATCATTCCATCCGATCCCCCCAACCAACAATGGACTATTCCATCCGATACCCCCCACCTCCAATGTATCATTCCATCCGATACCCCCAATGGACTATTCCATCCAATACTCCCCACCTCCAATGTATCATTCCATCTTATACCCCCCACCCCCAATGGACTATTCCATCCGATACCCCCACCTCTAATGTATCATTCCATCCGATACCCCCAACCCCCAATGGACTATTCCCTCCGATACCCCCCACCGCCAATGTATCATTCCATCCGATACCCCCAACCCCCAATGAACTATTCCATCCGATACCCCCATCTCTAATGTATCATTCCATCCGATACCCCCAACCCCCAATGGACTATTCCATCCGATACCCCCCACCTCTAATGTATCATTCCATCCTATACCCCCAACCCCCAATGGACTATTCCATCCGATACCTCTCACCTCCAATGTATCATTCCATCCTATACCCCCCCACTCCCAATGGACTATTCCATCCGATACCCCCCACCCCCAATGTATCATTCCATCCTATACCCCCCACTCCCAATGGACTATTCCATCCGATACCCCCCACCGCCAATGTATCATTCCATCCGATACCCCCAACCCCCAATGGACTATTCCATTCGATACCCCCCACCTCTAATGTATCATTCCATCCTATACCCCCAACCCCCAATGGACTATTCCATCCGATACCTCTCACCTCCAATGTATCATTCCATTCTATACCCCCCCACTCCCAATAGACTATTCCATCCGATACCCCCCACCCCCAATGTATCATTCCATCCTATACCCCCCCACTCCCAATGGACTATTCCATCCTATACCCCCCACCCCCAATGTATCATTCCATTCGATACCCCCAACCCCCAATGAACTATTCCATCCGATACCCCCCACCTACAATGTATCATTCCATCTGATACCCCCAATGGACTATTCCATCCAATACTCCCCACCTCCAATGTATCATTCCATCTTATACCCCCCACCTCCAATGGACTGTTCCATCCGATACCCCCCACCTACAATGTATCATTCCATCTTATACCCCCCACCTCCAATGGACTGTTCCATCTGATATCCCCCACCTACAATGTATCATTCCATCCTATACCCTCCACCACTATGTACCATGCCATCTGATACCCACATACCCTCAATGGACTATTCCATCCGATACTCCCCACCTCCAATATATCATTCCATCCAATACCTCCCACCCCAATGGATTATTCCATCCGATACCCCCCACCTACAATGCATCATTCCATCCTATACCCCCCACCTCTAATGGACTGTTCCATCCGATGCCCCCCACCTCCAATGCACCATTCCACCCGATACCCCCCAACCCGCAATGGACTATTCCATCTGATACCGCCCACCTCCAATGTATCATTCAGTCCTATACCCCCAACCACTATGTACCATTCCATCTGATACCCACATACCCCCAATGTATCATTCCATTCCATACCCCCCCATCCTGAATGTATCATTCCATCCTTTATCCCGCCCACCCCTAATGTATTATTCCATGCTATCCCCTCCATGTACCATTCAATCCTATATCCCCCCTACCCACCCCCAATGTATCATTCCATCCTATACCCCCCCCATGTACTATTCAATCCTATATCCCCCCCCCACCCCGGATGTATCTTTCCAACCTATACCCCCCATGTACCATTCAATCCTATATCCTCCCTACCCACCCCCATGTACTATTCAATCCTATATCCCCCCCACCCCCAATGTTTCATTCCATCCTATACCCCCATGTACCATTCAATCCTTTATACCCCCCCTACCCCCAATGTATCATTCCATCCTACCCTCACCCCCCCCATGTACCATTCAATCCTATATCCCACCCCCATATGTATCATTCCATCCCATATCCACCCACCCCCCATTGTATCGTTCCATTCTATACCACTCCCTATGTACCATTGAATCCTATACCCCCCCACACCCAATGTATAATTCCATCCTATATCCCCCCACCCTTAATGTATCATTGAGTCTTATACCCCCCACCCCCAATGCACCATTCCATCCTATACCCCCCAATGTACTATTCTATCCTTTACCCCCCCCCCCTCCCCAAATATACTAGTCGATCCTATACCAATGTACCATTCCAACCTATACCCCCCCAATGTATTATTCATTCATATAGGCTCCCACCCCCATCGTATACCCCTCCCCCAATATATACCCCTTACAATTGTACTATTCCAGCCTATATAACCCCCGAAATGTACTATTCCACCCTATATACCCTACCCCCTCCCCAATGTACTATTCCGCCCTCTACCCCCTAATGTACCATTCCATACTTTACTGTCCACCAATATGAATATGTGATGAAGGGTTTGCCAATACTCCCACCATACATTGTATACAACCGCCCCAACACCACAAACAGTCCACACAATCAGCTGATACTCATATAGTCCCTGACATGGTCAGTCCTGTAATAATACAATGTATACTCTGTACTATAATCTGGGGTGCAGTCATATAATACAGGGAAAAGGTTTTATTCTTCCAGAACACAGACGGTCCAGTCCGGAGTTTTCGGTGCACAAACTGCAACTGCAGGTAAATTTACCCTCTACTGCCCCTTAAAGGGACCATAATCCCCTCTCTGCACATTGCTCTCTGATTGGCTGCTAATTCCTATAAAGGGGAGATATGTTGCCCCTCCAGGACCTCTTATGTCCTGTACAACTTGTATACAGTCCATTAATACTCTGCAACACAAAGTACCCCGTCCTCCCCGACCTTCTATAGACACAATGCAGTCCATACATTACATCGCCGTGAAACGTTGTATCGTTTATCTACTTTTCTATCTATGAATTATTTCCTCATAAAGTGACATGGCAGCAATCAGACACATTCGGGTTTGTTCATTTAAAAAGCATTTGATCCAAAACCGTCTTCATGGGATCCAACCGGCCCCGCAGTATTGTATTCTGTGTGTCCAGAGGGGCCCCTGGTCTATAAGGCCCCTGAAAACCCCTCATCTACACCGTCTGATTGTCCCTATGTTATATCTGTACACTAAGGGGGGGGAGGGGGATTGAGGATCATTGCTGTACGGTTCTGTGGGTGACCTTGGAGGGAGAACGCACAATCATTACTGGGAAATGTTTTCCCGTACAATCAGATCTCCCACCACGAAGGTTAGAGAATCCGATATGTTATAAACCTTCAACTGAACTGAAATAGCGATCGTTATAAGGCTGAGATATTCTACATCTGAGGTCACAACATCCGAAAACTGCAACAGAACATTTCATTATTAAATACACTGTCCTCCAATATACAATGGCCTCTAATATACATGGTCCCCCAACATACACCGTCCTCCAATATACACCGCCCCAACATACACCGTCCTCCTCTCCAATATACAATGGCCACCGTCCTCCAATATACAATGGCCACCATACAATGGCCACCGTCCTCCAATATACAATGGCCACCGTCCTCCAATATACAATGGTCACCGTCCTCCAATATACAATGGCCACCATACAATGGCCACCGTCCTCCAATATACAATGGCCACCGTCCTCCAATATACAATGGTCACCGTCCTCCAATATACACCGCCCCAACATACACCGTCCTCCTCTCCGATATACAATGGCCACCGTCCTCCAATATACAATGGCCACCGTCCTCCAATATACAATGGCCACTGTCCTCCAATATGTAATGGCCACCGTCCCCCAACATACACCGTCCTCCTCTCCGATATACAATGGCCAGCGTCCTCCAATATACAATGCCCACGGTCCTCCAATATACAATGGCCTCTAATATACATGGTCCCCCAACATACACCCTCCCCCAACATACACCGTCCTCCTCTCCAATATACAATGGCCACCGTCTTCCAATATACACCGTCCCCCAACATACACCGTCCTCCTCTCTGATATACAATGCCCATGGTCCTCCAATATACAATGGCCGCCGCCCTCCAATATACATGTCCTCTTATTTACAAAGTCTCCCAACATACACCATCCTCCTCTCCAATATACAATGGCCACCGTCCTCCAATATACAATGTAAACTGTCCTCCAATATATAATGTGCTTTAATATACACCTTCCCCCAACATACACCATCCTCCTCTCCGATATACAATGGCCACCGTCCTCCAATATACAATGGCCGCCGCCCTCCAATATACATGTCCTCTTATTTACACAGTCTCCCAACATACTCCATCCTCCTCTCCAATATACAATGGCCACCGTCCTCCAATTTACATTGTCCTCTAATATACACCATTCTCCTCTCCAATATACAAAGGCCACCATCCTCCAATATACAATGGCAACTGTCCTCCAATATATAATGTCCTTTAATATACACCTTCCCCCAACATACACCGTCCTCTTCTCCAGTATACAATGGCCACCGTCCTCCAATATACATTGTCCCCCAATATACACCGTCCTCCTCTCCAATATACAATGGTTATCATCCTACAATATACATTGTCCCCCATTATACACCGTCCTCCTCTCCAGTATACAATGGCCACGGTCCTCATATATACAATGGCCACCGTCCTCCTCTCCTCTAATATACAATATACACAGTCCAGGTACTTCAGTACACAGTGTTACCCCCATTATGTCCTCAGAATCCAGTAACAGGCCATGTTTTCTATCCCTGAAGGCTCCAGCATATTATATTTGTAGGTATATCATCCCCTCTCAGGTAGTAGAGGTCACCTGGGCCTGTGATTGACCCCTGAGCCCTGGCACAGTGACCTCCCTCCCTCCCCATCCTGATCCCTCATTCTCACTGCTCTGGCCTCCTTCATGTGGTCAGCCTCCAGGGTGTCCCGGCTGCCTCCTCTGTCCCTGTGTCCCGGCTGTCTCTGACCTTTATTTATTAGCAGGCTATGTAAAGCTGTGAGGGGACACCTGATCCGGGGACATTAGAGGAGGAAGTGTCCTGAGCTATATCCAGTGCGTCATTTATATCCCAGCCCTGCCAGGCCTCCATCAACACGGCCTCCCTCCCATGCTGGGGCAATGACAGTTCTGGAATAGAGGCTGGACATTGTTGGGGACAGTGCAATCCCCCGAACTTCATCCTCCGAGGGGACATTCACCCAACATGTCCATGATCTCCTGATCCTCACTAAACAGCTGCTGTCAATTCTGGAGGGGGGGGGGGGGGTCTTCTACGGGGGGGGGTAGTTTTAACACTGGTGGGCCCCATAAACTGACAAACTACAACAGAGCACATTGTAACATTTTCACTAATGCGACCTCCTAATTTGCATATAAATTACAACAGAAAGTTCTCCGGCTCGTGATTGTTGTATCTCAGACACAAAGAGGAAGCAAAAGCCACAATTTATAAATCCAAAGACAAACGACAAAACGTAAAAATACTAATGAGATAAAAAAAATTAAAAAATACTCGACACATGCCTGGGGAAAATCGTCAGAACAGGCACTGTATATCTATTGTACAGAGCCCGCCAGTGCTCACCTACTGACAGTTCTGTTCACCTGACTCAATGCAAGCATGCAGCAAGTGAAACCCCATTCAAAGTCAGTGACTCAAAGTATTAAAGAGGACCTGTACTGTGCAAGCCAAGGACAAAAGGACCAGTCACCAGTACTGCCTGTGATCTCCCTGCAGCTGATCTTCTCCCCATTACTGACTTTCCATGTCTTGTTCTGTACGGTGCCTCTGTGTGGAGGCGGCCATCTTGACAAAGGCAGGGCTTTGCTTCCTTATGTCAGGACGGGTGATCTGATGACTGGAGGGGTAATGATAAGAGGTAGAGGAAGCACAGATCCACAGAATGGATGAAGGAGAAACAGGGGAGATCCTTGCACTGTAGCTCCTCAGGTACAGCTTCCTCTCCAGCAAGGAGAACAGCGATCAGCACTATAGTCACATCACCAAATCCCGGTTCAAATCTCAAGAGACTTCCAGTCAGAGGAAACAATGTTTTAGATCAGGGATCTCCTGACTTTCTAAACAAAGGGCAAGTTTATTGGCCTTCAGATGTTAGAGGGGGCCGGACTGTGGCCAGCATAATGGATATTTTCCTGGCATCAGTGAGAGTAAACAAACATTGTCACATTTGTTTTTGGGGGCTTGGGCGGAGGAATAGTGCCCCATCATCGGTGTCCAGGGCCGTCTTTAACACAGGGCAAAAGGGGCCTGTCATTGTTGGGGGGCCCTGGGCTCCTTCAGCCCCGCACTGACCGCCGGAGTTCTGCCCTTTTTAACTATGCATGCTTTATGTAGTGTGCCCCTCAATCCTGCACTCTGTAGATAGGGCACCCCTCAATGTGAGTGCAGTTTGGCCACACTCACAACTTGATGCAGAAGTAATGATGTACAGTAACCTCTAGCAACCAGTGAGAAATAATAATTTGCAGCAATCTCTAGAAACCAATCAGTGAGCAGTAATGATGTTCTGTAACCTCTAGCAACCAATCAGTGAGTGATAAGGATGTGCAGTAAACTAGCAATCACTCAGCAAGCAGAAATGATGTGCTATAACCTCTAGTGACTAATCAGTGAGCAGTAATGATGGGCTGTAACCTCTAGCAACCAGTCAGCGAGTGGTAATGATATGCTGTAACCTCTGGCAACCAATCGCAATCGCTGCCTGGTCTGCTGCAGTAAACGCATTATTAGTCTAGCTGTTAATTACTGTATGTCTCAGAGCGGGCGTCCAAGAAAATGTTTGCCCAGGGTCCAATAAATATTAAAAATGGCCCAGACGGTGTCATTGGGAGAATATTGTCTCCCATCAGTGGAAGGAACAGTGCCCAAAGGACTGGATAAAAGCAAACATCCAGCCCCCAGGCTGCAGTTTGTAGACCACTGTCTTAGATGATCTCACACTGCAGATATAGAGCTATAAGACTACATAATGGGCGTGCCTAGGCCCAGGGAGCGCACCAATCTCGGTAGCACCTAGGCCCAGGGAGCACACCGATCTCGGTAGCACCTAGGCCCAGTGAGTGCACCGATCTCGGGAGTGCTTAGGCCCAGGGAGCGCACCGATCTCGGGAGTGCCTAGGCCAGGGAGCGCACCGATCTTGGGAGTGCCTAGGCCCAGGGAGCGCACAGATCTCGGGAGTGCCTAGGCCCAGGGAGAGTGCACCGATCTCGGGAGTGCCTAGGCCCAGGGAGCGCACAGATCTCCGGAGTGCCTAGGCCCAGGGAGCGCACAGATCTCCGGAGTGCCTAGGCCCAGGGAGTGCACAGATCTCGGGAGTGCCTAGGCCCAGGGAGCGCACCGATCTCGGGAGTGCCTAGGCCCAGGGAGCGCACCGATCTCGGGAGTGCCTAGGCCCAGGGAGCGCACCGGTCTCGGGAGTGCCTAGGCCCAGGGAGCGCACAGATCTCGGGAGTGCCTAGGCCCAGGGAACGCACAGATCTCGGGAGTGCCTAGGCCCAGGGAGCGCACCGATCTCGGGAGTGCCTAGGCCCAGGGAGCGCACCGATCTCGGGAGTGCCTAGGCCCAGGGAGCGCACCGATCTCGGGAGTGCCTAGGCCCAGGGAGCGCACCGATCTCGGGAGTGCCTAGGCCCAGGGAGCGCACAGATCTCGGGAGTGCCTAGGCCCAGGGAGCGCACCGATCTCGGGAGTGCCTAGGCCCAGGGAGCGCACAGATCTCGGGTGTGTCTAGGCCCAGGGAGCGCACAGATCTCGGGTGTGCCTAGGCCCAGGGAGCGCACAGATCTCGGGAGTGCCTAGGCCCAGGGAGCGCACCGATCTCGGGAGTGCCTAGGCCCAGGGAGCGCACAGATCTCGGGAGTGCCTAGGCCCAGGGAGCGCACCGATCTCGGGAGTGCCTAGGCCCAGGGAGCGCACAGATCTCGGGTGTGCCTAGGCCCAGGGAGCACACAGATCTCGGGTGTGCCTAGGCCCAGGGAGCGCACAGATCTCGGGAGTGCCTAGGCCCAGGGAGCGCACCGATCTCGGGAGTGCCTAGGCCCAGGGAGCGCACAGATCTCGGGAGTGCCTAGGCCCAGGGAGCGCACCGATCTCGGGAGTGCCTAGGCCCAGGGAGCGCACAGATCTCGGGAGTGCCTAGGCCCAGGGAGCGCACAGATCTCGGGAGTGCCTAGGCCCAGGGAGCGCACAGATCTCGGGAGTGCCTAGGCCCAGGGAGCGCACAGATCTCGGGAGTGCCTAGGCCCAGGGAGCGCACCGATCTCGGGAGTGCCTAGGCCCAGGGAGCGCACAGATCTCGGGAGTGCCTAGGCCCAGGGAGCGCACCAATCTCGGGAGTGCCTAGGCCCAGGGAGCGCACAGATCTCTGGAGTGCCTAGGCTCAGGGAGTGCACAGATCTCTGGAGTGCCTAGGCCCAGGGAGCGCACAGATCTCGGGAGTGCCTAGGCCCAGGGAGCGCACCAATCTCGGGAGTGCCTAGGCCCAGGGAGCGCACAGATCTCGGGAGTGCCTAGGCCCAGGGAGCGCACAGATCTCGGGAGTGCCTAGGCCCAGGGAGAGCACAGATCTCGGGAGTGCCTAGGCCCAGGGAGCGCACCAATCTCGGGAGTGCCTAGGCCCAGGGAGCGCACAGATCTCTGGAGTGCCTAGGCTCAGGGAGTGCACAGATCTCTGGAGTGCCTAGGCCCAGGGAGCGCACAGATCTCGGGAGTGCCTAGGCCCAGGGAGCGCACCAATCTCGGGAGTGCCTAGGCCCAGGGAGCGCACAGATCTCTGGAGTGCCTAGGCTCAGGGAGTGCACAGATCTCTGGAGTGCCTAGGCCCAGGGAGCACACAGATCTCGGGAGTGCCTAGGCCCAGGGAGCGCCCAGATCTCGGGAGTGCCTAGGCCCAGAGAGAGCGCACAGATCTCGGGAGTGCCTAGGCCCAGGGAGCGCACAGATCTCTGGAGTGCTTAGGCCCAGGGAGCGCACAGATCTCTGGAGTGCTTAGGCCTAGGGAGCGCACTGATCTCTGGAGTGCTTAGGCCCAGGGAGTGCACAGATCTCGGGAGTGCCTAGGCCCAGGGAGCGCACAGATCTTGGGAGTGCCTAGGCCCAGGGAGCGCACAGATCTCTGGAGTGCTTAGGCCCAGGGAGCGCACAGATCTCTGGAGTGCCTAGGCCCAGGGAGCGCACAGATCTTTGGAGTGCCTAGGCCCAGGGAGCGCACTGATCTCTGGAGTGCGATTTTTCATTAAGAATTCAAGACAAAAGGGGAGATTTTTTAGCATACAGCTCAGGAAGATGGAAATTCTGGAAAAATTTCTTTCACAAAAAGTACGGTTCATGGTGGCTGGAGGGAAAAGTCTGAATTTTTTAGGAAGTTGTAGAAGATTAGAACGGACTCCAATGGAAAGGTAATCATTAATGACATTAAATTATGTGTTCTGTATGTCTAAACTCACACGAGTGCGGCAATCGGCGCTCCCAACTCTCTCTTTATCCCTGTCCAATGGGGATGATTGGTACTGGGGGAGGGTGGTACTCTGTGCTGCACATCCACCGCTGTAGATCCACCAGTAGAGATCAAAGATACCAGTCCATCACGACCCTCCCCAACTATTTGGGGTCCTGTCAAGGTTTTGAGCTGCAACCATTTATTGACCAACTGGATCAGATTGCACATTTGCCTTTTGTACTCTGACAGCCATTGGCCCCCCGGGATGGGTTGGAACCCCACAGGGATACAGACCCTAGCGTCCTCAGGAGTGAGGTCGTAATAGGCCTTGTGTGGGTCTCCTGACACTAAACGAGCAATTAGGTGGGCCCATCGGTCTCAGAGCCTCCATACTTTTCTGGAGGGCCACACTGGACTGGACCCTTCCCTTTCCCCATCCTAGTTTTGGCTGTACATACACTTTAAGGTCTGTTTTTCCTTAAGGGCCAATCCTAAAAGACAGGTCCTCTTTTCTTGGTTGGGGACACCAAGGGTCTGCTCTGATTCTCAGGTGAAGATCAGCCTGTTTAGGGCCACCATAAGGGGGCGATATTGAGCTGCTTAGAGAGGTTTCCCAGGTGCGAGCTTTCCAGCATACAGAAAGAGTTAATAGGTTATAGAGAGAGCAGCTGGCACCGATATTCTCTGCCCTGTGGCTGGCAGGGAACGACGCCAATCATTGTCTGGCCGGATACAATGAGGAAAGCAGGGTTACATAGAAGTCTGAATCCATCCCAAAATCCCGCAGGATGTGGTCAGAGCAATCCTGGGGAAAAACGTTCCTAGAACCACGCCAACATTTCATCAAACATATTCTGTGCAATTCATAAAAACAATGAAGACCACACACAGGAAGATTGGGATCTGTTGGCTCCAAAAACTCCACCAACAGCTGCGCCATGAGCTACATCTGATGAGCCAGAAAGAGAGATAGAACACCGGGCTCCCCATGGGAGGGTGGGGGTCATACACAGAGATGGAACTGTGGGTTCCCTATGGGGGTCACAAACAAAAAAATAGATCACTGGGCTCCCTATGATGTCATACACAGAGAGATGGAACCCTGGGCTCCTTCTGGGGTCACACACAGAGATTAAACACCGGGCTCCCTATGGGGCCATACACAGAGAGATTGTGTATGGCCCCAGAGGGAGCCCAGGGTTCTATCTCTCTGTGTATGACCCCATAGGGAGCCTGGTGTTCCATCTCTCTGTGTATGACCCCATAGGGAGCCCAAGGTTCCATCTCTCTGTGTATGACCCCATAGGGAGCCTGGTGTTCCATATCTCTGTGTATGACCCCATAGGGAGCCTGGTGTTCTATCTCTCTGTGTATGACCCCATAGGGAGCCTGGTGTTCCATCTCTCTGTGTATGACCCCATAGGGAGCCTGGTGTTCTATCTCTCTGTGTATGACCCCATAGGGAGCCTGGTGTTCTATCTCTCTGTGTATGACCCCATAGGGAGCCTGGTGTTCCATCTCTCTGTGTATGACCCCATAGGGAGCCTGGTGTTCTATCTCTCTGTGTATGACCCTATAGGGAGCCTGGTGTTCTATCTCTCTGTGTATGACCCCATAGGGAGCCTGGTGTTCCATCTCTCTGTGTATGACCCCATAGGGAGCCTGGTGTTCCATCTCTCTGTGTATGACCCCATAGGGAGCCTGGTGTTCCATCTCTCTGTGTATGACCCCATAGGGAGCCTGGTGTTCCATATCTCTGTGTATGACCCCATAGGAAGCCTGGTGTTCCATCGCTCTGTGTATGACCCCATAGGGAGCCTGGTGTTCCATCGCTCTGTGTATGACCCCATAGGAAGCCTGGTGTTCTATCTCTCTGTGTATGACCCCATAGGGTGCCTGGTGTTCCATCTCTCTGTGTATGACCCCATAGGGAGCCTGGTGTTCCATCTCTCTGTGTATGACCCCATAGGGAGCCTGGTGTTCTATCTCTCTGTCTATGACCCCATAGGGAGCCTGGTGTTCCATCTCTCTGTGTATGACCCCATAGGGAGCCCAAGGTTCCATTTCTCTGTGTATGACCCCATAGGGTGCCTGGTGTTCCATCTCTCTGTGTATGACCCCAGAGGGAGCCTGGTGTTCTATCTCTCTGTGTATGACCCCATAGGGAGCCTGGTGTTCCATCGCTCTGTGTATGACCCCATAGGGAGCCTGGTGTTCTATCTCTCTGTGTATGACCCCATAGGGAGCCTGGTGTTCTATCTCTCTGTGTATGACCCCATAGGGAGCCTGGTGTTCTATCTCTCTGTGTATGACCCCATAGGGAGCCCAAGGTTCCATTTCTCTGTGTATGACCCCATAGGGAGCCTGGTGTTCCATCTCTCTGTGTATAACCCCATAGGGAGCCTGGTGTATCTCTCTGTGTATGACCCCATAGGGTGCCTGGTGTTCCATCTCTCTGTGTATGACCCCATAGGGAGCCTGGTGTTCCATCTCTCTGTGTATGACCCCATAGGGAGCCTGGTGTTCCATCTCTCTGTGTATGACCCCATAGGGAGCCTGGTGTTCCATCTCTCTGTGTATGACCCCATAGGGAGCCTGGTGTTCCATCTCTCTGTGTATGACCCCCATAGGGAGCCTGGTGTTCCATCTCTCTGTGTATGACCCCATAGGGAGCCTGGTGTTCCATCGCTCTGTGTATGACCCCATAGGGAGCCTGGTGTTCCATCTCTCTGTGTATGACCCCATAGGGAGCCTGGTGTTCCATCTCTCTGTGTATGACCCCATAGGGAGCCTGGTGTTCCATCTCTCTGTGTATGACCCCATAGGGAGCCTGGTGTTCCATCTCTCTGTGTATGACCCCATAGGGAGCCTGGTGTTCCATCTCTCTGTGTATGACCCCATAGGGAGCCTGGTGTTCCATCTCTCTGTGTATGACCCCATAGGGAGCCTGGTGTTCCATCTCTCTGTGTATGACCCCATAGGGAGCCTGGTGTTCCATCTCTCTGTGTATGACCCCATAGGGAGCCTGGTGTTCCATCTCTCTGTGTATGACCCCATAGGGAGCCTGGTGTTCCATCTCTCTGTGTATGACCCCATAGGGAGCCTGGTGTTCCATCTCTCTGTGTATGACCCCATAGGGAGCCTGGTGTTCCATCTCTCTGGGTATGACCCCATAGGGAGCCTGGTGTTCCATCTCTCTGTGTATGACCCCATAGGGAGCCTGGTGTTCCATCTCTCTGTGTATGACCCCATAGGGAGCCTGGTGTTCCATCTCTCTGTGTATGACCCCATAGGGAGCCTGGTGTTCCATCTCTCTGTGTATGACCCCATAGGGAGCCAGGTGTTCCATCTCTCTGTGTATGACCCCATAGGGAGCCTGGTGTTCCATCTCTCTGTGTATGACCCCATAGGGAGCCTGGTGTTCCATCTCTCTGTGTATGACCCCATAGGGAGCCTGGTGTTCCATCTCTCTGTGTATGACCCCATAGGGAGCCTGGTGTTCTATCTCTCTGTGTATGACCCCATAGGGAGCCTGGTGTTCTATCTCTCTGTGTATGACCCCATAGGGAGCCTGGTGTTCCATCTCTCTGTGTATGACCCCATAGGGAGCCTGGGGTTCCAGCTCTCTGTGTATGACCCCATAGGGAGCCTGGTGTTCCATCTCTCTGTGTATGACCCCATAGGGAGCCTGGTGTTCCATCTCTCTGTGTATGACCCCATAGGGAGCCTGGTGTTCCATCTCTCTGTGTATGACCCCATAGGGAGCCTGGTGTTCTATCTCTCTGTGTATGACCCCATAGGGAGCCTGGTGTTCTATCTCTCTGTGTATGACCCCATAGGGAGCCTGGTGTTCCATCTCTCTGTGTATGACCCCATAGGGAGCCTGGTGTTCCATCTCTCTGTGTATGACCCCATAGGGAGGGTAGCCCCATGGAGCCTGGTGTTCTATCTCTCTGTGTATGACCCCATAGGGAGCCTGGTGTTCTATCGCTCTGTGTATGACCCCATAGGGAGCCTGGTGTTCCCCCATCTCTCTGTGTATGACCCCATAGGGAGCCTGGTTTTCTATCTCTCTGTGTATGACCCCATAGGGTGCCTGGTGTTCCATCTCTCTGTGTATGACCCCATAGGGAGCCTGGTGTTCCATCTCTCTGTGTATGACCCCATAGGGAGCCTGGTGTTCCATCTCTCTGTGTATGACCCCATAGGGAGCCTGGTGTTCCATCTCTCTGTGTATGACCCCATAGGGAGCCTGGTGTTCTATCTCTCTGTGTATGACCCCATAGGGAGCCCAAGGTTCCATCTCTCTGTGTATGACCCCATAGGGAGCCTGGTGTTCCATCTCTCTGTGTATGACCCCATAGGGAGCCTGGTGTTCTATCTCTCTGTGTATGACCCCATAGGGAGCCTGGTGTTCCATCTCTCTGTGTATGACCCCATAGGGAGCCTGGTGTTCCATCTCTCTGTGTATGACCCCATAGGGAGCCTGGTGTTCTATCTCTCTGTGTATGACCCCATAGGGAGCCTGGTGTTCCATCTCTCTGTGTATGACCCCATAGGGAGCCAGTTGTTCCATCTCTCTGTGTATGACCCCATAGGGAGCCTGGTGTTCCATCTCTCTGTGTATGACCCCATAGGGAGCCTGGTGTTCCATCTCTCTGTGTATGACCCCATAGGGAGCCTGGTGTTCTATCTCTCTGTGTATGACCCCATAGGGAGCCTGGTGTTCTATCTCTCTGTGTATGACCCCATAGGGAGCCTGGTGTTCCATCTCTCTGTGTATGACCCCATAGGGAGCCTGGTGTTCCATCTCTCTGTGTATGACCCCATAGGGAGCCTGGTGTTCCATCTCTCTGTGTATGACCCCATAGGGAGCCTGGTGTTCCATCTCTCTGTGTATGACCCCATAGGGAGCCTGGTGTTCTATCTCTCTGTGTATGACCCCATAGGGAGCCTGGTGTTCCATCTCTCTGTGTATGACCCCATAGGGAGCCTGGTGTTCCATCTCTCTGTGTATGACCCCATAGGGAGCCCTGGGTTCCATCTCTCTGTGTATGACCCCATAGGGAGCCTGGTGTTCCATCTCTCTGTGTATGACCCCATAGGGAGCCTGGTGTTCCATCCCTCTGTGTATGACCCCATAGGGAGCCTGGTGTTCCATCTCTCTGTGTATGACCCCATAGGGAGCCTGGTGTTCTATCTCTCTGTGTATGACCCCATAGGGAGCCTGGTGTTCCATCTCTCTGTGTATGACCCCATAGGGAGCCTGGTGTTCCATCTCTCTGTGTATGACCCCATAGGGAGCCTGGTGTTCCATCTCTCTGTGTATGACCCCATAGGGAGCCTGGTGTTCCATCTCTCTGTGTATGACCCCATAGGGAGCCTGGTGTTCCATCTCTCTGTGTATGACCCCATAGGGAGCCTGGTGTTCCATCTCTCTGTGTATGACCCCATAGGGAGCCTGGTGTTCCATCTCTCTGTGTATGACCCCATAGGGTGCCTGGTGTTCCATCTCTCTGTGTATGACCCCATAGGGAGCCTGGTGTTCCATCTCTCTGTGTATGACCCCATAGGGAGCCTGGTGTTCCATCTCTCTGTGTATGACCCCATAGGGAGCCTGGTGTTCCATCTCTCTGTGTATGACCCCATAGGGTGCCTGGTGTTCCATCTCTCTGTGTATGACCCCATAGGGAGCCTGGTGTTCCATCTCTCTGTGTATGACCCCATAGGGAGCCCAAGGTTCCATCTCTCTGTGTATGACCCCCATAGGGAGCCTGGTGTTCCATCTCTCTGTGTATGACCCCATAGGGAGCCTGGTGTTCCATCTCTCTGTGTATGACCCCATAGGGAGCCTGGTGTTCCATCTCTCTGTGTATGACCCCATAGGGAGCCTGGTGTTCCATCTCTCTGTGTATGACCCCATAGGGAGCCTGGTGTTCCATCTCTCTGTGTATGACCCCATAGGAAGCCTGGTGTTCCATCGCTCTGTGTATGACCCCATAGGGAGCCTGGTGTTCCATCTCTCTGTGTATGACCCCATAGGGAGCCTGGTGTTCCATCGGTCTGTGTATGACCCCATAGGGAGCCTGGTGTTCCATCTCTCTGTGTATGACCCCATAGGGAGCCTGGTTTTCCATCTCTCTGTGTATGACCCCATAGGGAGCCAGGTTCCATCTCTCTGTGTATGACCCCATAGGGAGCCCAAGGTTCCATCTCTCTGTGTATGACCCCATAGGGAGCCCAAGGTTCCATCTCTCTGTGTATGACCCCATAGGGAGCCAGGTGTTCCATCTCTCTGTGTATGACCCCATAGGGAGCCTGGTGTTCCATCTCTCTGTGTATGACCCCATAGGGAGCCTGGTGTTCCATCTCTCTGTGTATGACCCCATAGGGAGCCTGGTGTTCCATCTCTCTGTGTATGACCCCATAGGGAGCCTGGTGTTCCATCTCTCTGTGTATGACCCCATAGGGAGCCTGGTGTTCCATATCTCTGTGTATGACCCCATAGGAAGCCTGGTGTTCCATCGCTCTGTGTATGACCCCATAGGGGGCCTGGTGTTCCATCGCTCTGTGTATGACCCCATAGGGAGCCTGGTGTTCTATCTCTCTGTGTATGACCCCATAGGGAGCCTGGTGTTCTATCTCTCTGTGTATGACCCCATAGGGAGCCTGGTGTTCTTTCTCTCTGTTTATGACCCCATAGGGAGCCCAAGGTTCCATTTCTCTGTGTATGACCCCATAGGGAGCCTGGTGTTCCATCTCTCTGTGTATGACCCCATAGGGTGCCTGGTGTTCCATCTCTCTGTGTATGACCCCATAGGGTGCCTGGTGTTCCATCTCTCTGTGTATGACCCCATAGGGAGCCTGGTGTTCCATCTCTCTGTGTATGACCCCATAGGGAGCCTGGTGTTCCATCTCTCTGTGTATGACCCCATAGGGAGCCCAAGGTTCCATCTCTCTGTGTATGACCCCCATAGGGAGCCTGGTGTTCCATCTCTCTGTGTATGACCCCATAGGGAGCCTGGTGTTCTATCTCTCTGTGTATGACCCCATAGGGAGCCTGGTGTTTCATCTCTCTGTGTATGACCCCATAGGGAGCCTGGTGTTCCATCGCTCTGTGTATGACCCCATAGGGAGCCTGGTGTTCCATCTCTCTGTGTATGACCCCATAGGGAGCCTGGTGTTCCATCTCTCTGTGTATAACCCCATAGGGTGCCTGGTGTTCCATCTCTCTGTGTATGACCCCATAGGGAGCCTGGTGTTCCATCCCTCTGTGTATGACCCCATAGGGTGCCTGGTGTTCCATCTCTCTGTGTATGACCCCATAGGGAGCATGGTGTTCCATCCCTCTGTGTATGACCCCATAGGGAGCCTGGTGTTCCATCTCTCTCTGTATGACCCCATAGGGAGCCTGGTGTTCTATCTCTCTGTGTATGACCCCATAGGGAGCCTGGTGTTCCATCTCTCTGTGTATGACCCCATAGGGAGCCTGGTGTTCCATCTCTCTGTGTATGACCCCATAGGGTGCCTGGTGTTCCATCTCTCTGTGTATGACCCCATAGGGTGCCTGGTGTTCCATCTCTCTGTGTATGACCCCATAGGGAGCCTGGTGTTCCATCTCTCTGTGTATGACCCCATAGGGAGCCCAAGGTTCCATCTCTCTGTGTATGACCCCCATAGGGAGCCTGGTGTTCCATCTCTCTGTGTATGACCCCATAGGGAGCCTGGTGTTCCATCGCTCTGTGTATGACCCCATAGGGAGCCTGGTGTTCCATCGGTCTGTGTATGACCCCATAGGGAGCCCAAGGTTCCATCTCTCTGTGTATGACCCCCATAGGGAGCCTGGTGTTCCATCTCTCTGTGTATGACCCCATAGGGAGCCTGGTGTTCCATCGCTCTGTGTATGACCCCATAGGGAGCCTGGTGTTCCATCTCTCTGTGTATGACCCCATAGGGAGCCTGGTGTTCCATATCTCTGTGTATGACCCCATAGGAAGCCTGGTGTTCCATCGCTCTGTGTATGACCCCATAGGGAGCCTGGTGTTCCATCTCTCTGTGTATGACCCCATAGGGAGCCTGGTGTTCCATCGGTCTGTGTATGACCCCATAGGGAGCCTGGTGTTCCATCTCTCTGTGTATGACCCCATAGGGAGCCTGGTGTTTTATCTCTCTGTGTATGACCCCATAGGGAGCCTGGTTTTCCATCTCTCTGTGTATGACCCCATAGGGAGCCTGGTGTTCCATCTCTCTGTGTATGACCCCATAGGGAGCCCAAGGTTCCATCTCTCTGTGTATGACCCCATAGGGAGCCCAAGGTTCCATCTCTCTGTGTATGACCCCATAGGGAGCCTGGTGTTCTATCTATGTGTGTGACTATATGTCAGTATTACATTGTATATCCCTGAATGTTGCCGTCGTTCAGGTGATTATCTAATCGTTTCTTGAAACTATCGATGCTCCCCGCTGAGACCACTGCCTGTGGAAGGGAATTCCACATACTTGCCGCTCTTACAGTAAAGAACCCTCTACGTAGTTTAAGGTTAAACCTCTTTTCTTCTAATTTTAATGAGTGGCCACGAGTTTTGTTAAACTCCCTTCTGCGAAAAAGTTTTCTCCCTATTGTGGGGTCACCAGTCCGGTATTTATACAGTGAAATCATATCCCCTCTCAAGTGTCTCTTCTCCAGAGAGAATAAGTTCAGAGCTCATAACCTTTCCTCATAACTAATATCCTCCAGACCCTTTATTATCTTTGTTGCCCTTCTTTGTACTCGCTCCATTTCCAGTACATCCTTCCTGAGGACTGGTGCCCAGAACTGGACAGCATACTCCAGGTGCGGCCGGACCAGAGTCTTGTAGAGCGGGATAATTATCCTTTTATCTCTGGAGTTGATCCCCTTTTTAATGCCAATATTCTGTTTGCTTTGTTAGCAGCAGCTTGGCATTGCTGAGCCTATCATCTACTAGGACCCCCAGGTCCTTCTCCATCCTAGATCCCCCCAGAGGTTCTCCCCTCTACATTGAACCCCATTTACCATGTAGTTGCCCCTCCCCCATTCATTTGTTCAGATCTTCTTGCAAGGTTTCCACATCCTGCAGAGAAGTTATTGCCCTGCTTAGCTTAGTATCGTCTGCAAATACAGAGATTGAACTGTTTCCCCCATCCCCATCCTCCAGGTCGTTTATGAACAAATTAAATAGGATTGGTCCCAGGACAGAACCCTGGGGGACCCCACTACCCACCCCGACCATTCCGAGTACTCCCCACCCCCGACCATTCCGAGTACTCCCCACCCCCGACCATTCCGAGTACTCCCCACCCCGTCCATTCCGAGTACTCCCCATTTATCACCACCCTCTGAATTTGCCCTTGTAGCCAGTTTTCAATCCATGTACTCACCCTATGGTCCATGCCAACGGGCCTTACTTTGTACAGTAAACGTTTATGGGGAACTGTGTCAAAGGCTTTTGCAAAGTCCAGATACACCACGTCTACGGGCCTTCCTTTATCCAGATACACCACGTCTAGAGGCCTTCCTTTATCCAGATACACCACGTCTACGGGCTTTCCTTTATCTAGATACACCACGTCTACAGGCCTTCCTTTATCTAGATACACCACGTCTACGGGCCTTCCTTTATCTATATACACCACGTCTACGGGCCTTCCTTTATCTATATACACCACGTCTACGGGCCTTCCTTTATCCAGATACACCACGTCTACGGGCCTTCCTTTATCCAGATACACCACGTCTACGGGTCTTCCTTTATCTAGATACACCACGTCTACGGGCCTTCCTTTATCTAGATACACCACGTCTACGGGCCTTCCTTTATCTATATACACCACGTCTACGGGCCTTCCTTTATCCAGATACACCACGTCTACGGGCCTTCCTTTATCTAGATACACCACGTCTACGGGCCTTCCTTTATCCAGATACACCACGTCTACGGGCCTTCCTTTATCTAGATACACCACATCTACGGGCCTTCCTTTATCTAGATACACCACGTCTACGGGCCTTCCTTTATCCAGATACACCACGTCTACGGGCCTTCCTTTATCCAGATACACCACGTCTACGGGCCTTCCTTTATCCAGATACACCACGTCTACGGGCCTTCCTTTATCTAGATGGCAACTCCCCTCCTCATAGAAGGTTAGTAGATTGGTTTGGCAAGAACGATTCTTCATGAATCCATGCTGATTACTGCTAATGATACCGTTCTCATTACTAAAATCTTGTATATAGTCCCTTATCATCCCCTCCAAGAGTTTACATACTATTGATGTTAGGCTGACTGGTCTGTAATTCCCAGGGATGGATTTTGGGCCCTTTTTAAATATTGGTGCTACATTGGCTTTTTTCCAATCAGCTGGTACCATTCCAGTCAGTAGACTGTCAGCAAAAATTAGGAACAATGGTCTGGCAATTACTTGACTGAGTTCCCTGAGTACCCTCGGGTGCAAGCCATCTGGTCCCGGTGATTTATTAATGTTAAGTTTCCCAAGTCTAATTCTAATTCTGTCCTCTGTTAGCCATGGAGGTGTTTCCTGTGACGTGTCATGAGGATAAACACTGCAGTTTTGGTTACTGAAGCCCCCCGATTCCCTCATGAAGACCGAGGAGAAGAATAAATCCAATACCTTCGCCATCTCCCCATCCTTTGTAACCAGATGTCCTCCCTCATTCTTTATGGGGCCAATATGGTCTGTCCTCCCTTTTTTACTGTTTTACATACTTAAAGAACTTCTAGATCCAGTAACGCTTTATTTCTAGTTGGTGTGTCTACCATCTGACCCATGAAATTGTCCTGCAAGACATTTAGGAACTGGCGAGCCTTAGATGAATGACCAGTTCCCTCCACACCAGTCTGGATAATTCAAATCCCCCATTATGATAACACTTCCCATCCTTGCTGCTAATCCAAATTGTGATAGGAGGTCCGTCTCCCCTCCTCCCTCAGGTTAGGGGGGGTCTATATTCATGTGTTAGAATGGCCTAGTCACAGTCCAGACCTAAATCCCATTGAGAATCTGTGGCAAGACTTGAAAATTGCTGACAGAGCTTGAGATATTTTACAAAGAAGAATGGGCAAAAATGTCCCTGTCTAGATGTGCAAAGCTGGTAGAGACATCCCCAAAAAGACTTGTAAAGAAAGGGGGTTCTACAAAGTATTGACTCAGGGGGGCGCTATACAAATGCCCCCCCCCCCCACACTTTTCACATATTTATTTGTATCATTTATCATTTTCCTTCCACTTCACAATTATGTTCCACTTTGTGTTGGTCTATCACATAAAATCCCAATAAAAATACATTTACGTTTTTGGTTGTAACATGACAAAATGTGGGAAATATCAAGGGGTATGAATACTTTTTTCAAGGCACTGTAGACCAATAGATTAAGGGGGCTGATCTGAGGTCTGAAAAGGGGCTCATTTGGGGGGGGTAATTTAAGGGGGGCTAATCTGACAGACAAACATACATAGAGCGACGGACAAACACAAAGACAGAGGGGGCTGATCTGATGTCTGAAAAGGGCCTGATCAGGGATCCGAAAAGTAGTTTAAGGGGGGCTAATCTGACAGACACACAGACCCATAGACAGATGGACAGACACAAATGCCAATGGACAGACCCATAGACAGATGGAGAGACACAAAGGCCAATGGACAGACCCATAGACAGATGGACAGACCCATAGACAGATGGGCAGACCCATAGAAAGATGGACAGACCCATAGAACGATGGACAGAACCATAGACAGATGGACAGACACAAAGGCCAATGGACAGACCCATAGAAAGATGGACAGACCCATATACAGATGGATAGACCCATATACAGATGGACAGACACAAAGGCCAATGGACAGACCCATAGAAGATGGACAGACCCATATACAGATGGACAGACACAAAGGCCAATGGACAGACCCATAGAAAGATGGACAGACCCATATACAGATGGACAGACCCATATACAGATGGACAGACACAAAGGCCAATGGACAGACCCATAGAAGATGGACAGACCCATATACAGATGGACAGACACAAAGGCCAATGGACAGACCCATAGAAGATGGACAGACCCATATACAGATGGACAGACCCATAGACAGATGGACAGACCCAAAGGCCAACGGACAGACCCATAGAAAGATGGACAGACCCATAGACAGATGGACAGACCCATAGAAAGATGGACAGAACCATAGAACGATGGACAGACCCATAGACAGATGGACAGACACAAAGGCCAATGGACAGACCCATAGAAAGATGGACAGACCCATATACAGATGGACAGACCCAAAGAAAGATGGACAGACCTATAGACAGATGGACAGACACAAAGACCGATGGACAGACCCATAGAAAGATGGACAGACAGATGGACAGACCCATAGAAAGATGGACAGACATAATAATAAAAATCACTTGAAAGCTGAAAGTGAACAGCAGCGCTGAATAAACCAAATGCAAATAAGAAAAGTTTATGAAATGGAAAATCAGTGAATGGAGGTCCATAAACAGTGCAAAAAAATTCCAGAATAGTGTAATCGATCCTCCAAAGAGCGATGAAATCTTCACAGCACACTGAGTGTCACAATCACCTCTCCCCTCAGTACTGGACTCACCAAACGTAGTTTCCTCACACTCGCGTGTTTGGCAGAAGAACAGTTTACCCATAAAGGGTTAAATCTCTCCACTCTGCGCTCTGCACTCTGCGCTCAAAGCTCTGCACTCTGCGCTCTGCACTCAGAACTCTCTACTTTCCACTTTGCACTTTCTACTTTCCACTCTGCACTTTCTACTTTCCACTCTGCACTCTCCCCTCTCCGCCCTCCACTCTCCACTCTCCACTCTGCACTCTCCACTCTGCACTCTCCATTCAGCACTCTCCATTCAGCACTCTCCATTCAGCACTCTGCGCTCTCCACTCTCCACTCTGCACTCTCCACTCTCCACTCTCCACTCTCCACTCTCCACTCTGCACTCTTCACTCTCCATTCAGCACTCTGCTCTCTCCACTCTGCACTCTGCACTCTCCACTCTGCACTCTGCACTCTCCACTCTCCACTCTGCACTCTCCACTCTCCACTCTGCACTCTCCTCTCTGCACTCTCCACTCTACTCTCTGCACTCTCCACTCTGCACTCGGTGTAACACTCACATGTGACTTTTTTTTCAATGCATGTTTTACATGTGTACTTTGTAAGTGCAATATTTGAAGATTTTATACAATAAATGGATGATTGGTTTTGATGTTATTACATGAGTGGAGCTTTCCTTTGTCTTCTCTTCATGTTAGTGTTACACCTGACTGCACTGAGTGGAGAGTGCAGAGTGGAGAGTGGAGGGCGGAGAGTGGAGAGTGGAGAGTGGAGGGCGGAGAGTGCAGAGTGGAGAGTAGAGAGTGCAGAGTGGAGAGTGGAGGGCGGAGAGTGCAGAGTGGAGAGTGGATGGTGGAGAGTGGAGAGTGCAGAGTGGAGAGTAGAGGGTGCAGAGTTGAGAGTAGAGAGTGCAGAGTAGAGAGTGCAGAGTGGAGAGAAGAGAGTGCAGAGTGGAGGACGGAGAGTGCAGAGTGGAGAGTGCAGAGTGGAGAGTAGAGAGTGCAAAGTGGAGAGTGCAGAGTGGAGAGTGCAGAGTGTAAGGTGGAGAGTGGAGAGTGCAGAATGCAGAGTGGAGAGTGGAGGGTGCAGAATGCAGACTAGAGAGTACAGAGTGGAGAGTGAAGAGTGGAGAGTGGAAAGTGGAGAGCGGAGGGCGGAGAGTGCAGAGTGGAGGGTGCAGAGTGGAGGGTGGAGAGTGGAGAGTGGAGGGTGCAGAGTGCAGAGCGGAGAGTGCAGAGCGGAGAGTGGAGAGTGGAGAGTGGAGAGCAGAGAGTGGAAAGTGGAAAGTGGAGAGCGGAGAGTGGAGAGTGGAAAGTGGAGAGCGGAGGGCGGAGTGTGGAGAGCGGAGAGTGGAGATTGCAGAGTGGAAAGTGGAGAGCGGAGAGTGGAAAGTGGAGAGCGGAGGGCGGAGAGCGGAGGGCGGAGAGTGGAGATTGCAGAGTGGAAAGTGGAGAGTGGAGAGCGGAGAGCGGAGGGCGGAGAGCGGAGAGTGGAGAGTGGAGAGCGGAGAGTGGAGAGTGGAGAGCGGAGAGTGGAAAGTGGAGAGCGGAGAGTGGAGAGTGGAGATCGCAGAGTGGAAAGTGGAGAGTGGAGAGCGGAGAGTGGAGAGTGGAGAGCGGAGAGTGGAGAGTGGAGAGTGGAAAGTGGAGGGCGGAGTGTGGAGAGTGGAGGGCGGAGAGTGGAAAGTGGAAAGTGGAGAGCGGAGGGCAGAGAGTGGAGAGCGGAGGGTGGATAGTGGAGAGCGGAGAGTGGAGAGTGGAAAGTGGAAAGTGGAAAGAGGAGAGCGGAGGGCAGAGAGTGGAGAGTGGAGAGTGGAAAGTGGAAAGTGGAGAGCGGAGAGTGGAGAGTGGAGAGTGGAGAGCGGAGAGTGGAGAGTAGAAAGTGGAGAGCGGAGGGCGGAGAGTGGAGAGTGGAAAGTGGAGAGCGGAGAGCGGCGTTCTGAGGATTTAACCATTTATGGGTAAACTGTTCAGCTGCCAAACATGTGAGGAAACTACTGACGGGGAGAGGTGATTGTGACACTGTGGGGGTTATTTACAAAAGGCAAATCCACTTTGCACTGCAAGTGCACTTGGAAGTGCAGTCGCTGTAAATCTGAGGGGTAGGAAGCTCTGCTGATTTTATCACCCAATCATGTTATTTTCCTTGCATGTCCCCCTCGGATCTGCAGTGACTTTACTTCCAAGTGCACTTGTAGTGCAAAGTGAATTTGCCTTTAGTAAATAACCCCCTCAGGGTGGTGTGAAGATTTCATCGCTCTTTGGAGGATCGATTTCACTATTCTGGAATCTCTCTGCCCTGTTTATGGACTTCCATTCACTGATTTTCCATTCCATAAACTTTTCTTTCTTCCATTTGGTTTATTCAGAGCTGCTGTTCACTTTCAGGTTTCAAGCTATTTTTTATTATTATTGGTTTTATGTTATAAGCAGCGGATAGTTTGCAAGATATTATTTTTATTTGTCGGGTTTACGTCTCACTTGTCATGTGTTCTTTGGCGCAATGATGAATGAGGGCTTTTTGTTTATTTAAACACTTTTTCTGTTTATATTTAGAGTTTCCACCTCATCCCTTTATACTTGTAATAATTACACGGATCTGAGGCTGATTGAATGCAGATGAGGCACCAAGTGAGTTTAATTATCACCTCAATCAGTATAATTAATATGTGTTCGGGATTAAAGGGATGAGGTGGCAACTCTATTTATATTAGATGGACATACATAGACCGACAGAGAGACACACAGACCGATGGACAAACATAGATCGATGGACAGACACACAGATCGATGGACAGACACAAAGACCAATGGACAGACGGACAGACTAACATAGACTGATGGACATACATAGACCGATGGACAGACACACAGACCGATGGACAGACACACGGACCAATGGACAGACACACGGACTGATGGACAGACATACAGACTGATGGACATACTTAGACTGATGAACATACATAGACTGATGGACAGACACACAGAACGATGGACAGACACACAGACCAATGGACAGACACACGGACCGATGGACAGACGGACAGACTGATGGACATACATAGACCGATGGACAGACACACAGACCAATGGACAGACACACAGACAGACATACAGACCGATGGATATACATAGACCGATGGACAGACACACAGACCAATGGACAGACACACGGACAGACATACAGACCGATGGACATACATAGACCGATGGACAGACACACGGACCGATGGACAGACAGACAGACTGATGGACATACTTAGACTGATGGACATACATAGACTGACGGACAGACTCACAGACCGATGTACAGACACACAGACCGATGGACAGACACACAGACCGATGGACCGACCGATGGACAGACGGACAGACTGATGGACATACATAGACCGATGGACAGACACACAGACCAATGGACAGACACACAGACCTATGGACAGATGCACAGACCAATGGACAGACACACGGACCGATGGACAGACGTACAGACCAATGGACATACATAGACCGATGGACAGACACACAGAACGATGGACAGACACACAGACCAATGGACAGACACACGGACCGATGGACAGACGGACAGACTGATGGACATACATAGACCGATGGACAGACACACAGACCAATGGACAGACACACAGACAGACATACAGACCGATGGATATACATAGACCGATGGACAGACACACAGACCAATGGACAGACACACGGACAGACATACAGACCGATGGACATACATAGACCGATGGACAGACACACGGACCGATGGACAGACAGACAGACTGATGGACATACTTAGACTGATGGACATACATAGACTGACGGACAGACTCACAGACCGATGTACAGACACACAGACCGATGGACAGACACACAGACCGATGGACCGACCGATGGACAGACGGACAGACTGATGGACATACATAGACCGATGGACAGACACACAGACCAATGGACAGACACACGGACCGATGGACAGACACACAGACCAATGGACAGTCACACGGACCGATGGACAGACGTACAGACCAATGGACATACATAGACCGATGGACAGACACACAGACCGATGGACAGACACACGGACCGATGGACAGGCACACAGACCGATGGACAGGCACACGGACCGATGGACAGGCACACGGACCGATGGACAGACAGACAGACTGATGGACATACATAGACTGATAGACAGACACACAGACCGATGGACAGACACACGGACAGACATCTGAGGCAGCTGTGTATAGCAACCAATCAGCTTCCAGGTTTTATGGTCAAAGCTTACATTGAACAAGTTGAAGTTAGAAGCTGATTGGCTGCCATGCAGAGCTGCACCAGGTTCTGAGTGGAACAGTTTTAGTAAATCTCCCCCTATAGAGAAACAGACAGACGGACACCGAGGAATGTGTACGGATCTCGGCTCTGTCCCCGATCCCTGTGGAGACTAAAAGGACCCCCCACCGAGCTCATCATTTCCTTCGGAATCAACTAAAACCAATAACACAGAGGAGCTCATCAAGGGGTTAAATCTCTTACTGGAAGACAGGCCATACACGATCGAATTCCCAACAAATTTTCTTTTCAAAATCCGAAATTTCGCGCTGTTTGTGATCTGATGGCGCCACCATTGATTTTCAAAATTCAACCAACCAAGCTTTCAATTTCACCTCATGTTGCTACATAAAAGAATTTTCGTGTCCGGGAATCTTCTTTCTTTCCGGGAATCTTCTTTCTTTCCGGGAATCTTCTTTTCTTTCCGGGAATCTTCTTTTCTTTCTGGGAATCTTCTTTTCTTTCCGGGAATCTTCTTTTCTTTCCGGGGATCTTCTTTTCTTTCCGGGAATCTTCTTTTCTTTCTGGGAATCTTCTTTTCTTTCCGGGAATCTTCTTTTGTTTCCGGGAATCTTCTTTTCTTTCCGGGAATCTTCTATTCTTTCCGGGAATCTTCTTTTCTTTTTGTGAATCTTCTTTTCTTTCCGGGAATTTTCTTTTCTTTCTGGGGATCTTCTTTTCTTTCCGGGAATTTTCTTTTCTTTCCTGGGATCTTCTTTTCTTTCCGGGAATTTTCTGTTCTTTCCTGGGATCTTCTTTTCTTTCTGGGGATCTTCTTTTCTTTCCGGGAATCTTCTTTTCTTTCCGGGAATTTTCTTTTCTTTCCGGGGATCTTCTTTTCTTTCCGGGGATCTTCTTTTCTTTTTGTGAATCTTCTTTTCTTTCCGGGGATCTTCTTTTCTTTCCGGAGATCTTCTTTTCTTTCCTGGGATCTTCTTTTCTTTCCGGGAATCTTCTTTTCTTTCCGGGAATCTTCTTTTCTTTCTGGGAATCTTCTTTTCTTTCCGGAATCTTCTTTTCTTTCCGGGAATCTTCTTTCTTTCCGGGAATCTTCTTTTCTTTCCGGGAATCTTCTTTTCTTTCCGGGAATCTTCTTTTCTTTCTGGGAATCTTCTTTTCTTTCCGGGAATCTTCTTTCTTTTCCGGGAATCTTCTTTTCTTTGCGAGAATCTTCTTTTCTTTCCGGGAATTTTATTTTCTTTCCGGGGATCTTCTTTTCTTTCCGGGAATTTTCTTTTCTTTCCGGGGATCTTCTTTCCTTTCCGGGGATCTTCTTTCCTTTCCGGGGATCTTCTTTTCTTTCTGGGAATCTTCTTTTCGGGAATCTTCTTTCCTTTCCGGGAATCTTCTTTCCTTTCCGGGGATCTTTTTTTCTTTCCGGGAATCTTCTTTACGGGAATCTTCTTTCCTTTCCGGGAATCTTCTTTCTTTTCCGGGAATCTTCTTTTCTTTCCGGGGATCTTCTTTTCTTTCCGGGGATCTTCTTTTCTTTCCGGGGATCTTCTTTTCTTTGCAAGAATCTTCTTTTCTTTCCGGGAATCTTCTTTTCTTTCCGGGAATCTTCTTTTCTTGCACTCATGCGCATTCCTTTTTCAATTATATCACTCAAATTCGATAGCCGCACGGAAATCGTCCCTCGCTGTGTCCCACTAATGGTGCGAAATTCCAACGAAAATTCTTTGAATAGATTTTCTAAAGAATAATTTGTTCGGAATTTGAACCATGTATGGCCTAACCCTAAGATATGGCCATGTAGTCGGTTGTAGATTTCTCAGACGATCGAGGCGCTTCACCCCGCAGTGACAGACAGCTTTGCAATCGACCGAGCACAGGACAAAGCCATCTGTGTCGGCGGGGCCAGGACAAGGATTCTTTAGCACCCAGGGGGGAAAAAGTCAAAGTGCGCCCCCCACAGGCTGTGAACTCCCACAGCAGCTTAGGTTGCAGCTCCTGCCCTTTTTTGCGCCCCCTCCCGCTGAAGCGCCCAAGGCGGCCGCCTCTTCTGCCTACCCCTCGGCCCCGTCCTGGTGGCGGTTGCTCAAGATTGTGATCCGGTCCCCTTGGAGAAGATCAGGAGATTGGTGGTTCAGGTAACAACCTGTACCCCGCACCCCCCCCCCGCCATCTCCTGTCCAATCGCATTGCACAGAATAACACCCACAGCACGTTTTATACCTTCTGTTACAAAACGAAGGAAATTGTGAGAGGGAACCCCATTCTACTAATCCACCAATCTTCCTCCAGCCGATCGACAACCAATCAGCCCTCGCCACTCATGTTGCGTTTTGTCTGGATGTGGGCTCCTGGTGCGAGATCTCGACTCCCTCCATTTCATTTAGCTCATGCCACAGCGAATGCAGCGAGAGGAGTGAGACTCCAAGGAGTATCACATTGGAGATCAAAGAAGCTGCCAAAAAAATTTGTCAGCATCCACCAAAAAATAAATAAAATCCCCACATTGGACAAATGAGCCCTTTAAATAAAACCTGGAGAATGTATACGAGGCGACGCACAGAGCCGTCACCAGGGGCAACCGAGCAGGTTGACTGCTATCCTGATTGGCTGGTAAAGGAAGAGGTGCGCTCACCTGGGCTTCTCGGTGACGGCGAGCGGCTCCTCCAGCTCCTTCTCCTCCGGGTCGCCCTCCTTGCGGCAGAAGTTTATGGTGAAGGGGGAGTGCAGGTCCTTGAGTCGGCTGGCGGAGCTCCCCATATCTCAGCGCCCAAGTCAGCACAAGTCAGCGACAGGAAACCGCTTTTCCTTTTCCCCCCCAAATAACAATACTAAGGAGGAGTCCTTCCCAAAGCTGGGAGCCCCCCCCCCCCCCTGTCAGCGTGCGTCCTGCCCTCTGAGGGGGGGTGGGGGGTACCTGGTGTAATGTCAGGGTTGTGCCATTTCCTCATCACACAATCATCACAACTATTACAACACACTACCGGACAAACGTTCACTTTAACCCTTCGCAGGCCGGCCGAGGAGAGACCGACCAGTCCATCCAGTACAATACTAATTATTATTGTTATACTTTGTTACTTTTTGTTTTTTGTTACCTTTTTGGAAATAGATTTTTAAAGCTGAACTCCGGGCAAATATCATCGACATACAATAAAGGCGATTATAAGGGTGTCATGGAGGTGTCATAATTGTGCACTTTCTATAGCAGGGGTGTCAAATGCAATTCCATTGTAGGCCACATCAGCAGTATGGTTGGGTGGTATCTGGGGTGCACTACGTACAGTGTGCAGGGTTCAGGGTGCGCTACGTACAGAGTGCAGAGTTCAGGGGTGCGATGCATACAGAGTGCAGAGTTCAGGGGTGCGCTACGTACAGAGTGCAGAGTTCAGGGGTGCGCTACGTACAGGTTGCAGAGTTCAGGGGTGCGCTATGTACAGAGTGCAGAGTTCAGGGGTGCGCTACGTACAGAGTGCAGAGTTCAGGGGTGAGATACGTACAGAGTGCAGAGTTCAGGGGTGAGATACGTACAGAGTGCAGAGTTCAGGGGTGCGATACGTACAGAGTGCAGAGTTCAGGGGTGCGCTACGTACAGAGTGCAGAGTTCAGGGGTGCGCTACGTACAGAGTGCAGAGTTCAGGGGTGCGCTACGTACAGAGTGCAAAGTTCAGGGGTGTGCTATGTACAGAGTGCAAAGTTCAGGGGTGCACTATGTACAGAGTGCAAAGTTCAGGGGTGCACTACGTACAAAGTGCAGGGTTCAGGGGTGCACTACATACAGAGTGCAGAGTTTAGAGGTGCACTACGTAAGGAGTGCAGAGTTCAGGGGTGTGCTAAGCACAAAGTGCAGGGTTCAGGGGTGCGCTATGTACAGAGTGCAGGATTCAGGGGTGTGTTACATAGAGTACAGGATTCAGGGGTGCGCTATGTACAAAGTGCAGGGTTCAGCGGTGTGCTATGTGCAGGGTTCAGGGGTGCGCTACGTACAGAGTTCAGAGTTCAGGGGTGTGATACGTACAGAGTGCAAAGTTCAGGGTTGCGCTACGTACAGAGTGCAAAGTTCAGGGGTGTGCTATGTACAAAGTGCAGAGTTCAGGGGTGCACTATGTACAGAGTGCAAAGTTCAGGGGTGCACTACGTACAAAGAGTGTGACAGGAAACCGCTTTTCCTTTTCCCCCCAAATAACAATACTAAGGAGGAGTCCTTCCCAAAGCTGGGACCCCCCCCCGTCAGCGTGCGTCCTGCCCTCCGAGGGGGGGGTGGGGGGTACCTGGTGTAATGTCAGGGTTGTGCCATTTCCTCATCACACAATCATCACAACTATTACAACACACTACCGGACAAACGTTCACTTTAACCCTTCGCAGGCCGGCCGAGGAGAGACCGACCAGTCCATCCAGTACAATACTAATTATTATTGTTATACTTTGTTACTTTTTGTTTTTTGTTACCGTTTTGGATCAATGTTTGGAAATAGATTTTTAAAGCTGAACCCCGGGCTCAGCAAATATCATCGACATACAATAAAGGCGATTAATAAGCGTGTCATGGAGGTGTCATAATTGTGCACTTTCTATAGCAGGGGTGTCAAATGCAATTCCATTGCAGGCCACATCAGCAGTATGGTTGCCCTCAGAGGGTATCTGGGGTGCACTACGTACAGTGTGCAGGGTTCAAGGGTGTGCTATGTACAGAGTGCAGAGTTCAGGGGTGAGATACGTACAGAGTGCAGAGTTCAGGGGTGAGATACGTACAGAGTGCAGAGTTCAGGGTGCGCTACGTACAGAGTGCAGAGTTCAGGGGTGCGCTACGTACAAAGTGCAGAGTTCAGGGGTGCACTATGTACAGAGTGCAAAGTTCAGGGGTGCGCTACGTACAAAGTGCAGAGTTCAGGGGTGCACTATGTACAGAGTGCAAAGTTCAGGGGTGCACTACGTACAAAGTGCAGGGTTCAGGGGTGCACTACGTACAAAGTGCAGGGTTCAGGGTGCACTACATACAGAGTGCAGAGTTTAGAGGTGCACTACGTAAGGAGTGCAGAGTTCAGGGGTGTGCTATGTACAAAGTGCAGGGTTCATGGGTGCACTACGTACAAAGTGCAGGGTTTCAGGGGTGAGCTATGTACAGAGTGCAGGATTCAGGGGTGTGTTATGCACAGAGTGCAGGATTCAGCGGTGTGTTACATAGAGTACAGGATTCAGGGATGCGCTATGTACAAAGTGCAGGGTTCAGGGGTGCGCAACACACAAAGTGCCGGGTTCAGCGGTGTGCTATGTGCAGAGTTCAGGGGTGCACTACATACAGAGTGCAGGATTCAGGAGTGCGCTATGTACAGAGTGCAGAGTTTAGGGGTGCGCTACATGCAGAGTTCAGGGGTGCGCTACGTACAGAGTGCAGAGTTCAGGGGTGCACCACATACAAAGTACAGGGGTACGCTACATACAGAGTGCAGGATTCAGGAGTGCGCTGTGTACAGAGTGAAGAGTTTAGGGGTGCGCTATGTACAGAGTGCAGAATTCAGGGGTGAGCTACGTACAGAGTTCAGGGGTGCTACGTAAAGAGTCCAGAGTTCAGGGGTGCTACGTACAGGGTGCAGTGTTCAGGGGTGCTACATACAGAGTGCAGAGTTCAAGGGTGCTACATATAGAGTTCAGGGGTGCTAGGTATAGAGTTCAGGGGTGCTATGTACATAGTTCATGGGTGCTATGTGTAGAGTTCAGGGGTGCTACGTACAGAGTTCAGGGGTGCTACGTACAGAGTTCAGGGGTGCTACGTACAGAGTTCAGGGGTGTTACGTACAGAGTTCATGGGTGCTATGTACAGAGTGTAGAGTTCATGGGTGCTATGTACAGAGTGTAGAGTTCAGGGGTGCTACGTACAGAGTTCAGGGGTGCTAGGTATAGAGTTCAGAGGTGCTATGTACATAGTTCAGGGGTGCTACATACAGAGTGCAGGATTCAGGGGTGCTATGTACAGAGTGCAGGATTCAGGGGTGCTATGTACAGAGTGCAGGATTCAGGGGTGCTACGTACAGAGTGTAGGATTCAGGGGTGCTATGTACAGAGTGTAGGATTCAGGGGTGTGCTACATACAGAGTGCAGGATTCAGGGGTGCTATGTACAGAGTCCAGGGGTGCTACATACCGAGTGCAGGATTCTGGGGTGCGCTATGAACAGAGTGCGGAGTTCAGGGGTGCACTACGTACAGAGTTCAGGATTCAGGGGTGCTATGTACAGAGTGCAGAGTTCAGGGGTGCTACATACAGAGTGCAGGATTCAGGGGTGCTATGTACAGAGTGTCGGATTCAGGGGTGTGCTACGTACAGAGTCCAGGGGTGCTACATACAGAGTGCAGGATTCAGGGGTGCTATGTACAGAGTGCAGGATTCAGGGGTGCTATGTACAGAGTGCAGGGGTGCTACATACAGAGTGCATGATTCAGGGGTGCTATGTACAGAGTTCAGGGGTGCGCTACGTACAGAGTACAGGATTCAGGGGTGCTATGTACAGAGTCCAGGGGTGCTACATACAGAGTGCAGAGTGCAGAGTTCAGGGGTGCTACGTACAGAGTTCAGGGGTGCTACGTACAGAGTGTAGGATTCAGGGGTGCGCTACGTACAGAGTGCAGGATTCAGGGGTGCTACATACAGAGTGCAGAGTTCAGGGGTGCTACGTACAGAGTTCAGGGGTGCGCTACGTACAGAGTGCAGGATTCAGGGGTGCTATGTACAGAGTGCAGGATTCAGGGGTGCTATGTACAGAGTGCAGAGTTCAGGGGTGCTACGTACAGAGTTCAGGGGTGCGCTACGTACAGAGTGCAGGATTCAGGGGTGCTATGTACAGAGTGCAGAGTTCAGGGGTGCTACGTACAAAGTTCAGGGGTATGCTACATACAGAGTGCAGGATTCAGGGGTGCTATGTACAGAGTGCAGAGTTCAGGGGTGCTACGTACAGAGTTCAGGGGTATGCTACATACAGAGTGCAGGATTCAGGGGTGCTATGTACAGAGTGCAGAGTTCAGGGGTGCTACGTACAGAGTGCAGGATTCAGGAGTGTGCCAGGTAAAGAGTGCAGGATTCAGGTGTGTGCTACGTACAGAGTCCAGGGGTGTGCTACATACAGAGTGCAGGATTCAGGGGTGCTACATACAGAGTGCAGGATTCAGGGGTGCTATGTACAGAGTGCAGGATTCAGGGGTGTGCTACGTACAGAGTGCAGGATTCAGGGGTGCTATGTACAGAGTGTAGCGTTCAGGGGTGTGCTACGCGCAGAGTTACAGGCAGCAGGCGCTCTATCAAGGCTATAGCTGGCACTGACACCGTGTGTCACATGACATGGCTGCTGGGTGCTGATTTTGTTGACTTATTGGTCATAAGTGTCAGCACCCATGTCATGTGACAGACGGTGACAGTGCCAGCTAGAGCCATGACAGAGCGCCCGCTGCCTGTGAGTTATGATGCCATCCATTATACCAGAGAGACAGACATGGTGCAATGTATTCACAGACACCCCCAAAGCACTCCTGTGTTGAAGCCTTGAAGGCACGGGCAGCCCCACCATCGGATCCGCTTCCCTTCTGTTCCTGACCTCAGCTGCCTCTCTCTGCCTGCCACAGCCGCAGAGTTCAGGGGTGCGCTATGTACAGAGTGCAGAGTTCAGGGGTGCGCTATGCACAGAGTGCAGAGTTCAGGGGGTGCTATGTACAGAGTGCAGAGGTCAGGGGTGCGCTATGTACAGAGTGCAGAGTTCAGGGGTGCTATGTACAGAGTGCAGAGCTCAGGGGTGCTATGTACAGAGTGCAGAGGTCAGTGGTGCACTACATACAGAGTGCAGAGTTCAGGCGTGCGCTACGTACAGATTGCAGAATTCAGGGGTGCTACGTACAGAGTTCAGGGGTGCTAGGTACAGAGTGCAGGATTCAGGGGTGCTATGTACAGAGTGCAGGGGTGCTACATACAGAGTGCAGGATTCAGGGGTGCTATGTACAGAGTTCAGGGGGTGCGCTACGTACAGAGTACAGGGGTGCTACGTATAGAGTGTAGGATTCAGGGGTGCGCTGCGTACAGAGTACAGGATTCAGGGGTGCTATGTACAGAGTCCAGGGGTGCTACATACAGAGTGCAGAGTTCAGGGGTGCTACGTACAGAGTGTAGGATTCAGGGGTGCGCTAAGTACAGAGTGCAGGATTCAGGGGTGCTATGTACAGAGTTCAGGGGTGCACTACGTACAGAGTACAGGGGTGCTACGTATAGAGTGTAGGATTCAGGGGTGCGCTGCGTACAGAGTACAGGATTCAGTGGTGCTATGTACAGAGTCCAGGGGTGCTATGTACAGAGTACAGAGTACAGAGTTCAGGGGTGCTACGTACAGAGTCCAGGGGTGCGCTACGTACAGAGTGCAGGATTCAGGGGTGCTATGTACAGAGTGCAGAGTTCAGAGGTGCTACGTACAGAGTTCAGGGGTATGCTACATACAGAGTGCAGGATTCAGGGGTGCTATGTACAGAGTGCAGAGTTCAGGGGTGCTACGTACAGAGTTCAGGGGTATGCTACATACAGAGTGCAGGATTCAGGGGTGCTATGTACAGAGTCCAGGGGTGCTACATACCGAGTGCAGGATTCTGGGGTGCACTATGAACAGAGTGCAGAGTTCAGGGGTGCACTACATACAGAGTTCAGGATTTAGGGGTGCTATGTACAGAGTGCAGAGTTCAGGGGTGCTACGTACAGAGTGTAGGATTCAGGGGTGCTACATACAGAGTCCAGGGGTGCTACATACAGAGTGCAGGATTCAGGGGTGTGCTACGTACAGAGTCCAGGGGTGCTACAAACAGAGTGCAGGATTCAGGGGTGCTATGTACAGAGTGCAGAGTTCAGGGGTGTGCTACGCGCAGAGTTACAGGCAGCGGGCGCTCTATCAAGGCTCTATCTGGCACTGACACCGTGTGTCACATGACATGGCTGCTGGGTGCTGATTTTGTTGACTTATTGGTCATAAGTGTCAGCACCCATGTCATGTGACAGACGGTGACAGTGCCAGCTAGAGCCATGACAGAGCGCCCGCTGCCTGTAAGTTATGATGCCATCCATTATACCAGAGAGACAGACATGGTGCAATGTATTCACAGACACCCCCAAAGCACTCCTGTGTTGAAGCCTTGAAGGCACGGGCAGCCCCACCATCGGATCCGCTTCCCTTCTGTTCCTGAGCTCAGCTGCCTCTCTCTGCCTGCCACCGCCGCAGAGTTCCGGGGTGCGCTATGTACAGAGTGCAGAGTTCCGGGGTGCGCTATGTACAGAGTGCAGAGTTCAGGGGTGCGCTATGTACAGAGTACAGAGTTCAGGGGTGCGCTATGTACAGAGTGCAGAGGTCAGGGGTGCACTACATACAAAGTGCAGGGGTACGCTACGTACAGATTGCAGAATTCAGGGGTGCTACGTACAGAGTGCGGAGTTCAAGGGTGCTACGTATAGAGTTCAGAGTTCCGGGGTGCTATGTACAGAGTGTAGAGTTCAGGGGTGCTATGTACAGAGTTCAGGGGTGCTAGGTATAGAGTTCAGGGGTGCTATGTGTAGAGTTCAGGGGTGCTAGGTACATAGTTCAGGGGTGCTATGTACAGAGTGTAGGATTCAGGGGTGTGCTACATACAGAGTGCAGGATTCAGGGGTTCTATGTACAGAGTGCAGGATTCAGGGGTGCTAGGTACAGAGTGCAGGATTCAGGGGTGCTGTGTACAGAGTGCCGAGTTCAGGGGTGCGCTACGTGCAGAGTTACAGGCAGCGGGCGCTCTATCAAGGCTATAGCTGGCACTGACACCGTGTGTCACATGACATGGCTGCTGGGTGCTGATTTTGTTGACTTATTGGTCATAAGTGTCAGCACCCATGTCATGTGACAGACGGTGACAGTGCCAGCTAGAGCCATGACAGAGCGCCCGCTGCCTGTAAGTTATGATGCCATCCATTATACCAGAGAGACAGACATGGTGCAATGTATTCACAGACACCCCCAAAGCACTCCTGTGTTGAAGCCTTGAAGGCACGGGCAGCCCCACCATCGGATCCGCTTCCCTTCTGTTCCTGAGCTCAGCTGCCTCTCTCTGCCTGCCACAGCCGCAGAGTTCAGGGGTGCGCTATGTACAGAGTGCAGAGTTCAGGGGTGCGCTATGTACAGAGTGCAGAGTTCAGGGGTGCGCTATGTACAGAGTGCAGAGTTCAGGGGTACGCTACGTACAGAGTGCAGAGTTCAGGGGTGCTATGTACAGAGTGTAGAGTTCAGGGGTGCTACGTACAGAGTTCAGGGGTGCTAGGTATAGAGTTCAGGGGTGCTATGTACATAGTTCAGAGGTGCTATGTACAGAGTCCAGGGGTTCTACATACAGAGTGCAGAGTTCAGGGGTGCTACGTACAGAGTGCAGGATTCAGGGGTGCTACGTACAGAGTGCAGGATTCAGGGGTGCTATGTACAGAGTGCAGAGTTCAGGGGTGCTACGTACAGAGTGTAGGATTCAGGGGTGCGCTACGTACAGAGTGCAGGATTCAGGGGTGATATATACAGAGTGCAGAGTTCAGGGGTGCTACGTACAGAGTTCAGGGGTGCACTAGGTACAGAGTGTAGGATTCAGGGGTGCTATGTGCAGAGTTCAGGGGTGCTACGTACAGAGTTCAGGGGTGTGCTACGTACAGAGTGCAGGATTCAAGGGTGCTACGTACAGAGTCCAGGGGTGCTACATACAGAGTGCAGAGTTCAGGAGCGCTACATACAGAGTGTAGGATTCAGGGGTGCTATGTACAGAGTGCAGATTTCAGGGGTGCGCTACGTACAGAGTGTCGGATTCAGGGGTGTGCTATGTACACAGTGTAGGATTCAGGGGTGTTATGTACAGAGTGCAGAATTCAGGGGTGCGCTACGTACAGAGTGTCGGATTCAGGGGTGTTACGTACAAAGTCCAGGGGGGCTACATACAGAGTACAGGATTCAGGGGTGCTATGTACAGAGAGTGTAGAGTTCAGGGGTGTACTACATACAGAGTGCAGGATGCAGGGGTGCTATGTACAGAGTGCAGAGTTCAGGGGTGTGCTACATACAGAGTGCAGGATTCAGGGGTGCTATGTACAGAGTGCAGGATTCAGGGGTGCTATGTACAGAGTGCAGGATTCAGGGGTGCTATGTACAGAGTGCAGGGTGTACAGAGTGCAGGATTCAGAGACAGGATTCAGGGGTGCTATGTACAGAGTGCAGAGTGCAGAGTTCAGGGGTGCTACGTACAGAGTCCAGAGTTCAGGGGTGCTACATACCGAGTGCAGGATTCTGGGGTGCACTATGAACAGAGTGCAGAGTTCAGGGGTGCACTACGTACAGAGTTCAGGATTCAGGGGTGCTATGTACAGAGTGCAGAGTTCAGGGGTGCTACGTACAGAGTGTAGGATTCAGGGGTGTGCTACGTACAGAGTCCAGGGGTGCTACAAACAGAGTGCAGGATTCAGGGGTGCTATGTACAGAGTGCAGAGTTCAGGGGTGCTATGTACAGAGTGCAGGATTCAGGGGTGCTATGTACAGAGTGCAGAGTTCAGGGGTGCTACATGCAGAGTTACAAGAAGCGGGCGCTCTATCAAGGCTCTATCTGGCACTGACACCGTGAGTCACATGACATGGCTGCTGGGTGCTGATTTTGTTGACTTATTGGTCATAAGTGTCAGCACCCATGTCATGTGACAGACGGTGACAGTGCCAGCTAGAGCCATGACAGAGCGCCCGCTGCCTGTGAGTTATGATGCCATCCATTATACCAGAGAGACAGACATGGTGCAATGTTTTCACAGACACCCCAAAGCACTCCTGTGTTGAAGCCTTGAAGGCACGGGCAGCCCCACCATCGGATCCGCCTCCCTTCTGTTCCTGACCTCAGCTGCCTCTCTCTGCCTGCCACTGCCACCGCCGCCGCCACCGCCGCCGCCAGCCTCACAGGTCTCACTGTCCGGGACCCCCGGATACTACTTGGTGGGGAGAGGAGGAAGATCACTCCGCTGGGAAAGGCAAGGGGATACGCAGACAGGCGACTGACCGGGACTTAAGCCAAAGCAGAAGAACATGCGAGCGGGAGAGGAACGGGCATGTGCCCGAAACTGAAGAAATAGTCCCTCCGCTCCGGCACAGATAATGGAAAAGAATGCACCCCCCTAAGATAGTCGGAGCGGTGGAGCAGGGATGTGTAATTCAGATCGTTTTTTTTTTACTCTTTGACGTTTTCCGGACCCCTGTTCAAATCCAATCCGGGGACCAATCCAGGGACAGGCTTGGTCCGGGGGACAGAGTTCTCAGTCCGGAGACTGTCCCCAGAAACCAGGGATGTCCCCCTAAACCTAAACAGGACCCAAAAACCGGACCGCAGCCACCCCAGACGTGTGAACCGGTTCCATTGAAAGATCGATTTGCATGTAATCCAATTCGCATAGATGTGATCGCAGCCTAATGCCCCGTACACACGGTCGGAAAATCCAACCACAAAATCCATCGGATTTTTTCCGACGGATTTTGTCCGACACTGGTGTTGCATACACACGGTCGGACAAAGTTGTCGGAAAATCCGATCATTCTGAACGCGGTGACGTTCGTTGCGTACGACGGGACTACGTAGAGGCTAGTAGCCAATAGCTTTGGTCTTGTAATGTGATCTGAGCATGCGTGGCACTTTGTCCGTCGGAATTCGCTACACACGATCGGAAAAAGTCCGACAGGACTTTGTTGTCGGGAAAATTTGAGAGCAGGAGATAAAACTTTGTCCGTCGGAAAATCCGACGGAAAAAGTCCGATGGAGCCTACACACGGTCGGAATTTCCGAAAACATTGTCCGATAGGACATTTTCTGTCGGAAAATCCTACCGTGTGTACGGGGCATAAGCCGGCCAGTCGGCGACACACGGACAGAATTTAACCACTTCCCGCCCGGTCAATAGCATATTGACGTCCGGGAAGTGGTTTCGTTATCCTGACTGGGCGTCATATGACGTCCTTCAGGATAACAGCCGCCCGTGGGGGCGCGCATCGCGGCGATCGGTGGAGCGGTGTGTCAGTCTGACACACCGCTACACTGATCTCGGTAAAGAGTCTCCGGCGGAGGCTCTTTACCATGTGATCAGCCGTGTCCAATCACGGCTGATCACGATGTACACAGGAAGAGCCGTTGATCGGCTTTTCCTCACTCGCGTCTGACAGACATGAGGAGAGGAGAGCCGATCGGCGGCTCTCCTGACAGGGGGGTATGCGCTGATTGTTTATCAGCGCAGCCCCCCCTCAGATGCCCACACTAGACCACCAGGGAAGCCCCCAGCATGTGGATGGCCAGGTACATCCCCCATGGCCATCCACATGTTAAAAAAAATTCAAAAAATATGCCAATCAGTGCCCACAGATGGGCACTGATTGGCACATCATATTTAATTTAAAAAAAAGTAAAAAAAAGGGATGCCCAGCAATGCCACCCATAAGTGTCATCAGTGCCACTCATCAGCGTCCATCAGTGCCACCTATCAGTGCCCATCCGTGCCCACCCATGCATGCCACCTATCAGTGCCCATCCATGCCACCTATCAGTGCCCATGCATGCCACCTATCAGTGCCCATCCATGCCACCTATCAGTGCCACCTATATGTGTGCATCAGTGCCACCCATAAGTACCCGTCAGTGCCGCCTATGAGTGCCCATCAGTGCCACCTGAGTGCCCATCAGTGCCGCATACCAGTGCCACCTATCAATGCCCATCAGTGCCACCTATCAGTGCCGCCTATCAGTGCCCATTATCAGTGCCACCTCATCGGTGCCCCCTAATTGGTGCCACCTCATCGGTGCCCATCAGTGCCGCCTTATCAGTGCCCATTAGTGCCGCCTTATCAGTGCCCGTCATTGAAGAAGAAAACGCACTTATTTACAAAAAAAATGAACAGTGACAAAGAAAAACTTTTTTTTTTGCAAAATTTTCGGTCTTTTTTTGTTTGTTGCGCAAAAAATAAAAATCGCAGAGGTGATCAAATACCACCAAAAGAAAGCTCTATTTGTTGGAACAAAATGATAAAAAATTTGTTTGGGTACAGTGTAGCATGACCGCACAATTGTCATTCAAATTGCGACAGCGCTGAAAGCTGAAAATTGGCCTGGGCAGGAAGGTGTCTAAGTGTCTGGTATTGAAGTGGTTAAATAATAAAAATAAAAAAATGGTAATTTTTGAAACATTGTTGGATTTTCTAATGGCTGCTGGGATCCGCCCAACGGACGGTGATGAGAAAACTCGAAGGAGAAGGATGATTTTTTTTTTTTTTTATAATCTCATCAAATTAAATTGAAACTTTGAATCAAAGAAACACGTTCACTTCCATCGTCTCGAAATCAAACGTTAAAATCTGCAACATTGTCATGTGACATTTCTATAGATGACGACGGTATTATCGAACGTTCTGATGAACAATCTTTGCGTGAACGATCACGTGAAGATCTTACGCCGCGTACACGCGGTCGGAATTTCCGATGGAAACGGTCCGATGGGAGCCTTTCATCGGATTTTCCGACCGTGTGTACGCCCATCGGTCTTTTTCTGTCGGACGGACTTTGGATTGAGAACCTGTTCTCAATTTTTCCGATCGTGTGTATGCAATTCCGACGCGCAAAATTCCGACGCATGCTCGGAAACAATTCGACGCATTCTCGGGAACAATTCAACGCATTCTCGGGAACAATTCAACGCATTCTCAGGAACAATTCAACGCATTCTCGGGAACAATTCAACGCATTCTCGGGAACAATTCAACGCATTCTCTGGAACAATTCAACGCATTCTCGGGAACAATTCGACGCATGCTCGGAAACAATTCGACGCATTCTTGGGAACACATCGACGCATGCTCGGAAACAATTCGACGCATTCTTGGGAACACATCGACGCATTCTCGGGAACAATTCGACCCATGCTCGGAAACAATTCGACGCATTCTCGGGAACAATTCGACGCATTCTCGGAAACAATTCGACACATGCTCGGAAACAATTCGACGCATGCTCGGAAACAATTCGACGCATTCTTGGGAACACATCGACGCATGCTCGGGAACAATTCGACGCATTCTCGGGAACAATTCGACGCATGCTCGGCAACAATTCGACGCATTCTCGGGAACAATTCGACGCATTCTCGGGAACAATTCGACGCATTCTCGGGAACAATTCGACGCATTCTCGGGAACAATTCGACGCATTCTCGGGAACAATTCGACGCATTCTCGGAAGCATTAAACTTCCCTTTTATAGTGCCGTCGAACGTGTTTTATGCCGCGGTGTTACCGACCGTTGGAATTTGGTGTGACCGTGTGTGGGCAAGACAGTTTGAGCGAAATTCCGCCGGAATTCCGACGGGAAAACCATCAGAGCTTTTTCCGACGAGAATTCCGACCGCGTGTACGCGGCATTACAGTGTATGACCAGCTAAAGGTGTGCCTACTAAAGGGGTGATGACTCCTCGGTAGAAGACGGGCTCAGGTGGGCACCATGTAATCGCAGCCCCCCTGTCCAGGGATGAGTAGGGGGAGGATATGGGGAGATGAAAGGTGTGCAGAGTATTTCTTCCGTCGCGGTGACCCCGGGGTGCGGATCTTGTGTGGCATGAATGAAGAATGGACCTACCTGTCTGGAGATTGGGGCTCCGGGGACGCGGGGCCCACCATCTTCCCCTGCAGGGCTCCGTCCTGTATCTGGCTCTCCTCCCTCCACCTCTCTCAGGTGTATGAGGAGCCAGGGGTGGGCGGAGCCCCCAGAGGCAGCCACACCGCCCCCTTACACCTCTCCTCTCCCAATCACTAAACTCTCATCGCGGGATTTAACACGTTCATGTCCTTTTCACTATTTGTAAATCTGCAGAATCCATTAAAGTACTCCCTGGTGACAGTGCCGGGACAAGGTCATCCAGTGCCCAGGGCAAAGATGCTAAACTGCGCCCCCCTTTCCCTTAGGGTTAGGCTCGGGGTGCCCCCTACCCCTGCAATATACCATTGCGCCAGGGGCAGCCGCCCCTCCTGCCCACCCCTTGTCCCGGCCCTGCCTGGTGATCCTGCCATGGAGATCCTTGATCGGACACTTCCTGTATAGGGTGACAACTCTCTGCCCCCGTCTCCCAATTATTCTCCTTGTGTTGTCATGCTGGTTTCTGAGGGGACCTACAGGTGGACATGACGACACGCGTTACACAGACAGGGGCCACTGTTGTCACCATCGGGAAACCCGCCCTGAGAAATGCCGCGCAGCCGCCATCAGAGTGTATATAGACAGGAGGTGACTTTCACAAGGTGTCCGCTATGTGTGTAAATTTCATTTTTCTTAGAACAGTAGTGGGGTTCTGAGGGTTAATTTTGCAGGTTAGCTTTGGCATCAGTCTGGCTGGGCTGTGTTGGGGTTCTGCCTGGTCATGGGTACAGTGAGGTACCCCTGATGGGTCTAGAACCAGGCCTGGTTGGACGTCTTAGGTATCAGTCTTCCCCGGAGCCAATCAGTGGGTGCGTTTGGCCCCGCTGAGGAGTCTGGGGGAAGGGTACTTAAGATGCTGGAGTCACGTGTTCGGGGGTTCGGCCGTAGCTGCCTGTTCCTGGATCTGGACCGGGGTAGCCCCGCGAGGGAGGGGTCCCGGGCCCAGGAGTGTGTGCCGTCCCGCAACATGGTCAGTTCGACTAGCCCCACAGACCCGCTTGGTCTGGGGTAAGGATCCGTCTGTTCCCGAGTCTCGGAACCGGCTGGTCCGGGGCGCAGTAACTGAGGGAGGATTCAAGGCGTCCGGGTGCGCTCTCAGTATTGGAGGGGCACCGCAGCTCGGGGGAGGACTCTTCGGAGGAGGGCCAACAAGCTGGCATCCCAAGAGGAGCCTGGTTGCTGGGTTGTTATGGACACTGACGAATCCATACTTTCCCAGTACTGCCAAGGAGACGGAGAAGGTTCCAGGTACTGAGGAAAGGTTCCTGTTCACTTTCGGTTGAGAGTTTATTCTGTGTCAGAGACTTTTACTAAGTTTCCGGATCAAAGTGCTGACTGCCATAACCTCTGGCTAGAGATTTGTTCAGCATTGAAGTGCCCAGCTGCAAGTGGCTACTCTCTGGGTTTTTGTTAGAGACATTTCAATTGTCAGCAGTTCAAGGTTTCCTGAGTTCCTGAGTTTCTTCACCCTTACCCTCTGTTCCTACACGAGACTGTGTCTGTTGGATGTCACCCCTGCAAATAAAAACCTTTCTAAAAGAACTTTTATGGTGTCGGCGTCCAAAGTCGTTGGGTCCTAACCCTGGGAACCCCTAGACCCGGAGGAACAAGCCAAGCGGAGGTAACCGGTGAGCCCAAAAGTCAAGGCCGCCCCATCGAGGGTTATGGCCGCTACATACTATATTATTGTGCTGTGGTTCGACCCTGGGTCACCCACCAGACGCTCTGTGGCACTGGCTGTGGGGCTGTGATATCTACCAACATCTGATATCTGCATTGACCCTTTCCGCCAGTCAGGGCCGTCTTTAATATTGATTGGACCCTGGGCGAAACTTTTCTTGCCCCCCCCCCCCCCACCCTCATACAGTTTCGCTCTCCACATGCTCCAAGACTTACAATAAATAGCAGCTAGACTCAAAATCAGTTTACTGAATCAGATCAGGCAGTGATTGCGATTGGTTGCCAGAGGTTACAGTGTATCATTACCGCTCACTGACTGGCTGCTAGAGGTTACAGTGTATCATTACCGCTCACTGACTGGCTGCTAGAGGTTACAGCACACATTACGGCTCACTGACTGGCTGCTAGAGGTTACAGTGTATCATTACCGCTCACTGACTGGCTGCTAGAGGTTACAGTGTATCATTACCGCTCACTGACTGGCTGCTAGAGGTTACAGTGTATCATTACCGCTCACTGACTGGCTGCTAGAGGTTACAGTGTATCATTACCGCTCACTGACTGGCTGCTAGAGGTTACAGTGTATCATTACCGCTCACTGACTGGCTGCTAGAGGTTACAGTGTATCATTACCGCTCACTGACTGGCTGCTAGAGGTTACAGTGTATCATTACCGCTCACTGACTGGCTGCTAGAGGTTACAGTGTATCATTACTGCTCACTGACTGGCTGCTAGAGGTTACAGTGTATCATTACCGCTCACTGACTGGCTGCTAGAGGTTACAGTGTATCATTACTGCTCACTGACTGGCTGCTAGAGGTTACAGTGTATCATTACCGCTCACTGACTGGCTGCTAGAGGTTACAGTGTATCATTACCTCTCACTGACTGGCTGCTAGAGGTTACAGTGTATCATTACCGCTCACTGACTGGCTGCTAGAGGTTACAGTGTATCATTACCTCTCACTGACTGGCTGCTAGAGGTTACAGTGTATCATTACCTCTCACTGACTGGCTGCTAGAGGTTACAGTGTATCATTACTGCTCACTGACTGGCTGCTAGAGGTTACAGTGTATCATTACCGCTCACTGACTGGCTGCTAGAGGTTACAGTGTATCATTACCGCTCACTGACTGGTTGCTAGAGGTTACAGTGTATCATTACCGCTCACTGACTGGCTGCTAGAGGTTACAGTGTATCATTACCGCTCACTGACTGGCTGCTAGAGGTTACAGTGTATCATTACCGCTCACTGACTGGCTGCTAGAGGTTACAGTGTATCATTACCGCTCACTGACTGGCTGCTAGAGGTTACAGTGTATCATTACCGCTCACTGACTGGCTGCTAGAGGTTACAGTGTATCATTACCGCTCACTGACTGGCTGCTAGAGGTTACAGTGTATCATTACCGCTCACTGACTGGCTGCTAGAGGTTACAGTGTATCATTACCGCTCACTGACTGGCTGCTAGAGGTTACAGTGTATCATTACCGCTCACTGACTGGCTGCTAGAGGGTACAGTGTATCATTACCGCTCACTGACTGGCTGCTAGAGGTTACAGTGTATCATTACCGCTCACTGACTGGCTGCTAGAGGTTACAGTGTATCATTACCGCTCACTGACTGGCTGCTAGAGGTTACAGTGTATCATTACCGCTCACTGACTGGCTGCTAGAGGTTACAGTGTATAATTACCGCTCAGTGACTGGCTGCTAGAGGTTACAGTGTATCATTACCGCCCACTGACTGGCTGCTAGAGGTTACAGAACACATTACAGCTCACTGGTTAGTTGCTAGAGGTTACAGCACATGATTTCTGCTTGTTAATTGGTTGCTAGAGATTACTGTGGATATGACCTCGGTACATATCAATGTCGCCGGCCGCCGCTATTTACATATGAATGCCGGTAATTTACATGTAAACACAGGGTCTGCAGGTGAGTCACCTGTACCACAACAATAGGGCAGAGCTGGGCAGCATTAGTAGCAGCACTTCACACTGAGATATTGGGACACAGCACAGGACTAAAACCTCAAGGGACGAGGGAATTTAAACCAGGATAGTTGGCAAGTATGAGGCAGCTGCATTGGGCCCCACAATAATGACAGGGCCCAGGGCAGATGCCCCCTTTTGCCCTGCCTTAAAAACGGCCCTGCCTCCGGTCTCTAAAAAGCATAGTTAGTTTTAATACTAACATTTAACAGGTATGCTGGATTTATAATGACCTCCGCAATCAGGTGCTCTTATCATTCACTTTAATTGGGATTAAAGAGGGATTTGCACCTGAAAAGTTTTTTTTAAAAAATCCAGCAGCTACAAATACTGCAGCTGCTGACTTTTAATAAATGGACACTTACCTTTCCTGGAGGCCGGCGATGTCGGCAGCCGAGGCCGAGCAATCGCTCGGCTCTTGGCTGCTGCCGGCGCCATTCTCGGTGAGGGAATCAGGAAGTGAAGCATTGCGGCTTCACTTCCCGATTCCCTACTGCGCATGCGCGAGTCGAGCAGCGCAATGAAAATGGTCCGCTCTGTCTCTGGGACCCGTGTGTGTCCCGGCAGACAGCGCGGCGGGACAGGAAGAGGCGTAGACTGTCCTAGACAGGTATCTCCCCCTGAAAGGTGCCAAACGTGGGGGGGGGGTCCGAAAAGTGGAAGTTCCACTTTAGGGTGGAATCCCGCTTTAACTATATCCTCTTCACTCTTTCACATAGAGGCGTGATTTTGTTGTTTGTTTCTAGCACAGCTGACTGGTTTTGTTTGCTGCGGTTAGTCAGCTGTCTTTTGGCATCTCACTATTTAATTAATTTTCATCCTCACTTTGTCTCCCTGGACACGTCCTATCACTGTATTCTATACCACAGCCAGGGCCGTCTTTAATATTGATTGGACCCCGGGCAAAACTTTTCTTGGCCCCCCCCCCCCCATGCAGTTTTGCTCTCCGCCTGCTCTGAGACACAATAAATATCAGCTAGACTCAAAATCAGTTTAATAAATCAGATCAGGCAGCTATTGCGATTGGTTGCCAGAGGTTACAGTGTATCATTACCGCTCACTGACTGGTTACTTGAGATTACAGTGTATCATTACCGCTCACTGACTGGCTGCTAGAGGTTACAGTGTATCATTACCGCTCACTGACTGGCTGCTAGAGGTTACAGTGTATCATTACCGCTCACTGACTGGCTGCTAGAGGTTACAGTGTATCATTACCGCTCACTGACTGGCTGCTAGAGGTTACAGTGTATCATTACCGCTCACTGACTGGCTGCTAGAGGTTACAGTGTATCATTACCGCTCACTGACTGGCTGCTAGAGGGTACAGTGTATCATTACCGCTCACTGACTGGCTGCTAGAGGTTACAGTGTATCATTACCGCTCACTGACTGGCTGCTAGAGGTTACAGTGTATCATTACCGCTCACTGACTGGCTGCTAGAGGTTACAGTGTATCATTACCGCTCACTGACTGGCTGCTAGAGGGTACAGTGTATCATTACCGCTCACTGACTGGCTGCTAGAGGTTACAGTGTATCATTACCGCTCACTGACTGGCTGCTAGAGGGTACAGTGTATCATTACCGCTCACTGACTGGCTGCTAGAGGTTACAGTGTATCATTACCGCTCACTGACTGGCTGCTAGAGGTTACAGTGTATCATTACCGCTCACTGACTGGCTGCTAGAGGTTACAGTGTATAATTACCGCTCAGTGACTGGCTGCTAGAGGTTACAGTGTATCATTACCGCCCACTGACTGGCTGCTAGAGGTTACAGAACACATTACAGCTCACTGGTTAGTTGCTAGAGGTTACAGCACATGATTTCTGCTTGTTAATTGGTTGCTAGAGATTACTGTGGATATGACCTCGGTACATATCAATGTCGCCGGCCGCCGCTATTTACATATGAATGCCGGTAATTTACATGTAAACACAGGGTCTGCAGGTGAGTCACCTGTACCACAACAATAGGGCAGAGCTGGGCAGCATTAGTAGCAGCACTTCACACTGAGATATTGGGACACAGCACAGGACTAAAACCTCAAGGGACGAGGGAATTTAAACCAGGATAGTTGGCAAGTATGAGGCAGCTGCATTGGGCCCCACAATAATGACAGGGCCCAGGGCAGATGCCCCCTTTTGCCCTGCCTTAAAAACGGCCCTGCCTCCGGTCTCTAAAAAGCATAGTTAGTTTTAATACTAACATTTAACAGGTATGCTGGATTTATAATGACCTCCGCAATCAGGTGCTCTTATCATTCACTTTAATTGGGATTAAAGAGGGATTTGCACCTGAAAAGTTTTTTTTAAAAAATCCAGCAGCTACAAATACTGCAGCTGCTGACTTTTAATAAATGGACACTTACCTTTCCTGGAGGCCGGCGATGTCGGCAGCCGAGGCCGAGCAATCGCTCGGCTCTTGGCTGCTGCCGGCGCCATTCTCGGTGAGGGAATCAGGAAGTGAAGCATTGCGGCTTCACTTCCCGATTCCCTACTGCGCATGCGCGAGTCGAGCAGCGCAATGAAAATGGTCCGCTCTGTCTCTGGGACCCGTGTGTGTCCCGGCAGACAGCGCGGCGGGACAGGAAGAGGCGTAGACTGTCCTAGACAGGTATCTCCCCCTGAAAGATGCCAAACGTGACACCGGAGGGGGGGGGGGGGTCCGAAAAGTGGAAGTTCCACTTTAGGGTGGAATCCCGCTTTAACTATATCCTCTTCACTCTTTCACATAGAGGCGTGATTTTGTTGTTTGTTTCTAGCACAGCTGACTGGTTTTGTTTGCTGCGGTTAGTCAGCTGTCTTTTGGCATCTCACTATTTAATTAATTTTCATCCTCACTTTGTCTCCCTGGACACGTCCTATCACTGTATTCTATAGCACAGCCAGGGCCGTCTTTAATATTGATTGGACCCCGGGCAAAACTTTTCTTGGCCCCCCCCCCATGCAGTTTTGCTCTCCGCCTGCTCTGAGACACAATAAATATCAGCTAGACTCAAAATCAGTTTAATAAATCAGATCAGGCAGCTATTGCGATTGGTTGCCAGAGGTTACAGTGTATCATTACCGCTCACTGACTGGTTACTTGAGATTACAGTGTATCATTACCGCTCACTGACTGGTTGCTAGAGGTTACAGAACACATTACAGCTCACTGGTTAGTTGCTAGAGGTTACAGTGTATCATTACCATTCACTGACTGGTTGCTAGGGGTTACAGAACACATTACAGCTCACTGGTTAGTTGCTAGAGGTTACAGTGAATCATTACCGCTCACTGACTGGTTGCTAGAGGTTACAGAACACATTACAGCTCACTGGTTAGTTGCTAGAGGTTACAGTGTATCATTACCGCTCACTGACTGGTTGCTAGAGGTTACAGAACACATTACAGCTCACTGGTTAGTTGCTAGAGGTTACAGTGTATCATTACCGCTCACTGACTGGTTGTTAGAGGTTACAGAACACATTACAGCTCACTGGTTAGTTGCTAGAGGTTACAGTGTATCATTACCGCTCACTGACTGGTTGCTAGAGGTTACAGAACACATTACAGCTCACTGGTTAGTTGCTAGAGGTTACAGTGTATCATTACCGCTCACTGACTGGTTGCTAGAGGTTACAGAACACATTACAGCTCACTGGTTAGTTGCTAGAGGTTACAGTGTATCATTACCGCTCACTGACTGGTTGCTAGAGGTTACAGAACACATTACAGCTCACTGGTTAGTTGCTAGAGGTTACAGTGTATCATTACCGCTCACTGACTGGTTGCTAGAGGTTACAGAACACATTACAGCTCACTGGTTAGTTGCTAGAGGTTACAGTGTATCATTACCGCTCACTGACTGGTTGCTAGAGGTTACAGAACACATTACAGCTCACTGGTTAGTTGCTAGAGGTTACAGTGTATCATTACCTCTCACTGACTGGTTGCTAGAGGTTACAGAACACATTACAGCTCACTGGTTAGTTGCTAGAGGTTACAGTGTATCATTACCGCTCACTGACTGGTTGCTAGAGGTTACAGAACACATTACAGCTCACTGGTTAGTTGTTAGAGGTTACATCACATGATTTCTGCTTGTTGATTGGTTGCTAGAGATTACTGTGGACATGACCTCAGGGGGGCATAATATACATATCAATGCTGCCAGCTGTCGCTATTTACATATTGTGACGGATCCTTTTCCTCACTCCGCTGAGTGCTTCCGTCAGTAATACTGCTTCCTCCAATCTGACCATCAGAGAGAGATATTATAGCTGCATCAAATACAAGTCTAGCCGAAAATAACTTGTAGAATGTTGAGCTCATTTTTTGGGCAGAAAACAGCCTTTTTATACACATTTAAGACAAGGGGTTGATAATGAGGTGGGGCTGCTCAGGGATACTCCCCCCTCCCCTATAGCAACAACTTAAAAGGCAATCACATAATTACCATGTTAACCACTTCACCCCCGGACCAATTGGCAGCCAAAGGACCAGGCCCCTGTTTGCGATTCGGCACTGCGTTGATTTAACTGACAATTGCGCGGTCGCGCGACGTGGCTCCCAAAGAAAATTGGCGTCCTTTTTTTCCCACAAATAGAGCTTTCTTTTGGTGGTATTTGATCGCCCCTGCGGTTTTTATTTTTTGCGCTATAAACAAAAATAGAGCAACATTTTTTGCTTTTTGCTATAATAAATATCCCCAAAAAATATATAAAAAAAAATTTTTTTTCTCAGTTTAGGCCGATACGTATTCTTCTACATATTTTTGGTAAAAAAATCGCAATTAGCGATTATTGATTGGTTTGCGCAGAAGTTATAGCGTTTACAAAATAGGGGATAGTTTTATATCATTTTTATTAATATTTTTTTTTTACTAGTAATGGCGGCGATCAGCGATTTTTATTGTGACTGCGACATTATGGCGGACACATCGGACATTTTTTTGACACATTTTTTGGGACCATTGTCATTTATACAGCGATCAGTGCTATTTAAATGCATTGATTCCTGTATAAATGACAGTAGTGAAAGAGTTAACCACTAGGGGGAGGGAGGGGTTATGGGCTGTGACGTGTTGTGTGTTTTTTTACATTGGGGCGGGGCTGACGTCTGACGTCATTGATCGGCTTTCCCGATGACAGGGAACAGCCAACAATGACAGGCAGAGTAGGAAGCGCGGGGAGAGGTTTGTTTGCACAGACCTCTCCCCGTTCTTCAGCTCCGAGACCCGATCGCGGGACACCAGCGGCGATCGGGTCCGCTGGTCCCGCGGCCGGGGTCACGGAGCTCCCGACTGGGTCGCGAGCGCACCTCTGGCAGCGCGCGCGCGACCCACAGGCAGGCAAATTAAAGGGGACGTACAGGTACGTTTTTTTGCCTGCCCGTGCCAGGCTGCTGACGTATATATGCAGTGGGCGGTCGGGAAGCGGTTAATTAACCCAGCAGCCTAGGTGACCAGACAGTCCGTCTCCAGATCAGCTTTTTCAAGGATTGTGAATTGTTCAAAATTTACACTCAAGAAAACAGTCTCTCAAAAATTTAACAAAAAGAGATTAATATAGCAATGTGGACAGAAATAGGTCCTTGCAGCCAGTGCCCGTGACACGTATGAATGCTGGTAAGTTACATGTAAACACAGGGTCTGCAGGTGAGTCATCTGTACCACAACAATAGGGCAGAGCTGGGCAGCATTAGTACCAGCACTTCACACTGAGATATCGGGACACAGCACAGGACTAAAACCTCAAGGGGCGAGGGAATTTAAACAAGGATAGTTGACAAGTATGAGGCAGCTGCTTTGGGCCCCACAACAACGACATGGCCCAGGGCAGCTGCCCTTTTGCCCTGCCTTAAAAATGGCCCTGACCACAGCACACTCTATTTCACTTTATTTGTCTCTATTTGCCTCTTATAAACTTCCTTTTCTCTCCCCCCTATAATAGAGGGAAAGAGAGGGAGGATTGGGGTATAATAGAAGGACAGAGGGGGGATTGGGGTATAATAGAAGGACAGGGGAAGATTGGGGTATAATAGAAGGACAGAGGGGGGATTGGGGTATAATAGAAGGACAGAGGGGGGATTGGGGTATAATAGAAGGACAGAGGGGGGGGGGGGGGGTTGGGGAGGATTGGGGTATAATAGAAGGACAGAGGGGGGATTGGGGTATAATATAAGGACAGGGGAAGATTGGGGTATAATAGAAGGACAGTGGGAGGATTGGGGTATAATAGAAGGACAGAGGGGGGATTGGGGTATAATAGAAGGACAGAGGGGGGATTGGGTATAATAGAAGGACAGAGGGGAGGATTGGGGTATAATAGAAGGACAGAGGGGGGATTGGGGTATAATAGAAGGACAGAGGGGGGATTGGGGTATAATAGAAGGACAGAGGGGGGATTGGGGTATAATAGAAGGACAGAGGGGGATTGGGGTATAATAGAAGGACAGAGGGGGGATTGGGGGTATAATAGAAGGACAGAGGGGGGATTGGGGTATAATAGAAGGACAGAGGGGAGGATTGGGGTATAATAGAAGGACAGAGGGGAGGATTGGGGTATAATAGAAGGACAGAGGGGGGATTGGGGTATAATAGAAGGACAGAGGGGGGGATTGGGTATAATAGAAGGACAGAGGGGGGATTGGGGTATAATAGAAGGACAGAGGGGAGGATTGGGGTATAATAGAAGGACAGAGGGGGGATTGGGGTATAATAGAAGGACAGAGGGAGGTTTGGGGTATAATAGAAGGACAGAGGGGGGATTGGGGTATAATGGAAGGACAGAGGGGGATTGGGGTATAATGGAGGGACAGAGGGGGGATTGGGGTATAATAGAAGGACAGAGGGGGGATTGGGGTATAATAGAAGGACAGAGGGGGGATTGGGGTATAATAGAAGGACAGAGGGGGGATTGGGGTATAATAAAGGGACAGAGGGGGGGAGCTGGGGTATAATAGAAGGACAGAGGGGGGATTGGGGTATAATAGAAGGACAGAGGGGGGATTGGGGTATAATAGAAGGACAGAGGGGGGGGATTGGGGTATAATAGAAGGACAGAGGGGGGATTGGGGTATAATAGAAGGACAGAGGGGGGGATTGGGGTATAATAGAAGGACAGAGGGGGGATTGGGGTATAATAGAAGGACAGAGGGGGGGATTGGGGTATAATAGAAGGACAGAGGGGGGATTGGGGTATAATAGAAGGGACAGAGGGGGGATTGGGGTATAATAGAAGGACAGAGGGGGGATTGGGGTATAATAGAAGGGACAGAGGGGGGATTGGGGTATAATAGAAGGACAGAGGGGGGATTGGGGTATAATAGAAGGACAGAGAGGGAGGATTGGGGTATAATAGAAGGACAGAGGGGAGGATTGGGGTATAATAGAAGGACAGAGGGGGGGATTGGGGTATAATAGAAGGACAGAGGGGGATTGGGGTATAATAGAAGGACAGAGGGGGGATTGGGGTATAATAGAAGGACAGAGGGGGGATTGGGGTATAATAGAAGGACAGAGGGGGGGGGATTGGGGTATAAGAGAAGGACAGAGGGGAGGATTGGGGTATAATAGAGGGACAGAGGGGGGATTGGGGTATAATAGAAGGACAGAGGGGGGATTGGGGTATAATAGAAGGACAGAGGGGGGATTGGGGTATAATAGAAGGGCAGAGGGGAGGATTGGGGTATAATAGAAGGACAGAGGGGGGATTGGGGGTATAATAGAAGGACAGAGGGGAGGGGGGATTGGGGTATAATAGAAGGACAGAGAGGGGGGATTGGGGTATAATAGAAGGACAGAGGGGGGATTGGGGTATAATAGAAGGACAGAGGGGGGGATTGGGGTATAATAGAAGGACAGAGGGGGATTGGGGTATAATAGAAGGACAGAGAGGGGGGATTGGGGTATAATAGAAGGACAGAGGGGGATTGGGGTATAATAGAAGGACAGAGGGGGGATTGGGGTATAATAGGACAGAGGGGGATTGGGGTATAATAGAAGGACAGAGGGGAGGATTGGGGTATAATAGAAGGACAGAGGGGGGGGGGGGATTGGGGTATAATAGAAGGACAGAGGGGGGATTGGGGTATAATAGAAGGACAGAGGGGGATTGGGGTATAATAGAAGGACAGAGGGAGGGATTGGGGTATAATAGAAGGACAGAGGGGGGGGGGGGATTGGGGTATAATAGAAGGACAGAGGGGGGGTTGGGGTATAATAGAAGGACAGAGGGAGGATTGGGGTATAATAGAAGGACAGAGGGGGGATTGGGGTATAATAGAAGGACAGAGGGAGGATTGGGGTATAATAGAAGGACAGAGGGGGGATTGGGGTATAATAGAAGGACAGAGGGGGGATTGGGGTATAATAGAAGGACAGAGGGAGGATTGGGGTATAATAGAAGGACAGAGGGGGGATTGGGGTATAATAGAAGGACAGAGGGGGATTGGGGTATAATAGAAGGACAGAGGGAGGATTGGGGTATAATAGAAGGACAGAGGGGGGATTGGGGTATAATAGAAGGACAGAGGTGGGGATTGGGGTATAATAGAAGGACAGAGGGGGGATTGGGGTATAATAGAAGGACAGAGGGGGGATTGGGGTATAATAGAAGGACAGAGGGGGGATTGGGGTATAATTGAAGGACAGAGGGGGATTGGGGGTATAATAGAAGGACAGAGGGGGGATTGGGGTATAATAGAAGGACAGAGGGAGGATTGGGGTATAATAGAAGGACAGAGGGGGGATTGGGGTATAATAGAAGGACAGAGGGAGGATTGGGGTATAATAGAAGGACAGAGGGGGGGATTGGGGTATAATAGAAGGACAGAGGGGGGAGGATTGGGGTATAATAGAAGGACAGAGGGGGGATTGGGGTATAATAGAAGGACAGAGGGAGGGATTGGGGTATAATAGAAGGACAGAGGGGGGATTGGGGTATAATAGAAGGACAGAGGGGGATTGGGGTATAATAGAAGGACAGAGGGGGGGATTGGGGTATAATAGAAGGACAGAGGGGGGATTGGGGTATAATAGAAGGACAGAGGGGGGATTGGGGTATAATAGAAGGACAGAGGGAGGATTGGGGTATAATAGAAGGACAGAGGGGGGATTGGGGTATAATAGAAGGACAGAGGGGGATTGGGGTATAATAGAAGGACAGAGGGGGGATTGGGGTATAATAGAAGGACAGAGGGGGGATTGGGGTATAATAGAAGGACAGAGGGGAGGATTGGGGTATAATAGAAGGACAGAGGGGGGATTGGGGTATAATAGAAGGACAGAGGGGGGATTGGGGTATAATAGAAGGACAGAGGGGGATTGGGGTATAATAGAAGGACAGAGGGGGATTGGGGTATAATAGAAGGACAGAGGGGGGATTGGGGTATAATAGAAGGACAGAGGGGAGGATTGGGGTATAATAGAAGGACAGAGGGGGGATTGGGGTATAATAGAAGGACAGAGGGGGATTGGGGTATAATAGAAGGACAGAGGGGGGATTGGGGTATAATAGAAGGACAGAGGGAGGATTGGGGTATAATAGAAGGACAGAGGGGGATTGGGGGTATAATAGAAGGACAGAGGGGAGGATTGGGGTATAATAGAAGGACAGAGGGGGGATTGGGGTATAATAGAAGGACAGAGGGGGGATTGGGGTATAATAGAAGGACAGAGGGGGATTGGGGTATAATAGAAGGACAGAGGGAGGATTGGGGTATAATAGAAGGACAGAGGGAGGATTGGGGTATAATAGAAGGACAGAGGGGGGATTGGGGTATAATAGAAGGACAGAGGGGGGATTGGGGTATAATAGAAGGACAGAGGGGGGATTGGGGTATAATAGAAGGACAGAGGGGGGATTGGGGTATAATAGAAGGACAGAGGGGGGATTGGGGTATAATAGAAGGACAGAGGGGGGATTGGGGTATAATAGAAGGACAGAGGGGGGATTGGGGTATAATAGAATGGACAGAGGGGGGATTGGGGTATAATAGAAGGACAGAGGGAGGATTGGGGTATAATAGAAGGACAGAGGGGGATTGGGGTATAATAGAAGGACAGAGGGGGATTGGGGTATAATAGAAGGACAGAGGGGGGATTGGGGTATAATAGAAGGACAGAGGGGGGGATTGGGGTATAATAGAAGGACAGAGAGGGGGATTGGGGTATAATAGAAGGACAGAGGGGGGATTGGGGTATAATAGAAGGACAGAGGGGGGATTGGGGTATAATAGAAGGACAGAGGGAGGATTGGGGTATAATAGAAGGACAGAGGGAGGATTGGGGTATAATAGAAGGACAGAGGGGGGATTGGGGTATAATAGAAGGACAGAGGGGGGATTGGGGTATAATAGAAGGACAGAGGGGGGATTGGGGTATAATAGAAGGACAGAGGGGGGATTGGGGTATAATAGAAGGACAGAGGGGGGATTGGGGTATAATAGAAGGACAGAGGGGGATTGGGGTATAATAGAAGGACAGAGGGGGGATTGGGGTATAATAGAAGGACAGAGGGGGGATTGGGGTATAATAGAAGGACAGAGGGGGGATTGGGGTATAATAGAAGGACAGAGGGGGGATTGGGGTATAATAGAAGGACAGAGGGGGGATTGGGGTATAATAGAAGGACAGAGGGGGGATTGGGGTATAATAGAAGGACAGAGGGGGGATTGGGGTATAATAGAAGGACAGAGGGGGGTTGGGGTATAATAGAAGGACAGAGGGGGGGGTTGGGGTATAATAGAAGGACAGAGGGGGGATTGGGGTATAATAGAAGGACAGAGGGGGATTGGGGTATAATAGAAGGACAGAGGGGGGATTAGGGTATAATAGAAGGACAGAGGGAGGGATTGGGGTACAATAGAAGGACAGAGGGGGGATTGGGGTATAATAGAAGGACAGAGGGGGGGGATTGGGGTATAATAGAAGGACAGAGGGGGGATTGGGGTATAATAGAAGGACAGAGGGAGGATTGGGGTATAATAGAAGGACAGAGGGGGGGATTAGGGTATAATAGAGGGACAGAGGAGGGATTGGGGTATAATAGAAGGACAGAGGGGGGATTGGGGTATAATAGAGGGACAGAGGGGGGATTGGGGATTGGTGTAGAATGGGGGACCTCAGGATGGATCTAGTGGATAGGGGGGGGTCTTTGGGGAACGATTGTTGGGTTTCTCCTCTCCTTCCTGTTTATTTGTATTTGGGGGGTCATGTTCAGATTTCGGGGGTGAACCCTCCATTCCTGTCCCCCGACACCCCTGGCTCAGTATTTCTGGGTCTATTTTTCCCCTTTCTCAGGTCTCGGATCTTCCATTCTTCCAGGAAGGATTGTGGATCACACAATGAGAAGATGGAGATAATAGATGAGTGGGATCGGGAAGTCCTGGTCGGGGGTCCTGGTTGGGGGGGTCCTGGTCGGGGGATTATGCTCGTGGGGGTCGGGGCTCCTGGTCGGGGGGTCCTGGTTGGGGGCTCCTGGTTGGGGGGGTCAGGGGCTCCTGGTTGGAGGGGGTCGTGGTTGGGGGGGGGGTTGGGGGGGGTCAGGGGCTCCTGGTTGGGGGCTCCTGGTTGGGGAGTCCTGGTTGGGGGGCTGGGGGGGGGCGGTTCTCAGAGTGAATGGAAATCTCAGATGAGATGGATGGGTGACTCTTCATTCCTCCAGGATGAGGATCATTATGGAGCTTAATGAGTCCTCTTCGCTCTTCCTGCTGCAGGACGCATTTCACAGCTGCTGGTGTTGGAGACGAGAGCGATCGGATGTGGGATTGTCCTCCTCGGGGTCCTGAGAAGGTCTGATGGCCGGACCACCATTCCCGGTAATAGGATATTAGGCACTTCTATGTGAAGAGTCTCCTTCCTCCTCTGCCCCTCCATGGTGGACATTCCTCAACCCCCCGCTAAGGCCTTCACCACCAATATCTATACATTGTCCATTTATAGGAGAAGAGAAGTCATTCCCGCGACAATCTCTTCTTCTCTTTCATTAATAAATATTTAATAGATGACAAAGGATTCTCAGAGACACGCGGGCTATCCAAAGAGACAGCAGAAAAGTAATCATTTCCCTTTCAGGCACTCTTTCTCTGATTGAAACCTTGGATGCGGGGGGGTTGGTTGGGTTGGTCACTGATCTGGAAGGGGTGTGGTCACCCGCCCGACATGTAGGGGTATATTTCAGGTTCATCTACTGAGCTCTGTAAACATAAGGAGGAGAGCCAGGAAAATGAGAAAAGGAGACTGCAGTGCCACCTGCTGGAGAAACGCATTAACAGTGGAGGAGGGGGTGCAGTTCGGCATCCTGGCCCTTTGTGGTATAGATGGACTTGTCCTGATACTTTGGACAGCGGACCACAGAATTTGTTTGTGATGGGGGGTAACAAATCCTTCGGGGGAGAACCTTCTCCTATCTTATATGGCAGTAAGGTGCTGTAACCCATAGCAACCAACCTGATCCCCAAGCTGACCGCAGTGCAGTGGAAGTGGGTGGTGCTCCTCACTTTGACCTCTCAGTCATCAGATGATGATAATAGGAAAACGATCGGAAAGGGAATCCTCGGAGGACGATGACAGATCTGTGGAGGAAATATTAGAATTCTGACCACAACCGTCTCTAATGAGGCGACCTTCTCACTCCTCGCTCCCAATTCCTGTTATAGGCCGTATTTCTGCCACCACCTCATCACAACACCGAGGATGCTGACTCATCATCGTGCACATCGCAGGAGGAGGAGGGGGAGCATCGTGCATTATATAGTATGGAGTGTGTGGCGGGGCCAGCAAATATCTCATCATTCGTCATTCATCACACTCATCATTCACTCCTCTGTCATTCATCGCTCATCACACTCATCATTCATCGCTCATCACACTCATCATTCATCGCTCATCACACTCATCATTCACTCCTCTGTCATATGTCGCTCATCACACTCATCATTCACTCCTCTATCATACATCGCTCATCACACTCATCATTCACTCCTCTGTCATACGTCATTCATCACACTCATCATTCACTCCTCTGTCATACGTCATTCATCACACTCATCATTCACTCCTCTATCATACATCGCTCATCACACTCATCATTCACTCCTCTATCATACATCGCTCATCACACTCATCATTCACTCCTCTATCATTCGTCATTCATCACACTCATCATTCACTCCTCTATCATACATCGCTCATCACACTCATCATTCACTCCTCTGTCATACATCACTCATCATTCACTCCTCTGTCATACGTCATTCATCACACTCATCATTCACTCCTCTATCATACATCGCTCATCACACTCATCATTCACTCCTCTATCATACATCGCTCATCACACTCATCATTCACTCCTCTATCATTCGTCATTCATCACACTCATCATTCACTCCTCTATCATTCATCGCTCATCACACTCATCATTCACTCCTCTATCATTCGTCGCTCATCACACTCATCATTCACTCCTCTATCATTCGTCGCTCATCACACTCATCATTCACTCCTCTATCATTCGTCATTCATCACACTCATCATTCACTCCTCTATCATACATCGCTCATCACACTCATCATTCACTCCGCTATCATTCGTCGCTCATCACATTCATCATTCAACACTTTGTATCATTCATCTCTCACTCCTCTTTATCATTCATCGCTCACTCCTCTGTATCATTCATCGCTCACTCCTCTGTATCATTCATCTCTCACTCCTCTGTATCATTCATCTCTCACTCCTCTGTATCATTCATCTCTCACTCCTCTGTATCATTCATCGCTCACTCCTCTGTATCATTCATCTCTCACTCCTCTGTATCATTCATCACTCACTACTCTTTATCATTCATCGCTCACTCCTCTGTATCATTCATCGCTCACTCCTCTTTATCATTCATCGCTCACTCCTCTGTATCATTCATCGCTCACTCCTCTGTATCATTCATCTCTCACTCCTCTTTATCATTCATCGCTCACTCCTCTGTATCATTCATCTCTCACTCCTCTGTATCATTCATCTCTCACTCCTCTGTATCATTCATCGCTCACTCCTCTGTATCATTCATCACTCACTCTTCTTTATCATTCATCGTTCCCTCCTCTTTATCATTCATCGCTCACTCCTCTTTATCATTCAGCGCTCACTCCTCTTTATCATTCATCGCTCACTCCTCTGTATCATTCATCTCTCACTCCTCTGTATCATTCATCTCTCACTCCTCTGTATCATTCATCGCTCACTCCTCTGTATCATTCATCACTCACTCTTCTTTATCATTCATCGCTCCCTCCTCTTTATCATTCATCGCTCCCTCCTCTTTATCATTCATCGCTCACTCCTCTTTATCATTCATCTCTCACTCCTCTGTATCATTCATCTCTCACTCCTCTGTATCATTCATCGCTCACTCCTCTGTATCATTCATCGCTCCCTCCTCTTTATCATTCATCGCTCACTCCTCTGTATCATTCATCGCTCACTCCTCTGTATCATTCATCGCTCACTCCTCTGTATCATTCATCGCTCACTCCTCTGTATCATTCATCGCTCACTCCTCTGTATCATTCATCTCTCACTCCTCTGTATCATTCATCGCTCACTCCTCTGTATCATTCATCTCTCACTCCTCTGTATCATTCATCGCTCACTCCTCTGTATCATTCATCGCTCACTCCTCTGTATCATTCATCTCTCACTCCTCTGTATCATTCATCGCTCACTCTTCTGTATCATTCATCGCTCACTCCTCTGTATCATTCATCTCTCACTCCTCTGTATCATTCATCGCTCACTCCTCTGTATCATTCATCGCTCACTCCTCTGTATCATTCATCTCTCACTCCTCTGTATCATTCATCTCTCACTCCTCTGTATCATTCATCGCTCACTCCTCTGTATCATTCATCTCTCACTCCTCTGTATCATTCATCTCTCACTCCTCTGTATCATTCATCGCTCACTCCTCTGTATCATTCATCGCTCACTCCTCTGTATCATTCATCTCTCACTCCTCTGTATCATTCATCGCTCACTCCTCTGTATCATTCATCGCTCACTCCTCTGTCACTCCTCTGTATCATTCATCGCTCACTCCTCTGTATCATTCATCTCTCACTCCTCTGTATCATTCATCTCTCACTCCTCTGTATCATTCATCGCTCACTCCTCTGTATCATTCATCTCTCACTCCTCTGTATCATTCATCGCTCACTCCTCTGTATCATTCATCGCTCACTCCTCTGTATCATTCATCGCTCACTCCTCTGTATCATTCATCTCTCACTCCTCTGTATCATTCATCTCTCACTCCTCTGTCTCTCTGTATCATTCATCTCTCACTCCTCTGTATCATTCATCGCTCACTCCTCTGTATCATTCATCTCTCACTCCTCTGTATCATTCATCGCTCACTCCTCTGTATCATTCATCGCTCACTCCTCTGTATCATTCATCGCTCACTCCTCTGTATCATTCATCGCTCACTCCTCTGTATCATTCATCGCTCACTCCTCTGTATCATTCATCGCTCACTCCTCTGTATCATTCATCGCTCACTCCTCTGTATCATTCATCGCTCACTCCTCTGTATCATTCATCGCTCACTCCTCTGTATCATTCATCGCTCACTCCTCTGTATCATTCATCGCTCACTCCTCTGTATCATTCATCTCTCACTCCTCTTTATCATTCATCTCTCACTCCTCTGTATCATTCATCGCTCACTCCTCTGTATCATTCATCTCTCACTCCTCTGTATCATTCATCGCTCACTCCTCTGTATCATTCATCGCTCACTCATCTGTATCATTCATCGCTCACTCCTCTGTATCATTCATCTCTCACTCCTCTGTATCATTCATCGCTCACTCCTCTGTATCATTCATCTCTCTCTGTATCATTCATCGCTCACTCCTCTGTATCATTCATCGCTCACTCCTCTGTATCATTCATCGCTCACTCCTCTGTATCATTCATCGCTCACTCCTCTGTATCATTCATCGCTCACTCCTCTGTATCATTCATCACTCACTCCTCTGTATCATTCATCGCTCACTCCTCTTTATCATTCATCGCTCACTCCTCTGTATCATTCATCGCTCACTCCTCTGTATCATTCATCTCTCACTCCTCTGTATCATTCATCGCTCACTCCTCTGTATCATTCATCTCTCACTCCTCTGTATCATTCATCGCTCACTCCTCTGTATCATTCATCGCTCACTCCTCTGTATCATTCATCGCTCACTCCTCTGTATCATTCATCGCTCACTCCTCTGTATCATTCATCGCTCACTCCTCTCTATCATTCATCGCTCACTCCTGTGTATCATTCATCGCTCACTCCTCTGTATCATTCATCGCTCACTCCTCTGTATCATTCATCGCTCACTCCTCTGTATCATTCATCGCTCACTCCTCTGTATCATTCATCGCTCACTCATCTGTATCATTCATCGCTCACTCCTCTGTATCATTCATCGCTCACTCCTCTGTATCATTCATCGCTCACTCCTCTGTATCATTCACTCCTCTGTATCATTCATCGCTCACTCCTCTGTATCATTCATCGCTCACTCCTCTGTATCATTCATCGCTCACTCCTCTGTATCATTCATCGCTCACTCCTCTGTATCATTCATCGCTCACTCCTCTGTATCATTCATCGCTCACTCCTCTCTATCATTCATCGCTCACTCCTCTGTATCATTCATCGCTCACTCCTCTGTATCATTCATCGCTCACTCCTCTGTATCATTCATCGCTCACTCCTCTGTATCATTCATCGCTCACTCCTCTGTATCATTCATCGCTCACTCCTCTGTATCATTCATCGCTCACTCCTCTGTATCATTCATCGCTCACTCCTCTGTATCATTCATCGCTCACTCCTCTGTATCATTCATCGCTCACTCCTCTGTATCATTCATCTCTCACTCCTCTGTATCATTCATCGCTCACTCCTCTGTATCATTCATCGCTCACTCCTCTGTATCATTCATCGCTCACTCCTCTGTATCATTCATCGCTCACTCCTCTGTATCATTCATCGCTCACTCCTCTGTATCATTCATCTCTCACTCCTCTGTATCATTCATCTCTCACTCCTCTGTATCATTCATCGCTCACTCCTCTGTATCATTCATCGCTCACTCCTCTTTATCATTCATCTCTCACTCCTCTGTATCATTCATCGCTCACTCCTCTGTATCATTCATCGCTCACTCCTCTGTATCATTCATCGCTCACTCCTCTGTATCATTCATCGCTCACTCCTCTGTATCATTCATCGCTCACTCCTCTGTATCATTCATCGCTCACTCCTCTGTATCATTCATCGCTCACTCCTCTGTATCATTCCTCGCTCACTCCTCTTTATCATTCATCGCTCACTCCTCTGTATCATTCATCGCTCACTCCTCTGTATCATTCATCGCTCACTCCTCTGTATCATTCATCGCTCACTCCTCTGTATCATTCATCGCTCACTCCTCTGTATCATTCATCGCTCACTCCTCTGTATCATTCATCGCTCACTCCTCTGTATCATTCATCGCTCACTCCTCTTTATCATTCATCTCTCACTCCTCTGTAACATTCATCGCTCACTCCTCTGTATCATTCATCGCTCACTCCTCTGTATCATTCATCGCTCACTCCTCTGTATCATTCATCGCTCACTCCTCTGTATCATTCATCGCTCACTCCTCTGTATCATTCATCGCTCACTCCTCTGTATCATTCATCGCTCACTCCTCTGTATCATTCATCTCTCACTCCTCTGTATCATTCATCGCTCACTCCTCTGTATCATTCATCGCTCACTCCTCTTTATCATTCATCGCTCACTCTTCTGTATCATTCATCACTCACTCCTCTGTATCATTCATCTCTCACTCCTCTGTATCATCGCTCACTCCTCTGTATCATTCATCGCTCACTCCTCTTTATCATTCATCGCTCACTCCTCTTTATCATTCATCTCTCACTCCTCTGTATCATTCATCGCTCACTCCTCTGTATCATTCATCGCTCACTCCTCTGTATCATTCATCGCTCACTCCTCTGTATCATTCATCGCTCACTCCTCTGTATCATTCATCTCTCACTCCTCTGTATCATTCATCGCTCACTCCTCTGTATCATTCATCGCTCACTCCTCTGTATCATTCATCGCTCACTCCTCTGTATCATTCATCGCTCACTCCTCTTTATCATTCATCGCTCACTCCTCTGTATCATTCATCGCTCACTCCTTATCATTCATCGCTCACTCCTCTGTATCATTCATCGCTCACTCCTCTGTATCATTCATCGCTCACTCCTCTGTATCATTCATCGCTCACTCCTCTTTATCATTCATCGCTCACTCCTCTTTATCATTCATCGCTCACTCCTCTTTATCATTCATCGCTCACTCCTCTGTATCATTCATCGCTCACTCCTCTGTATCATTCATCGCTCACTCCTCTGTATCATTCATCGCTCACTCCTCTGTATCATTCATCGCTCACTCCTCTGTATCATTCATCGCTCACTCCTCTGTATCATTCATCGCTCACTCCTCTGTATCATTCATCGCTCACTCCTCTGTATCATTCATCGCTCACTCCTCTGTATCATTCATCGCTCACTCCTCTTTATCATTCATCGCTCACTCCTCTGTATCATTCATCGCTCACTCCTCTGTATCATTCATCGCTCACTCCTCTGTATCATTCATCGCTCACTCCTCTGTATCATTCATCGCTCACTCCTCTGTATCATTCATCGCTCACTCCTCTTTATCATTCATCGCTCACTCCTCTGTATCATTCATCGCTCACTCCTCTGTATCATTCATCGCTCACTCCTCTGTATCATTCATCGCTCACTCCTCTGTATCATTCATCGCTCACTCCTCTTTATCATTCATCGCTCACTCCTCTGTATCATTCATCGCTCACTCCTCTGTATCATTCATCGCTCACTCCTCTGTATCATTCATCGCTCACTCCTCTGTATCATTCATCGCTCACTCCTCTGTATCATTCATCGCTCACTCCTCTGTATCATTCATCTCTCACTCCTCTGTATCATTCATCGCTCACTCCTCTGTATCATTCATCGCTCACTCCTCTGTATCATTCATCGCTCACTCCTCTGTATCATTCATCGCTCACTCCTCTGTATCATTCATCGCTCACTCCTCTGTATCATTCATCTCTCACTCCTCTGTATCATTCATCGCTCACTCCTCTTTATCATTCATCGCTCACTCCTCTGTATCATTCATCGCTCACTCCTCTTTATCATTCATCGCTCACTCCTCTGTATCATTCAGCGCTCACTCCTCTGTATCATTCATCGCTCACTCCTCTGTATCATTCATCGCTCACTCCACTGTATCATTCATCGCTCACTCCTCTGTATCATTCATCGCTCACTCCTCTTTATCATTCATCGCTCACTCCTCTGTATCATTCATCGCTCACTCCTCTGTATCATGCATCGCTCACTCCTCTGTATCATTCATCGCTCACTCCTCTGTATCATTCATCGCTCACCTCCTCTGTATCATTCATCGCTCACATCCTCTGTATCATTCATCGCTCACTCCTCTGTATCATTCATCGCTCACTCCTCTATCATTCATCGCTCACTCCTCTGTATCATTCATCGCTCACACCTCTGTATCATTCATCGCTCACAACTCCTCTGTATCATTCATCGCTCACTCCTCTGTATCATTCATCTCTCACTCCTCTGTATCATTCATCGCTCACTCCTCTGTATCATTCATCGCTCACTCCTCTGTATCATTCATCTATCACTCCTCGCTCACTCATATCACTCATCGTATCATTCATCGCTCACTCCTCTTTATCATTCATCGCTCACTCCTCTCTATATCATTCATCTCTCACTCCTCTGTATCATTCATCGCTCACTCCTCTGTATCATTCATCGCTCACTCCTCTGTATCATTCTATCACTCTTCTGTATCATTCATCGCTCACTCCTCTGTATCATTCATCGCTCACTCCTCTGTATCATTCATCGCTCACTCCTCTGTATCATTCATCGCTCACTCCTCTGTATCATTCACTCCTCTGTATCATTCATCCTCTCTATCATTCATCGCTCACTCCTCTGTATCATTCATCGCTCACTCCTCTGTATCATTCATCGCTCACTCCTCTGTATCATTCATCGCTCACTCCTCTTTATCATTCATCTCTCACTCCTCTGTATCATTCATCGCTCACTCCTCTGTATCATTCATCGCTCACTCCTCTTTATCATTCATCGCTCACTCCTCTTTATCATTCATCGCTCACTCCTCTGTATCATTCATCGCTCACTCCTCTGTATCATTCATCGCTCACTCCTCTGTATCATTCATCGCTCACTCCTCTGTATCATTCATCGCTCACGCTCTGTATCATTCATCGCTCACTCCTCTTTATCATTCATCTCTCACTCCTCTGTATCATTCATCGCTCACTCCTCTGTATCATTCATCGCTCACTCCTCTGTATCATTCATCGCTCACTCCTCTGTATCATTCATCGCTCACTCCTCTGTATCATTCATCGCTCACTCCTCTGTATCATTCATCGCTCACTCCTCTGTATCATTCATCGCTCACTCCTCTTTATCATTCATCGCTCACTCCTCTGTATCATTCATCGCTCACTCCTCTTTATCATTCATCGCTCACTCCTCTGTATCATTCATCGCTCACTCCTCTGTATCATTCATCGCTCACTCCTCTGTATCATTCATCGCTCACTCCTCTGTATCATTCATCTCTCACTCCTCTGTATCATTCATCTCTCACTCCTCTGTATCATTCATCGCTCACTCCTCTGTATCATTCATCTCTCACTCCTCTTTATCATTCATCGCTCACTCCTCTGTATCATTCATCGCTCACTCCTCTGTATCATTCATCGCTCACTCCTCTTTATCATTCATCGCTCACTCCTCTGTATCATTCATCGCTCACTCCTCTGTATCATTCATCGCTCACTCCTCTGTATCATTCATCGCTCACTCCTCTGTATCATTCATCTCTCACTCCTCTGTATCATTCATCGCTCACTCCTCTGTATCATTCATCGCTCACTCCTCTTTATCATTCATCGCTCACTCCTCTGTATCATTCATCGCTCCTCCTCCTCTGTATCATTCATCGCTCACTCCTCTGTATCATTCATCGCTCACTCCTCTGTATCATTCATCGCTCACTCCTCTTTATCATTCGTCGCTCACTCCTCTGTATCATTCATCGCTCCCTCCTCTTTATCATTCATCGCTCTCCTCTGTATCATTCATCGCTCACTCCTCTGTATCATTCATCGCTCACTCCTCTGTATCATTCATCGCTCACTCCTCTGTATCTGTCATCGCTCACTCCTCTGTATCATTCATCGCTCACTCCTCTGTATCATTCATCGCTCACTCCTCTGTATCATTCATCGCTCACTCCTCTGTATCATTCATCGCTCTCCTCTCATTCATCGCTCCTCTTTATCATTCATCGATCGCTCACTCCTCTGTATCATTCATCGCTCATCATTCCTCTCCTCTGTATCATCATTCACTCCTCTTTATCATTCATCTCTCCTCCTCTTTATCATTCGCTCATCCTCTGTACATTCATCGCTCACTCCTCTGTATCATTCATCTCTCACTCACGATCCTCTGTATCATTCATCGCTCACATTCATCGCTTCCTCTGTATCATCGCTCACTCCTCGTTATCATTCACTCCTCTGTATCATTCATCGTATCTCATCGCTCACTCCTCTGTATCATTCATCTTTATCATTCATCTCCTCTGTATCATTCATCGCTCACTCCTCTGTATCATTCATCGCTCACTCTCTCTTTATCATTCATCGCTCACTCCTCTGTATCATTCATCGCTCACTCCTCTGTATCATTCATCGCTCATTCATCGCTCACTCCTCTGTATCATTCATCTCTCATCGCTCACTCCTCTGTATCATTCATCGCTCACTCCTCTGTATCATTCATCGCTCACTCCTCTGTATCATTCGTCGCTCACTCCTCTGTATCACTCATCGCTCACTCCTCTGTATCATTCATCGCTCACTCCTCTTTATCATTCATCGCTCACTCTCCTCTGTATCATTCATCGCTCACTCCTCTGTATCATTCATCTCTCACTCCTCTTTATCATTCATCGCTCCCTCCTCTCTATCATTCATCGCTCACTCCTCTGTATCATTCCTCGCTCACTCTTCTGTATCATTCATCGCTCACTCCTCTGTATCATTCATCATCGCTCACTCCTCTGTATCATTCAACTCTCACTCCTTTATCATTCATCTCTCACTCCTCTGTATCATTCATCGCTCACTCCTCTGTATCATTCATCGCTCACTCCTCTGTATCCTTCATCGCTCACTCCTCTGTATCATTCATCTCTCTCTCCTCTGTATCAGTCATCGCTCACTCCTCTGTATCATTCATCTCTCACTCCTCTGTATCATTCATCGCTCACTCCTCTGTATCATTCATCGCTCACACCTCTGTATCATTCATCGCTCACTCCTCTGTATCATTCATCGCTCACTCCTCTGTATCATTCATCGCTCACTCCTCTGTATCATTCATCGCTCACTCCTCTGTATCATTCATCGCTCACTCCTCTGTATCATTCATCGCTCACTCCTCTTTATCATTCATCGCTCACTCCTCTGTATCATTCATCTCTCACTCCTCTGTATCATTCATCGCTCACTCCTCTGTATCATTCATCGCTCACTCCTCTGTATCATTCATCGCTCACTCCTCTGTATCATTCATCGCTCACTCCTCTGTATCATTCATCGCTCACTCCTCTGTATCATTCATCGCTCACTCCTCTGTATCATTCATCGCTCACTCCTCTTTATCATTCATCGCTCACTCCTCTGTATCATTCATCGCTCACTCCTCTGTATCATTCATCTCTCACTCCTCTGTATCATTCATCTCTCACTCCTCTGTATCATTCATCTCTCACTCCTCTGTATCATTCATCTCTCACTCCTCTGTATCATTCATCGCTCACTCCTCTGTATCATTCATCGCTCACTCCTCTGTATCATTCATCGCTCACTCCTCTGTATCATTCATCGCTCACTCCTCTGTATCATTCATCGCTCACTCCTCTGTATCATTCATCTCTCACTCCTCTGTATCATTCATCGCTCACTCCTCTGTATCATTCATCTCTCACTCCTCTGTATCATTCATCTCTCACTCCTCTGTATCATTCATCACTCACTCCTCTGTATCATTCATCTCTCACTCCTCTGTATCATTCATCGCTCACTCCTCTGTATCATTCATCGCTCACTCCTCTGTATCATTCATCTCTCACTCCTCTGTATCATTCATCGCTCACTCCTCTGTATCATTCATCGCTCACTCCTCTGTATCATTCATCGCTCACTCCTCTTTATCATTCATCGCTCACTCCTCTGTATCATTCATCGCTCACTCCTCTTTATCATTCATCGCTCACTCCTCTGTATCATTCATCGCTCACTCCTCTGTATCATTCATCGCTCACTCCTCTGTATCATTCATCGCTCACTCCTCTGTATCATTCATCGCTCACTCCTCTGTATCATTCATCGCTCACTCCTCTGTATCATTCATCGCTCACTCCTCTGTATCATTCATCGCTCACTCCTCTGTATCATTCATCGCTCACTCCTCTGTATCATTCATCGCTCACTCCTCTGTATCATTCATCGCTCACTCCTCTGTATCATTCATCGCTCACTCCTCTGTATCATTCATCGCTCACTCCTCTTTATCATTCATCGCTCACTCCTCTGTATCATTCATCGCTCTCTGTATCATTCATCGCTCACTCCTCTGTATCATTCATCTCTCACTCCTCTGTATCATTCATCGCTCACTCCTCTGTATCATTCATCGCTCACTCCTCTGTATCATTCATCGCTCACTCCTCTGTATCATTCATCGCTCACTCCTCTGTATCATTCATCGCTCACTCCTCTGTATCATTCATCGCTCACTCCTCTGTATCATTCATCTCTCACTCCTCTGTATCATTCATCGCTCACTCCTCTGTATCATTCATCGCTCACTCCTCTGTATCATTCATCTCTCACTCCTCTTTATCATTCATCGCTCACTCCTCTGTATCATTCATCGCTCCATCTCCTCTGTATCATTCATCGCTCACTCCTCTGTATCATTCATCGCTCACTCCTCTGTATCATTCATCGCTCACTCCTCTGTATCATTCATCGCTCACTCCTCTGTATCATTCATCGCTCACTCCTCTTTATCATTCATCGCTCACTCCTCTTTATCATTCATCGCTCACTCGTATCATTCATCGCTCACTCCTCTTTATCATTCATCGCTCACTCCTCTGTATCATTCATCTCTCACTCCTCTTTATCATTCATCGCTCACTCCTCTGTATCATTCCATCGCTCACTCCTCTGTATCATTCATCGCTCCACTCTCTTATCATTCATCGCTCACTCCTCTGTATCATTCATCGCTCACTCCTCTGTATCATCATCATCGCTCACATCCTCTGTATCATTCATCGCTCACCTCCTCTGTATCATCATCGCTCACTCCTCTGTATTCATCGCTCACTCACCTCTGTATCATTCATCGCTCACTCCTCTCTTATCATTCATCGCTCACACACTTCCTCTGTATCATTCATCGCTCACTCCTCTGTATCATTCATCGCTCACTCCTCTGTATCATTCATCGCTCACTCCTCTGTATCATTCATCGCTCACTCTTCGTATCATTCATCGCTCTCACTCCTCTGTATCATTCATCGCTCACTCTCCTCTGTATCATTCATCGCTCACTCCTCTGTATCATTCATCTCTCACTCCTCTGTATCATTCCTCTTTATCATTCATCGCTCACTCCTCTGTATCATTCATTCATCCTTTATCTCTCGCTTTATCCTCATCTAGTCGCTCACCTCCTCTGTATCATTCATCGCTCACTCCTCTGTATCATTCATCGCTCACTCCTCTTTATCATTCATCGCTCACTCCTCTGTATCATTCATCGCTCACTCCTCTGTATCATTCATCGCTCACTCCTCTGTATCATTCATCGCTCACTCCTCTGTATCATTCATCGCTCACTCCTCTGTATCATTCATCGCTCACTCCTCTTTATCATTCATCTCTCACTCCTCTGTATCATTCATCTCTCACTCCTCTGTATCATTCATCGCTCACTCCTCTGTATCATTCATCGCTCACTCATCTGCATCTTCACTCCTCTTTATCATTCATCGCTCACTCCTCTTTATCATTCATCGCTCACTCCTGTTTATCATTCATCGCTCACTCCTCTTTATCATTCATCGCTCACTCCTCTGTATCATTCATCGCTCACTCCTCTTTATCATTCATCGCTCACTCCTCTGTATCATTCATCGCTCACTCCTCTGTATCATTCATCGCTCACTCCTCTGTATCATTCATCGCTCACTCCTCTGTATCATTCATCGCTCACTCCCCCCCCCCCCCCCCCCCCCCCCCCCCCCCCCCCCCCCCCCCCCCCCCCCCCCCCCCCCCCCCCCCCCCCCCCCCCCCCCCCCCCCCCCCCCCCCCCCCCCCCCCCCCCCCCCCCCCCCCCCCCCCCCCCCCCCCCCCCCCCCCCCCCCCCCCCCCCCCCCCCCCCCCCCCCCCCCCCCCCCCCCCCCCCCCCCCCCCCCCCCCCCCCCCCCCCCCCCCCCCCCCCCCCCCCCCCCCCCCCCCCCCCCCCCCCCCCCCCCCCCCCCCCCCCCCCCCCCCCCCCCCCCCCCCCCCCCCCCCCCCCCCCCCCCCCCCCCCCCCCCCCCCCCCCCCCCCCCCCCCCCCCCCCCCCCCCCCCCCCCCCCCCCCCCCCCCCCCCCCCCCCCCCCCCCCCCCCCCCCCCCCCCCCCCCCCCCCCCCCCCCCCCCCCCCCCCCCCCCCCCCCCCCCCCCCCCCCCCCCCCCCCCCCCCCCCCCCCCCCCCCCCCCCCCCCCCCCCCCCCCCCCCCCCCCCCCCCCCCCCCCCCCCCCCCCCCCCCCCCCCCCCCCCCCCCCCCCCCCCCCCCCCCCCCCCCCCCCCCCCCCCCCCCCCCCCCCCCCCCCCCCCCCCCCCCCCCCCCCCCCCCCCCCCCCCCCCCCCCCCCCCCCCCCCCCCCCCCCCCCCCCCCCCCCCCCCCCCCCCCCCCCCCCCCCCCCCCCCCCCCCCCCCCCCCCCCCCCCCCCCCCCCCCCCCCCCCCCCCCCCCCCCCCCCCCCCCCCCCCCCCCCCCCCCCCCCCCCCCCCCCCCCCCCCCCCCCCCCCCCCCCCCCCCCCCCCCCCCCCCCCCCCCCCCCCCCCCCCCCCCCCCCCCCCCCCCCCCCCCCCCCCCCCCCCCCCCCCCCCCCCCCCCCCCCCCCCCCCCCCCCCCCCCCCCCCCCCCCCCCCCTTTTTTTTTTTTTTTTTTTTTTTTTTTTTTTTTTTTTTTTTTTTTTTTTTTTTTTTTTTTTTTTTTTTTTTTTTTTTTTTTTTTTTTTTTTTTTTTTTTTTTTTTTTTTTTTTTTTTTTTTTTTTTTTTTTTTTTTTTTTTTTTTTTTTTTTTTTTTTTTTTTTTTTTTTTTTTTTTTTTTTTTTTTTTTTTTTTTTTTTTTTTTTTTTTTTTTTTTTTTTTTTTTTTTTTTTTTTTTTTTTTTTTTTTTTTTTTTTTTTTTTTTTTTTTTTTTTTTTTTTTTTTTTTTTTTTTTTTTTTTTTTTTTTTTTTTTTTTTTTTTTTTTTTTTTTTTTTTTTTTTTTTTTTTTTTTTTTTTTTTTTTTTTTTTTTTTTTTTTTTTTTTTTTTTTTTTTTTTTTTTTTTTTTTTTTTTTTTTTTTTTTTTTTTTTTTTTTTTTTTTTTTTTTTTTTTTTTTTTTTTTTTTTTTTTTTTTTTTTTTTTTTTTTTTTTTTTTTTTTTTTTTTTTTTTTTTTTTTTTTTTTTTTTTTTTTTTTTTTTTTTTTTTTTTTTTTTTTTTTTTTTTTTTTTTTTTTTTTTTTTTTTTTTTTTTTTTTTTTTTTTTTTTTTTTTTTTTTTTTTTTTTTTTTTTTTTTTTTTTTTTTTTTTTTTTTTTTTTTTTTTTTTTTTTTTTTTTTTTTTTTTTTTTTTTTTTTTTTTTTTTTTTTTTTTTTTTTTTTTTTTTTTTTTTTTTTTTTTTTTTTTTTTTTTTTTTTTTTTTTTTTTTTTTTTTTTTTTTTTTTTTTTTTTTTTTTTTTTTTTTTTTTTTTTTTTTTTTTTTTTTTTTTTTTTTTTTTTTTTTTTTTTTTTTTTTTTTTTTTTTTTTTTTTTTTTTTTTTTTTTTTTTTTTTTTTTTTTTTTTTTTTTTTTTTTTTTTTTTTTTTTTTTTTTTTTTTTTTTTTTTTTTTTTTTTTTTTTTTTTTTTTTTTTTTTTTTTTTTTTTTTTTTTTTTTTTTTTTTTTTTTTTTTTTTTTTTTTTTTTTTTTTTTTTTTTTTTTTTTTTTTTTTTTTTTTTTTTTTTTTTTTTTTTTTTTTTTTTCATCGCTCACTCCTCTGTATATCATTCATCGCTCACTCCTCTGTATCATTCATCTTCCTCACTCCTCTTTATCATTCATCGCTCACTCCTCTGTATCATTCATCGCTCACTCCTCTTTATCATTCATCGCTCACTCCTCTGTATCATTCATCGCTCACTCCTCTGTATCATTCATCGCTCACTCCTCTGTATCATTCATCGCTCACTCCTCTGTATCATTCATCTCTCACTCCTCTGTATCATTCATCGCTCACTCCTCTGTATCATTCATCGCTCTCTCCTCTGTATCATTCATCACTCCTCATCTCATCGCTCTCCTCTTGTATCATTCATCGCTCACTCCTCTGTATCATTCATCGCTATCATTCATCGCTCACTCCTCTGTATCATTCATCGCTCACTCCTCTGTATCATTCATCGCTCACTCCTCTGTATCATTCATTATCGCTCACTCCTCTGTATCATTCATCGCTCACTCCTCTTTATCATTCATCGCTCCCTCCTCTGTATCATTCATCGCTCACTCCTCTTTATCATTCATCTCTCACTCCTCTGTATCATTCATCGCTCACTCCTCTTTATCATTCATCGCTCACTCCTCTGTATCATTCATCGCTCACTCCTCTTTATCATTCATCTCTCACTCCTCTGTATCATTCATCGCTCACTCCTCTGTATCATTCATCGCTCACTCCTCTGTATCATTCATCGCTCACTCCTCTGTATCATTCATCGCTCACTCCTCTGTATCATTCATCGCTCACTCCTCTGTATCATTCATCGCTCACTCCTCTGTATCATTCATCGCTCACTCCTCTGTATCAATCATCGCTCACTCCTCTTTATCATTCATCGCTCACTCCTCTTTATCATTCATCGCTCACTCCTCTGTATCATTCATCGCTCACTCCTCTGTATCATTCATCGCTCACTCCTCTTTATCATTCATCGCTCACTCCTCTGTATCATTCATCGCTCACTCCTCTGTATCATTCATCGCTCACTCCTCTGTATCATTCATCGCTCACTCCTCTGTATCATTCATCGCTCACTCCTCTGTATCATTCATCGCTCACTCTCATCTCTCACTCCTCTTTATCATTCATCTCTCACTCCTCTGTATCATTCATCGCTCACTCATCTGTCTCATTCATCTCTCACTCCTCTGTATCATTCATCACTCACTCCTCTGTATCATTCATTCACTCCTCTGTATCATTCATCGCTCACTCCTCTTTATCATTCATCGCTCACTCCTCTGTATCATTCATCGCTCACTCCTCTGTATCATTCATCTCTCACTCCTCTGTATCATTCATCTCTCACTCCTCTGTATCATTCATCGCTCACTCCTCTGTATCATTCATCGCTCACTCCTCTTTATCATTCATCGCTCACTCCTCTTTATCATTCATCATCTCTCACTCCTCTGTATCATTCATCGCTCACTCCTCTGTCATTCATCGCTCACTCCTCTGTATCATTCATCGCTCACCCCTCTGTATCATTCATCGCTCACTCCTCTGTATCATTCATCGCTCACTCCTCTTTATCATTCATCGCTCACTCCTCTTTATCATTCATCTCTCACTCCTCTTTATCATTCATCTCTCACTCCTCTGTATCATTCATCTCTCACTCCTCTGTATCATTCATCGCTCACTCGTATCATTCATCGCTCACTCCTCTTTATCATTCATCGCTCACTCCTCTGTATCATTCATCGCTCACTCCTCTTTATCATTCATCGCTCCCTCCTCTTTATCATTCATCTCTCCCTCCTCTTTATCATTCATCTCTCACTCCTCTGTATCATTCATCTCTCACTCCTCTGTATCATTCATCGCTCACTCACTCCTCTGTATCATTCATCTCTCACTCCTCTGTATCATTCTTCGCTCACTCCTCTTTATCATTCATCTCTCCCTCCTCTTTATCATTCATCTCTCACTCCTCTGTATCATTCATCGCTCACTCCTCTGTATCATTCATCGCTCACTCCTCTTTATCATTCATCGCTCACTCCTCTGTATCATTCATCGCTCACTCCTCTTTATCATTCATCTCTCACTCCTCTGTATCATTCATCGCTCACTCCTCTGTATCATTCATCGCTCACTCCTCTGTATCATTCATCGCTCACTCCTCTGTATCATTCATCGCTCACTCCTCTGTATCATTCATCGCTCACTCCTCTGTATCATTCATCGCTCACTCCTCTGTATCATTCATCGCTCACTCCTCTGTATCATTCATCGCTCACTCCTCTGTATCATTCATCGCTCACTCCTCTGTATCATTCATCGCTCACTCCTCTGTATCATTCATCGCTCACTCCTCTGTATCATTCATCGCTCACTCCTCTGTATCATTCATCGCTCACTCCTCTGTATCATTCATCGCTCACTCCTCTTTATCATTCATCGCTCACTCCTCTTTATCATTCATCGCTCACTCCTCTGTATCATTCATCGCTCACTCCTCTGTATCATTCATCGCTCACTCCTCTTTATCATTCATCGCTCAATCCTCTGTATCATTCATCGCTCACGCCTCTGTATCATTCATCGCTCACTCCTCTTTATCCTTCTGTATCCTTGTATCCTCTTTATCTCACTCCTCTGTATCATTCATCTCTCACTCCTCTTTATCATTCATCGCTCACTCCTCTGTATCATTCATCTCTCACTCCTCTGTATCATTCATCGCTCACTCCTCTGTATCATTCATCACTCCCTCCTCTGTATCATTCATCGCTCACTCCTCTTTATCATTCATCGCTCACTCCTCTGTATCATTCGTCTCTCACTCCTCTGTATCATTCATCGCTCACTCCTCTTTATCATTCATCGCTCACTCCTCTTTATCATTCACACCTCTGTATCATACATCGCTCACTCCTCTGTATCATTCATCTCTCACTCCTCTGTATCATTCACTCCTCTGTATCATTCATCTCTCACTCCTCTATCATTCATCGCTCACTCCTCTGTATCATTCATCGCTCACTCCTCTGTATCATTCATCGCTCACTCCTCTTTATCATTCATCGCTCACTCCTCTGTATCATTCATCGCTCACTCCTCCGTATCATTCATCGCTCCCTCCTCTGTATCATTCATCGCTCACTCCTCTGTATCATTCATCGCTCACTCCTCTGTATCATTCATCGCTCACTCCTCTGTATCATTCATCGCTCACTCCTCTGTATCATTCATCGCTCACTCCTCTGTATCATTCATCGCTCACTCCTCTGTATCATTCATCGCTCACTCCTCTGTATCATTCATCGCTCACTCCTCTGTATCATTCATCGCTCACTCCTCTTTATCATTCATCGCTCACTCCTCTGTATCATTCATCGCTCACTCCTCTGTATCATTCATCGCTCACTCCTCTGTATCATTCATCGCTCACTCCTCTGTATCATTCATCGCTCACTCCTCTCTATCATTCATCTCTCACTCCTCTGTATCATTCATCGCTCACTCCTCTGTATCATTCATCGCTCACTCCTCTGTATCATTCATCTCTCACTCCTCTTTATCATTCATCGCTCACTCCTCTGTATCATTCATCGTTCCCTCCTCTGTATCATTCATCTCTCACTCCTCTGCATCATTCATCTCTCACTCCTCTGTATCATTCATCTCTCACTCCTCTTTATCATTCATCGCTCACTCCTCTGTATCATTCATCGCTCACTCCTCTGTATCATTCATCGCTCACTCCTCTTTATCATTCATCGCTCACTCCTCTGTATCATTCATCGCTCACTCCTCTGTATCATTCATCGCTCACTCCTCTGTATCATTCATCGCTCACTCCTCTGTATCATTCATCGCTCACTCCTCTGTATCATTCATCGCTCACTCCTCTGTATCATTCATCGCTCACTCCTCTGTATCATTCATCGCTCACTCCTCTGTATCATTCATCGCTCACTCCTCTGTATCATTCATCGCACACTCCTCTTTATCATTCATCGCTCACTCCTCTGTATCATTCATCGCTCACGCTTTATCATTCATCGCTCACTCCTCTTTATCATTCTTCGCTCACTCCTCTTTATCATTCATCGCTCACTCCTCTGTATCATTCATCTCTCACTCCTCATCGCTCACTCCTCTGTATCATTCATCGCTCACTCCTCTGTATCATCATTCACTCCTCTGTATCATTCATCTCTCACTCCTCTGTATCATTCATCGCTCACTCCTCTGTATCATTCATCGCTCACTCCTCTTTATCATTCATCTCTCACTCCTCTGTATCATTCATCGCTCACTCCTCTGTATCATTCATCGCTCACTCCTCTGTATCATTCATCGCTCACTCCTCTGTATCATTCATCTCTCACTCCTCTGTATCATTCATCGCTCACTCCTCTTTATCATTCATCTCACTCCTCTCACACTCCTCTGTATCATTCATCGCTCACTCCTCTGTATCATTCATCGCTCACTCCTCTTTATCATTCATCGCTCACTCCTCTTTATCATTCAGCGCTCACTCCTCTTTATCATTCATCTCTCACTCCTCTGTATCATTCATCGCTCACTCCTCTGTATCATTCATCGCTCACTCCTCTGTATCATTCATCGCTCACACCTCTGTATCATTCATCGCTCACTCCTCTGTATCATTCATCTCTCACTCCTCTGTATCATTCATCGCTCACTCCTCTGTATCATTCATCGCTCACTCCTCTGTATCATTCCTCACTCCTCTGTATCATTCATCGCTCACTCCTCCTCTGTATCATTCATCGCTCACTCCTCTGTATCATTCATCGCTCACTCCTCTTTATCATTTATCGCTCATTCATCGCTCACTCCTCTGTATCATTCATCGCTCACTCCTCTGTATCATTCATCGCTCACTCATCATTCATCGCTCACTCCTCTGTATCATTCATCGCTCCCTCCTCTGTATCATTCATCGCTCACTCCTCTTTATCATTCATCGCTCACTCCTCTGTATCATTCATCGCTCACTCCTCTTTATCATTCATCGCTCCCTCCTCTGTATCATTCATCCTCGCTCACTCCTCTTTATCATTCATCGCTCACTCCTCTGTATCATTCATCGCTCACTCCTCTGTATCATTCATCGCTCACTCCTCTGTATCATTCATCGCTCACTCCTCTGTATCATTCATCGCTCACTCCTCTGTATCATTCATCGCTCACTCCTCTGTATCATTCATCGCTCACTCCTCTTTATCATTCATCTCTCACTCCTCTGTATCATTCATCGCTCACTCCTCTTTATCATTCATCGCTCACTCCTCTGTATCATTCATCGCTCACTCCTCTGTATCATTCATCGCTCACTCCTCTGTATCATTCATCGCTCACTCCTCTTTATCATTCATCGCTCACTCCTCTGTATCATTCATCACTCACTCCTCTTTATCATTCATCGCTCACTCCTCTTTATCATTCATCTCTCACTCCTCTGTATCATTCATCTCTCACTCCTCTGTATCATTCAACGCTCACTCCTCTTTATCATTCATCGCTCACTCCTCTGTATCATTCATCTCTCACTCCTCTGTATCATTCATCGCTCACTCCTCTGTAGCATTCATCGCTCACTCCTCTGTATCATTCATCGCTCACTCCTCTGTATCATTCATCGCTCACTCCTCTGTATCATTCATCGCTCCCTCCTCTTTATCATTCATCGCTCACTCCTCTGTATCATTCATCGCTCACTCCTCTGTATCATTCATCTCTCACTCCTCTGTATCATTCATCGCTCCCTCCTCTTTATCATTCATCGCTCACTCCTCTGTATCATTCATCGCTCACTCCTCTTTATCATTCATCTCTCCCTCCTCTGTATCATTCATCGCTCACTCCTCTGTATCATTCATCGCTCACTCCTCTTTATCATTCATCGCTCACTCCTCTGTATCATTCATCGCTCACTCCTCTTTATCATTCATCGCTCACTCCTCTGTATCATTCATCGCTCACTCCTCTGTATCATTCATCGCTCACTCCTCTGTATCATTCATCGCTCACTCCTCTTTATCATTCATCGCTCACTCCTCTGTATCATTCATCGCTCACTCCTCTGTATCATTCATCGCTCACTCCTCTTTATCATTCATCGCTCACTCCTCTGTATCATTCATCGCTCACTCCTCTGTATCATTCATCGCTCACTCCTCTGTATCATTCATCGCTCACTCCTCTGTATCATTCATCGCTCACTCCTCTTTATCATTCATCGCTCACTCCTCTGTATCATTCATCGCTCACTCCTATTTATCATTCATCGCTCACTCCTCTGTATCATTCATCTCACTCCTCTGTATCATTCATCACTCACTCCTCTGTATCATTCATCTCTCACTCCTCCTCTGTATCATTCATCGCTCACTCCTCTTTATCATTCATCGCTCACTCCTCTGTATCATTCATCGCTCACTCCTCTGTATCATTCATCGCTCACTCCTCTGTATCATTCATCGCTCACTCCTCAGTATCATTCATCGCTCATCCTCTGTATCATTCATCGTCACTCTGTATCATTCATCGCTCACTCCTCTGTATCATTCATCGCTCCACTCCTCTGTATCATCTCACTTCGCTCTGTATCATTCTCGCTCACAGTCCTCTGTATCATTCATCGCTCACTCCTCTGTATCATTCATCGCTCACTCTCCTCTGTATCATTCATCGCTCACTCCTCTGTATCATTCATCGCTCACTCCTCTGTATCATTCATCTCTCCTCTGTATCTTCACTCATTCATCCTCTTTATCATTCATCGCTCACTCCTCTGTATCATTCATCGCTCACTCCTCTGTATCATTCATCGCTCACTCCTCTGTATCATTCATCTCTCACTCCTCTGTATCATTCATCGCTCACTCCTCTGTATCATTCATCGTCACTCTCTGTACATTCATCGCTCACTCCTCTGTATCATTCATCGCTCCCTCCTCTCATCTCTCCTCTGTATCATTCATCGCTCACTCCTCACTCCTCTGTATCATTCATCGCTCCCTCCTCTTTATCATTCATCTCTCACTCCTCTGTATCATTCATCTCTCACTCCTCTTTATCATTCATCTCTCACTCCTCTTTATCATTCATCTCTCACTCCTCTGTATCATTCATCTCTCACTCCTCTTTATCATTCATCGCTCCCTCCTCTTTATCATTCATCGCTCACTCCTCTTTATCATTCATCGCTCACCACTCCTCTGTATCATTCATCGCTCACTCCTCTGTATCATTCATCTCTCACTCCTCTGTATCATTCATCGCTCCCTCCTCTGTATCATTCATCTCTCACTCCTCTTTATCATTCATCTCTCACTCCTCTGTATCATTCATCGCTCACTCATCTGTATCATTCATCGCTCACTTCTCTGTATCATTCATCGCTCACTCCTCTTTATCATTCATCGCTCCCTCCTCTGTATCATTCATCGCTCCTCCTCTTTATCATTCATCGCTCACTCCTCTGTAGCATTCATCGCTCACTCCTCTGTATCATTCACTTTATCTCATCGCTCTGTTATCATTCATCGCTCCTCCTCTGTATCATTCATCGCTCCCTCCTCTTTATCATTCATCGCTCACTCCTCTGTATCATCGCTCATCGTTCGCTCTCACTCACTCCTCTTTATCATTCATCGCTCACTCCTCTGTATCATTCATCGCTCATCGCTCATCATTCATCGCCTCTGTATCATTCATCGCTCACTCCTCTGTATCATTCATCGCTCACTCCTCTTTATCATTCATCGCTCACTCCTCTGTATCATTCATCGCTCACTCCTCTGTATCATTCATCGCTCACTCCTCTGTATCATTCATATCCTCCTTTTATCTTTCATCGCTCACTCCTCTGTATCATTCATCGCTCACTCCTCTGTATCATTCATCGCTCCCTCCTCTTTATCATTCATCGCTCACTCCTCTTGTATCATTCATTCATCGCTCACTCCTCTGTATCATCATCGCTCACCTCCTCTTTATCATTCATCTCTCTCCTCTTTATCATTCATCTCTCACTCCTCTGTATCATTCATCGCTCACTCCTCTGTATCATTCATCTCTCACTCCTCTGTATCATTCATCTCTCACTCCTCTTTATCATTCATCTCTCACTCCTCTGTATCATTCATCGCTCCCTCCTCTGTATCATTCATCGCTCACTCCTCTGTATCATTCATCGCTCACTCCCTCCTCTGTATCATTCATCGCTCACTCCTCTGTATCATTCATCGCTCACTCCTCTTTATCATTCATCGCTCTCCTCTGCTCATTCACTCCTCTGTATCATTCATCGCTCACTCCTCTGTATCATTCATCGCTCACTCCTCTGTATCATTCATCGCTCCCTCCTCTTTATCATTCATCGCTCACTCCTCTTTATCATTCATCGCTCACTCCTCTTTATCATTCATCGCTCACTCCTCTGTATCATTCATCGCTCACTCCTCTGTATCATTCATCGCTCCCTCCTCTTTATCATTCATCGCTCACTCCTCTTTATCATTCATCGCTCACTCCTCTGTATCATTCATCGCTCACTCCTCTGTATCATTCATCTCTCACTCCTCTGTATCATTCATCGCTCACTCCTCTGTATCATTCATCGCTCACTCCTCTTTATCATTCATCTCTCACTCCTCTGTATCATTCATCGCTCACTCCTCTTTATCATTCATCGCTCACTCCTCTGTATCATTCATCTCTCACTCCTCTGTATCATTCATCGCTCACTCCTCTGTATCATTCATCTCTCCTCCTCTTTATCATTCATCTCTCACTCCTCTGTATCATTCATCGCTCACTCCTCTGTATCATTCATCTCTCACTCCTCTTTATCATTCATCGCTCACTCCTCTTTATCATTCATCGCTCACTCCTCTGTATCATTCATCGCTCACTCCTCTTATCTTCTCTTTACTCCTCTTTATCATTCATCGCTCCTCCTCTGTATCATTCATCGCTCACTCCTCTTTATCATTCATCGCTCACTCCTCTGTATCATTCATCGCTCCCTCCTCTTTATCATTCATCTCACTCCTCTGTATCATTCATCTCTCACTCCTCTTTATCATTCATCGCTCACTCCTCTGTATCATTCATCGCTCACTCCTCTGTATCATTCATCTCTCACTCCTCTGTATCATTCATCGCTCACTCCTCTGTATCATTCATCGCTCACTCCTCTGTATCATTCATCTCTCACTCCTCTGTATCATTCATCGCTCACTCCTCTGTATCATTCATCGCTCACTCCTCTTTATCATTCATCTCTCACTCCTCTGTATCATTCATCGCTCACTCCTCTGTATAATTCATCGCTCACTCCTCTGTATCATTCATCGCTCACTCCTCTGTATCATTCATCTCTCACTCCTCTGTATCATTCATCTCTCACTCCTCTGTATCATTCATCGCTCACTCCTCTGTATCATTCATCGCTCCCTCCTCTTTATCATTCATCTCGCTCACTCCTCTTTATCATTCATCGCTCACCTCCTCTGTATCATCATTCATCGCTCACACTCCTCTGTATCATTCATCGCTCACTCCTCTTTATCATTCATCGCTCACTCCTCTGTATCATTCATCGCTCACTCTCTGTATCATTCATCGCTCCTCCTCTTTATCATTCATCATCACTCCTCTGTATCATTCACTCCTCTGTATCATTCATCGCTCACTCTTTATCATTCATCGCTACTCCTCTGTATCATTCATCGCTCACTCCTCTTTATCATTCATCGCTCACCTCTGTATCATTCATCGCTCACTCCTCTCCTCTTATCATTCATCTCTCACTCCTCTGTATCATCATCGCTCATCGCTCACTCTTACCTCTTTATCATTCATCGCTCACTCCTCTGTATCATTCATCGCTCACTCCTCTGTATCATTCATCGCTCACTCCTCTGTATCATTCATCGCTCACTCCTCTTTATCATTCATCGCTCACTCCTCTTTATCATTCATCGCTCACTCCTCTGTATCATTCATCGCTCACTCCTCTGTATCATTCATCTCTCACTCCTCTGTATCATTCATCTCTCACTCTTCTGTATCATTCATCATTCACAACAGTAACTTTGTATCCAGCTACAAATCCCTGGAGAAAACAAAAGGAAATATCTGGAGCTGTTACAAAGCCTGTGGTGTGGCCCTGGGGCCCCTATGGTGTCAGGTCCTCCTCGCTCAGCGGGCCCCCCGGTTGGGTGTCACCCGTGTCACACTCAATGTGTATTCTTTGGCAGCTGCGGGTCCCCCGGGGTGACGCTCTTCACACACCCTTTCCTCTCCGCCCTCGCTCTTCCTCTGGAGCCGTGCCGGGCGTTATCCGCCAGTCCAGGCGCACACACAGATAATCCGTGACCCAACGCCACACCGCTGGCCCATGTCCACTAAACACCGCTTATAAAGGGGGGCTCCGGGGAACAAGCAACTATGCGTGACCCAACACCCCGCCGCTGGCCCATGAAGGTGTCTGCATGCAGTGTCTTTGTAGGGTAAAGGTGTCTGCATGCGGTGTCTTTGTGGGGTAAAGGTGTCTGCATGCGGTGTCTTTGTGGGGTAAAGGTGTCTGCATGCGGTGTCTTTGTGGGGTAAAGGTGTCTGCATGCAGTGTCTTTGTAGGGTAAAGGTGTCTGCATGCAGTGTCTTTGTGGGGTAAAGGTGTCTGCATGCAGTGTCTTTGTGGGGTAAAGGTGTCTGCATGCGGTGTCTTTGTGGGGTAAAGGTGTCTGCATGCTGTGTCTTTGTGGGGTAAAGGTGTCTGCATGCGGTGTCTTTGTAGGGTAAAAGTGTCTGCATGCAGTGTCTTTGTAGGGTAAAGGTGTCTACATGCAGTGTCTTTGTGGGGTAAAGGTGTCTGCATGCTGTGTCTTTGTGGGGTAAAGGTGTCTGCATGCGGTGTCTTTGTGGGGTAAAGGTGTCTGCATGCAGTGTCTTTGTGGGGTAAAGGTGTCTGCATGCAGTGTCTTTGTAGGGTAAAGGTGTCTGCATGCTGTGTCTTTGTGGGGTAAAGGTGTCTGCATGCAGTGTCTTTGTAGGGTAAAGGTGTCTGCATGCAGTGTCTTTGTAGGGTAAAAGTGTCTGCATGCAGTGTCTTTGTAGGGTAAAGGTGTCTGCATGCGGTGTCTTTGTAGGGTAAAGGTGTCTGCATGCAGTGTCTTTGTAGGGTAAAAGTGTCTGCATGCAGTGTCTTTGTAGGGTAAAGGTGTCTACATGCAGTGTCTTTGTGGGGTAAAGGTGTCTGCATGCTGTGTCTTTGTGGGGTAAAGGTGTCTGCATGCAGTGTCTTTGTAGGGTAAAGGTGTCTGCATGCAGTGTCTTTGTAGGGTAAAGGTGTCTGCATGCAGTGTCTTTGTAGGGTAAAGGTGTCTGCATGCAGTGTCTTTGTAGGGTAAAGGTGTCTGCATGCGGTGTCTTTGTAGGGTAAAGGTGTCTGCATGCAGTGTCTATGTAGGGTAAAAGTGTCTGCATGCAGTGTCTTTGTAGGGTAAAGGTGTCTACATGCAGTGTCTTTGTGGGGTAAAGGTGTCTGCATGCTGTGTCTTTGTGGGGTAAAGGTGTCTGCATGCGGTGTCTTTGTGGGGTAAAGGTGTCTGCATGCAGTGTCTTTGTGGGGTAAAGGTGTCTGCATGCAGTGTCTTTGTGGGGTAAAGGTGTCTGCATGCGGTGTCTTTGTGGGGTAAAGGTGTCTGCATGCGGTGTCTTTGTGGGGTAAAGGTGTCTGCATGCGGTGTCTTTGTGGGGTAAAGGTGTCTGCATGCAGTGTCTTTGTGGGGTAAAGGTGTCTGCATGCAGTGTCTTTGTGGGGTAAAGGTGTCTGCATGCAGTGTCTTTGTGGCGTAAAGATGTCTGCATGCAGTGTCTTTGTAGGGTAAAGGTGTCTGCATGCAGTGTCTTTGTAGGGTAAAAGTGTCTGCATGCAGTGTCTTTGTAGGGTAAAGGTGTCTGCATGCAGTGTCTTTGTAGGGTAAAGGTGTCTGCATGCAGTGTCTTTGTAGGGTAAAAGTGTCTGCATGCAGTGTCTTTGTAGGGTAAAGGTGTCTACATGCAGTGTCTTTGTGGGGTAAAGGTGTCTGCATGCTGTGTCTTTGTGGGGTAAAGGTGTCTGCATGCAGTGTCTTTGTAGGGTAAAGGTGTCTGCATGCAGTGTCTTTGTAGGGTAAAGGTGTCTGCATGCAGTGTCTTTGTGGGGTAAAGGTGTCTGCATGCGGTGTCTTTGTGGGTAAAGGTGTCTGCATGCAGTGTCTTTGTGGGGTAAAGGTGTCTGCATGCGGTGTCTTTGTGGGGTAAAGGTGTCTGCATGCTGTGTCTTTGTGGGGTAAAGGTGTCTGCATGCGGTGTCTTTGTGGGGTAAAGGTGTCTGCATGCGGTGTCTTTGTGGGGTAAAGGTGTCTGCATGCGGTGTCTTTGTGGGGTAAAGGTGTCTGCATGCGGTGTCTTTGTGGGGTAAAGGTGTCTGCATGCAGTGTCTTTGTGGGGTAAAGGTGTCTGCATGCAGTGTCTTTGTGGCGTAAAGGTGTCTGCATGCAGTGTCTTTGTAGGGTAAAGGTGTCTGCATGCAGTGTCTTTGTAGGGTAAAAGTGTCTGCATGCAGTGTCTTTGTAGGGTAAAGGTGTCTGCATGCGGTGTCTTTGTAGGGTAAAGGTGTCTGCATGCAGTGTCTTTGTAGGGTAAAAGTGTCTGCATGCAGTGTCTTTGTAGGGTAATGGTGTCTACATGCAGTGTCTTTGTGGGGTAAAGGTGTCTGCATGCTGTGTCTTTGTGGGGTAAAGGTGTCTGCATGCAGTTTCTTTGTAGGGTAAAGGGTAAAGGCTAGAGGTTACAATATATCATTACTGCTCACTGACTGGCTGCTAGAGGTTACAATATATCATTACCGCTCACTGACTGGCTGCTAGAGGTTACAGTGTATCATTACCGCTCACTGACTGGCTGCTAGAGGTTACAGTGTATCATTACCGCTCACTGACTGGCTGCTAGAGGTTACAGTGTATCATTACCGCTCACTGACTGGCTGCTAGAGGTTACAGTGTATCATTACCGCTCACTGACTGGCTGCTAGAGGTTACAGTGTATCATTACCGCTCACTGACTGGCTGCTAGAGGTTACAGCACACATTACGGCTCACTGACTGGCTGCTAGAGGCTACAGTGTATCATTACCGCTCACTGACTGGCTGCTAGAGGTTACAGTGTATCATTACCGCTCACTGACTGGCTGCTAGAGGTTACAGCACACATTACGGCTCACTGACTGGCTGCTAGAGGTTACAGTGTATCATTACCGCTCACTGACTGGCTGCTAGAGGTTACAGTGTATCATTACCGCTCACTGACTGGCTGCTAGAGGTTACAGCACACATTACGGCTCACTGATTATTTGCTAGAGGTTACAGCACATGACTTCTTCTGCTTGTTGATTGGTTGCTAGAGATTACTGTACATCAATACTTCTCATTGATTTGTTGCTAGAGGTTACTGGACATCCTTACCACTCACTAATTGGTTGCTAGAGGTTAGTGCACATCATTACTGTTCACTGATTGGTTACTAAAGCACATAATCTCCTCACTGGCTGCACACCATGGACTGGGGAGGTGAGGGGACCAATCAATAGACAGAAAACTCCTAGGGATTCTAGGACTCCTGGGATCAGTGGCACTGCTGGGGGAGGGGTTGATGGGATCAGTGGCAGTAGTGGGGGGGAATGGGATTAGTTAGTAGGCATTACACTGGGGCAAATTCTGAATCATGTAGAGCAGAGCTGAAAATCTTTGGCAAGTATATAGTGGGGGATTCTACACTGACCACCAATGTAATGGGGAATTTAGACTGACCACCAATGTGAGGGAGGATTTGCACTGACCACTATGTAATGGGAGATTTTACGCCATCCACCAATATAAAGAGGGACACTGACACTAATGTAATAGGAGGATTTACACCAAGGATGTGCAATGAGCAGACCTCCAGCTGCTGCAGAACTACAAGTCCCATAAGGCATAGCAAGACTCTGACAGCCACAAGCATGACACCCAGAGGCATGATGGGACTTGTAGTTTTGCAACAGCTGGAGGTCCACTAATTGCATATCCCTGATTTACACCAACCACCTGTCTAAGGGGGAATATACAATGACCTCCATGTAAGGTTACGCTTCTACACTGACCACCAATGTAAAGGGGGATTTACACTGACCACCAATGTAAAGGGGGATTTACACTGACCACCACTGTAAGAGCAATTCTGCACTTAAACACCAAAAGGGAAATGTACACTGATCACCAATGTGATGGAGGATTTAACATCAACAACCAATAAAAGGGGGATTTCTACACTGGCCTTGAATGTAAGGGGGGATTTACACTCACCATCAATTTAAAGGGGGCTTCTATATGGACCACCATTGTAAGGGAGGATTCAAAACTGACCACAAATGCAAGTTTTGATTATTTTTTTTTACTGATTACCAATATAAAGAGGAGTTTCTACACTGACCACTAATGTAATGGGGATTTACACTGACCTCCAATGTAATTGGGATTTACACTGACCACCAATGTAATGGGGATTTACACTGACCACCAATGCAATGGGGATTTACACTGACCGTCAATGTAATGGGGATTTACACTGTCCACCAATGTAAGGGGGATTTACACTGACCACTAATGTAATATGGATTTACACTGACCACCGATGTAATGGGGATTTACACTGATCACCAATGTAATGGGGATTTACACTGACCATCAATGTAATAGGGATTTACACTGACCATCAATGTAATGGGGATTTACACTGACCACTAATTTAATGGGGATTTACACTGACCACCAATGTAATGGGGATTTACACTGACGACCAATGTAATGGGGATTTACACTGACCACCAATGTAATGTGGATTTAAACTGACCACCAATGTAATTGGGATTTACACTGACCACCAATGTAATAGGAGCATTCACAGTAACCCCCAATGTAAGGAGGGATTTACACTGACCACCAATGTAAGGGGGACCTTCACACTGGCCACTAGTGTAAATGAAAGGATTGTACACCAACCCCCAATGTAATGAGAAGATTTACACTGACCACCAGTGTAACTGAGATATTTAGCCTGCGTTCACATTTGTGTGTCAGGAACGCATGCAAAATTGCTTTCCCGACACCACAGAAACGTGCCACGCTTTAGCAGATACACAGAAGTGCCATTAATTGTTAATGACACCCTCACCCATCTGCTGAGATGTGCGCATTCACATGTACCCCAACTCAGTGCTGTGGTACCATTTTATTTTGAAGAAGGGTTCCACCTCCAATCTGCTTACCTTTGCAGAACAGGCTGATGTCAGGCTTAATGACCACAGTTGTAGGCAGGACAACTTTTCCAGCATGTCCCTTTACCACCCCAGTGGGCAACATTCAGCAGAGGTGATGGTGGATGTGATCTCAGGGGGGCATGATATACATATGAATGCCACCTCTATTTACATATCAATGTCGGTATTTACATGTAAACACAGGGTCTGCAAGAGATTCATCTGTACACGGCAATAGGACAGAGCTGAGCCGCAATAGTAACAGAACTTCACACTGAGATGTCGGGACACAGCACGGGACTAAAACTTCTAGGGACAAGGAATTTAAACTGGGATAGTTGGCAGGTATGAGGCATCTGCCCCTTTTTGCCCTGCCTTAAGGCCCTGGTCAGGACAAGCTATAAGCCCAGTAATAATAATGCCCAACAAGTCTGAGGACAAGGAATAACCCTCAACAATAATATTCTCTAGAAAGCATCAGGGCAAGCAATAACCCCCAGCAATAGACCCCCCTTTTCATACTATTTTTTCCTTAACATACTAAAAACACTGAAAATCTTCCCCGTATGTACCCTGAAATGGGTCCCGCCAGTGACTGGCGGCAAACTTCTCCACCGCAAGCTCTTCCTCTACTCCCCCTTCAGAACAAAGACACTCCCCTCTACTCCACCACCATTTTATTCTACAGGGCCCCTGCTTTCATATCATATCATGAGGATGGGATTTGATTCATTTTCCAATAAAAAAAAAAAAAAAAAATGCTTTTTAACACGAGAATAAAAACAACTAAAGTCTCTGGCAGTAAAGAGGTTAAACAACCAGATATCACATTTATTCCTCTCCGCAGTGATTGGGCGGAGTGCTCCTTTAAGCCTGAGCCAATCAGATAAGGAAGGGAAGTGGCCGGGTGTCTCCCTTTCATCTATATATAGAGCATGCGGGGGGGGGGGCTGGGGATCTCTTCTCATGGAATCTGTAGGGCTCCCTTTGCCCGTCCACAGGGGCCACATTTGGGCCGGTCATTCTGAATGAATCAGAGACTTAAAGCCCACATTCTGTTTTTGTGTCTTGGACAGATTAGATGGAAAACTCTTCTCAGGATTATCTTTTTTATTTCAGTCTGTGACCTCCATAGAGCAGAATGTCCCCCACTTCCTGTTCCTGTGACACCTGTACAGGAAATGGGGGAAGTGGTTGTCACCAGGACAGGAAGTTACAGACAGCGATGAAAACACCCCTCCCCCACACCATTAGCGCTGGGGGGGGGGGTCTCCTAATAGGCTGATCGCCAGAGAGAGGCGTGACTACGAAAGTCGCTGCGACGTCGGCGTCTCGGCCGAACGAATGGCGATTATCGGGATAAATAAATGTGGTTTTATCGGGAAACTCTCACAAGTACCAATTACTGCGAAAATCATGAAAATCAATGATTTACCGCTTGAGGCGCAACGGAGGGGGGAGGGGGATTTGCGGGGACGGGAACAGACGGGTGATAAATTCTCCTCTGCAGGTTGTGAAATATTCGAATTTATTGTCCAATTACACGGCGGATTGTCCTCGGGGAACACTGCGCTCTTTGTGTTCCTCGCCGTACCTGGAAAGGATGAAAATGCGGGAAATCGCGTCCAAACATTACCGGGAAGAGCCGAGCGCACAATATACTTCCTGATGGTATACGGGGCGTCATTTCCTCTTTATTGTCTGCCGTCTGACAATTGTTTTTTGCAGCCATAAATAGTTTACATCGCGGTATACAAAGAGTCGTGCTCTGTGATTGGTGCGATGGACGCCATTTAAATTAAACGTCCAACACTGCACCGCGCGCCATAATTAGTGCGCATTACACTAACGCACGTTTACGGCAACGCAGAGTGTGAATGAGGTCCCCTCCCCCTACAGGACACAGGCAACTCCTATCTGGGGGGTGAGCCCACACCGCCCCCTACAGGACACAGACAACTCCTATCTGGGGGGTGAGCCCACACCGCCCCCTACAGGACACAGACAACTCCTATCTGGGGGGTGAGCCCACACCGCCCCCTACAGGACACAGACAACTCCTATCTGGGGGGTGAGTCCACACTGCCCCCTACAGGACACAGGCAACTCCTATCTGGGGGGTGAGTCCACACTGCCCCCTACAGGACACAGGCAACTCCTATCTGGGGGGAGAGTCCACACTGCCCCCTACAGGACACAGGCAACTCCTATCTGGGGGGTGAGTCCACACTGCCCCCTACAGGACACAGGCAACTCCTATCTGGGGGGTGAGCCCACACCGCCCCCTACAGGACACAGGCAACTCCTATCTGGGGGGTAAGTCCACACCACCCCCTACAGGACACAGGCAACTCCTATCTGGGGGGTGAGACCACACCGCCCCCTACAGGACACAGGCAACTCCTATCTGGGGGGTGAGTCCACACCGCCCCCTACAGGACACAGGCAACTCCTATCTGGGGGGTGAGTCCACACCGCCCCCTACAGGACACAGACAACTCCTATCTGGGGGGTGAGCCCACACTGCCCCCTACAGGACACAGGCAACTCCTATCTGGGGGGTGAGCCCACACCGCCCCCTACAGGACACAGACAACTCCTATCTAGGGGGTGAGTCCACACCGCCCCCTACAGGACACAGACAACTCCTATCTGGGGGGTGAGCCCACACCGCCCCCTACAGGACACAGGCAGCTCCTATCTGGAGGGTGAGTCCACACTGCCCTCTACAGGACACAGACAACTACTATCTGCGGGGTGAGTCCACACTGCCCCCTACAGGACACAGACAACTCCTATCTGGGGGTGAGTCCACACCGCCCCCTACAGGACACAGACAACTCCTATCTGGGGGTGAGTCCACACCGCCCCCTACAGGACACAGACAACTCCTATCTGGGGGTGAGTCCACACCGCCCCCTACAGGACACAGACAACTCCTATCTGGGGGTGAGTCCACACCGCCCCCTACAGGACACAGGCAACTCCTATCAGGGGGGTGAGCCCACACTGCCCCCTACAGGACACAGGCAGCTCCTATCTGGGGGGTGAGCCCACACCGCCCCCTACAGGACACAGGCAACTCCTATCTGGGGGGTGAGCCCACACTGCCCCCTACAGGACACAGACAACTCCTATCTGGGGGTGAGTCCACACCGCCCCCTACAGGACACAGACAACTCCTATCTGGGGGTGAGTCCACACCGCCCCCTACAGGACACAGGCAACTCCTATCAGGGGGGTGAGCCCACACTGCCCCCTACAGGACACAGGCAACTCCTATCTGGGGGGTGAGCCCACACTGCCCCCTACAGGACACAGACAACTCCTATCTGGGGGTGAGTCCACACCGCCCCCTACAGGACACAGGCAACTCCTATCAGGGGGGTGAGCCCACACCGCCCCCTACAGGACACAGGCAACTCCTATCTGGGGGGTGAGTCCACACCGCCCCCTACAGCGCACAGGCAACTCATATCTGGGGGGTGAGCCCACACCGCCCCCTACAGGACACAGGCAACTCCTATCTGGGGGGTGAGCCCACACCGCCCCCTACAGGACACAGACAACTCCTATCTGGGGGTGAGCCCACACCGCCCCCTACAGGACACAGGCAACTCCTATCTGGGGGGTGAGCCCACACTGCCCCCTACAGGACACAGGCAACTCCTATCTGGGGGGTGAGCCCACACCGCCCCCTACAGGACACAGGCAACTCCTATCTGGGGGGTGAGTCCACACTGCCCCCTACAGGACACAGGCAACTCATATCTGAGGGTGAGCCCACACCGCCCCCTACAGGACACAGACAACTCCTATCTGGGGGGTGAGTCCACACTGCCCCCTACAGGACACAGACAACTCCTATCTGGGGGGTGAGTCCACACCGCCCCCTACAGGACACAGGCAACTCCTATCTGGGGGGTGAGCCCACACCGCCCCCTACAGGACACAGACAACTCCTATCTGGGGGTGAGCCCACACCGCCCCCTACAGGACACAGACAACTCCTATCTGGGGGTGAGCCCACACCGCCCCCTACAGGACACAGACAACTCCTATCTGGGGGTGAGTGCACACCGCCCCCTACAGGACACAGACAACTCCTATCTGGGGGGTGAGTCCACACCGCCCCCTACAGGACACAGACAACTCCTATCTGGGGGTGAGTCCACACCGCCCCCTACAGGACACAGGCAACTCCTATCAGGGGGGTGAGCCCACACTGCCCCCTACAGGACACAGGCAGCTCCTATCTGGGGGGTGAGCCCACACCGCCCCCTACAGGACACAGGCAACTCCTATCTGGGGGGTGAGCCCACACTGCCCCCTACAGGACACAGACAACTCCTATCTGGGGGTGAGTCCACACCGCCCCCTACAGGACACAGACAACTCCTATCTGGGGGGTGAGTCCACACCGCCCCCTACAGGACACAGGCAACTCCTATCAGGGGGGTGAGCCCACACTGCCCCCTACAGGACACAGGCAACTCCTATCTGGGGGGTGAGCCCACACTGCCCCCTACAGGACACAGACAACTCCTATCTGGGGGGTGAGCCCACACTGCCCCCTACAGGACACAGACAACTCCTATCTGGGGGTGAGTCCACACCGCCCCCTACAGGACACAGACAACTCCTATCTGGGGGTGAGTCCACACCGCCCCCTACAGGACACAGGCAACTCCTATCAGGGGGGTGAGCCCACACTGCCCCCTACAGGACACAGGCAACTCCTATCTGGGGGGTGAGCCCACACTGCCCCCTACAGGACACAGACAACTCCTATCTGGGGGTGAGTCCACACCGCCCCCTACAGGACACAGGCAACTCCTATCAGGGGGGTGAGCCCACACCGCCCCCTACAGGACACAGGCAACTCCTATCTGGGGGGTGAGTCCACACCGCCCCCTACAGCGCACAGGCAACTCATATCTGGGGGGTGAGCCCACACCGCCCCCTACAGGACACAGGCAACTCCTATCTGGGGGGTGAGCCCACACCGCCCCCTACAGGACACAGGCAACTCCTATCTGGGGGGTGAGCCCACACTGCCCCCTACAGGACACAGGCAACTCCTATCTGGGGGGTGAGCCCACACCGCCCCCTACAGGACACAGGCAACTCCTATCTGGGGGGTGAGTCCACACCGCCCCCTACAGGACACAGGCAACTCATATCTGAGGGTGAGCCCACACCGCCCCCTACAGGACACAGACAACTCCTATCTGGGGGGTGAGTCCACACTGCCCCCAACAGGACACAGACAACTTCTATCTGGGGGGTGAGTCCACACCGCCCCCTACAGGACACAGGCAACTCCTATCTGGGGGGTGAGCCCACACCGCCCCCTACAGGACACAGACAACTCCTATCTGGGGTGAGCCCACACCGCCCCCTACAGGACACAGACAACTCCTATCTGGGGGTGAGCCCACACCGCCCCCTACAGGACACAGACAACTCCTATCTGGGGGTGAGCCCACACCGCCCCCTACAGGACACAGGCAACTCCTATCTGGGGGGTGAGCCCACACCGCCCCCTACAGGACACAGGCAACTCCTATCTGGGGGGTGAGCCCACACCGCCTCCTACAGGACACAGACAACTCCTATCTGGAGGGTGAGCCCACACTGCCCCCTACAGGACACAGGCAACTGCTATCTGGGGGTGAGCCCACACTGCCCCCTACAGGACACAGGCAACTCCTATCTGGGGGGTGAGCCCACACTGCCCCCTACAGGACACAGGCAACTCCTATCTGGAGGGTGAGCCCACACCGCGCCCTACAGGACACAGACAACTCCTATCTGGAGGGTGAGCCCACACTGCCCCCCTGCCCCCTACAGGACACAGACAACTCCTATCTGAGGGGTGAGCCCACACCGCCCCCTACAGGACACAGGCAGCTCCTATCTGGAGGGTGAGTCCACACTGCCCTCTACAGGACACAGACAACTACTATCTGCGGGGTGAGTCCACACTGCCCCCTACAGGACACAGACAACTCCTATCTGGGGGTGAGTCCACACCGCCCCCTACAGGACACAGACAACTCCTATCTGGGGGTGAGTCCACACCGCCCCCTACAGGACACAGACAACTCCTATCTGGGGGTGAGTCCACACCGCCCCCTACAGGACACAGGCAACTCCTATCAGGGGGGTGAGCCCACACTGCCCCCTACAGGACACAGGCAGCTCCTATCTGGGGGGTGAGCCCACACCGCCCCCTACAGGACACAGGCAACTCCTATCTGGGGGGTGAGCCCACACTGCCCCCTACAGGACACAGACAACTCCTATCAGGGGGTGAGTCCACACCGCCCCCTACAGGACACAGACAACTCCTATCTGGGGGTGAGTCCACACCGCCCCCTACAGGACACAGGCAACTCCTATCTGGGGGGTGAGCCCACACTGCCCCCTACAGGACACAGGCAACTCCTATCTGGGGGGTGAGCCCACACTGCCCCCTACAGGACACAGACAACTCCTATCTGGGGGGTGAGTCCACACCGCCCCCTACAGGACACAGGCAACTCCTATCTGGGGGGTGAGCCCACACCGCCCCCTACAGGACACAGGCAACTCCTATCTGGGGGGTGAGTCCACACCGCCCCCTACAGCGCACAGGCAACTCATATCTGGGGGGTGAGCCCACACCGCCCCCTACAGGACACAGGCAACTCCTATCTGGGGGGTGAGCCCACACCGCCCCCTACAGGACACAGTCAACTCCTATCTGGGGGGTGAGCCCACACCGCCCCCTACAGGACACAGGCAACTCCTATCTGGGGGGTGAGCCCACACTGCCCCCTACAGGACACAGGCAACTCCTATCTGGGGGGTGAGCCCACACCGCCCCCTACAGGACACAGGCAACTCCTATCTGGGGGGTGAGTCCACACTGCCCCCTACAGGACACAGGCAACTCATATCTGGGGGTGAGCCCACACCGCCCCCTACAGGACACAGGCAACTCCTATCTGGGGGGTGAGTCCACACTGCCCCCTACAGGACACAGACAACTCCTATCTGGGGGGTGAGTCCACACCGCCCCCTACAGGACACAGGCAACTCCTATCTGGGGGGTGAGCCCACACCGCCCCCTACAGGACACAGACAACTCCTATCTGGGGGTGAGCCCACACCGCCCCCTACAGGACACAGACAACTCCTATCTGGGGGTGAGCCCACACCGCCCCCTACAGGACACAGACAACTCCTATCTGGGGGTGAGCCCACACCGCCCCCTACAGGACACAGACAACTCCTATCTGGGGGTTAGCCCACACCGCCCCCTACAGGACACAGACAACTCCTATCTGGGGGTGAGTCCACACCGCCCCCTACAGGACACAGGCAACTCCTATCTGGGGGGTGAGCCCACACCGCCCCCTACAGGACACAGGCAACTCCTATCTGGGGGGTGAGCCCACACCGCCCCCTACAGGACACAGGCAACTCCTATCTGGGGGGTGAGCCCACACAGCCCCCTACAGGACACAGGCAACTCCTATCTGGGGGTGAGTCCCCACACCGCCCCCTACAGGACACAGACAACTCCTATCTGGGGGGTGAGTCCACACCGCCCCCTACATGACACAGGCAACTCCTATCTGGGGGGTGAGCCCACACTGCCCCCTACAGGACACAGGCAACTCCTATCTGGGGGGTGAGCCCACACTGCCCCCTACAGGACACAGACAACTCCTATCTGGGGGGTGAGTCCACAACGCCCCCTACAGGACACAGGCAACTCCTATCAGGGGGGTGAGCCCACACCGCCCCCTACAGGACACAGGCAACTCCTATCTGGGGGGTGAGTCCACACCGCCCCCTACAGCGCACAGGCAACTCATATCTGGGGGGTGAGCCCACACCGCCCCCTACAGGACACAGGCAACTCCTATCTGGGGGGTGAGCCCACACCGCCCCCTACAGGACACAGGCAACTCCTATCTGGGGGGTGAGCCCACACTGCCCCCTACAGGACACAGGCAACTCCTATCTGGGGGGTGAGCCCACACCGCCCCCTACAGGACACAGGCAACTCCTATCTGGGGGGTGAGTCCACACCGCCCCCTACAGGACACAGGCAACTCATATCTGGGGGGTGAGCCCACACCGCCCCCTACAGGACACAGACAACTCCTATCTGGGGGGTGAGTCCACACTGCCCCCTACAGGACACAGCCAACTCCTATCTGGGGGGTGAGCCCACACCGCCCCCTACAGGACACAGGCAACTCCTATCTGGGGGGTGAGCCCACACCGCCCCCTACCGGACACAGACAACTCCTATCTGGGGGTGAGCCCACACCGCCCCCTACAGGACACAGACATCTCCTATCTGGGGGTGAGCCCACACCGCCCCCTACAGGACACAGGCAACTCCTATCTGGGGGTGAGCCCACACCGCCCCCGACAGGACACAGGCAACTCCTATCTGGGGGGTGAGCCCACACCGCCCCCTACAGGACACAGCAACTCCTATCTGGGGGGTGAGCCCACACCGCCTCCCTACAGGACACAGACAACTCCTATCTGGAGGGTGAGCCCACACTGCCCCCTACAGGACACAGGCAACTCCTATCTGTGGGGTGAGCCCACACTGCCCCCTACAGGACACAAGCAACTCCTATCTGGGGGGTGAGCCCACACTGCCCCCTACAGGACACAGGCAACTCCTATCTGGGGGGTGAGCCCACACCGCCCCCTACAGGACACAGACAACTCCTATCTGGAGGGTGAGCCCACACGGCCCCCTACAGGACACAGACAACTCCTATCTGAGGGTGAGCCCACACTGCCCCCTACAGGACACAGACAACTCCTATCTGGGGGGTGAGTCCACACCGCCCCCTACAGGACACAGACAACTCCTATCTGGGGGGTGAGTCCACACCGCCCCTACAGGACACAGGCAACTCCTATCTGGGGGGTGAGCCCACACCGCCCCCTACAGGACACAGGACAACTCCTATCTGGGGGGTGAGCCCACACCGCCCCCTACAGGACACAGACAACTCCTATCTGGGGGTGAGCCCACACCGCCCCCTACAGGGGACACAGACAACTCCTATCTGGGGGGTGAGCCCACACCGCCCCCTACAGGACACAGGCAACTCCTATCTGGGGGGTGAGCCCACACTGCCCCCTACAGGACACAGGCAACTCCTATCTGGGGGGGTGAGCCCACACCGCCCCCTACAGGACACAAGCAACTCCTATCTGGGGGGTGAGCCCACACTGCCCCCTACAGGACACAGGATACTCCTATCTGGGGGGTGAGCCCACACCGCCCCTACAGGACACAGGCAACTCCTATCTGCGGGGTGAGCCCACACCGCCCCCTACAGGACACTGACAACTCCTATCTGGGGGGTGAGCCCACACCGCCCCCTACAGGACACAGGCAACTCCTATCTGGGGGGTGAGCCCACACTGCCCCCTACAGGACACAGGCAACTCCTATCTGGGGGGTGAGCCCACACTGCCCCCTACAGGACACAGACAACTCCTATCTGGAGGGTGAGCCCACACTGCCCCCTACAGGACACAGACAACTCCTATCTGGGGGGTGAGCCCACACCGCCCCCAACAGGACACAGGCAACTCCTATCTGGGGGGTGAGCCCACACCGCCCCCTACAGGACACAGGCAACTCCTATCTGGGGGGTGAGCCCACACCGCCCCCTACAGGACACAGGCAACTCCTATCTGGGGGGTGAGCCCACACCGCGCCCTACAGGACACAGACAACTCCTATCTGGAGGGTGAGCCCACACTGCCCCCTACAGGACACAGACAACTCCTATCTGGGGGGTGAGCCCACACCGCCCCCTACAGGACACAGGCCACTCCTATCTGGGGGTGAGCCCACACCGCCCCCTACAGGACACAGACAACTCTTATCTGGGGGTGAGCCCACACCGCCCCCTACAGGACACAGGCAACTCCTATCTGGGGGGTGAGCCCACACCGCCCCCTACAGGACACAGACAACTCCTATCTGGGGGGTGAGCCCACACCGCGCCCTACAGGACACAGGCAACTCCTATCTGGGGGGTGAGACCACACCGCCCCCTACAGGACACAGACAACTCCTATCTGGGGGGTGAGCCCACACCGCCCCCTACAGGACACAGGCAACTCCTATCTGGGGGGTGAGCCCACACCGCCCCCTACAGGACACAGGACAACTCCTATCTGGGGGGGTGAGCCCACACCGCCCCCCACAGGACACAGGCAACTCCTATCTGGGGGGTGAGTCCCACACCGCCCCCTACAGGACACAGACAACTCCTATCTGGGGGTGAGCCCACACTGCCCCCTACAGGACACAGACAACTCCTATCTGGGGGGTGATCCCACACCGCCCCCTACAGGACACAGGCAACTCCTATCTGGGGGGTGAGCCCAAACCACCCCTACAGGACACAGACAACTCCAATCTGGGCGGTGAGCCCACACCCGCCCCCCCTACAGGGACACAGACAACTCCTATCTGGTGGGTGAGTCCACACCGCACACCTTTGGACACAGTACAACGATCTGGGGGTGGGCTTGGGGGCTCCCCTAGAGGGGGATGGGCTCGGGAACACAGGCAAAATCTATTCCTGTAAAAGCCCCTTTCCCTCCCAGGGGGTCCGCCATCTACTTCCAGCCCCCTTCTCCATCCACTCCTTCTCTTCCCAGGGTCCATTTCTTCCCCACCCTCTGTTTCCACACGCCACCCCCCTAAGGACACAGTCAACTCCTATCTGGGGGGTGAGCCCCACACCGCCGACCCTACAGGACACAGACAACTCCTGATCTGGAGGGTGAGCCCACACTGCCCCCTACAGGACCACAGAACAAATCCTATCTAAGGGGGGTGAGAAACTCCCACACCCGCCCCCTAACAGGACACAGGCAACTCCTATCTGGGGGGTGAGCCCACACTGCCCCCTACAGGACACAGGAAACTCTTATCTGGGGGGTGAGCCCACACCGCCCCCTACAGGACACAGACAACTCCTATCTGGGGGGTGAGCCCACACTGCCCCCTACAGGACACAGGCAACTCCTATCTGGGGGTGAGCCCACACAGCCCCCTACAGGACACAGGCAACTCCTATCTGGAGGGTGAGCCCACACCGCCCCTTACAGGACACAGACAACTCCTATCTGGGGGTGAGCCCACACCGCCCCCTACAGGACACAGGCAACTCCTATCTGGGGTGAGCCCACACCGCCCCTACAGGACACAGACAACTCCTATCTGGGGGGTGAGTCCACACCACCCCCTACAGGACACAGACAACACCTATCTGGGGGGGTGAGTCCACACCGCCCCCTACAGGACACAGACAACTCCTATCTGGGGGGGTGAGTCCACACCGCCCCCTACAGGACACAGGACAACTCTTATCTGGGGGGTGTGAGTCCACACCTCCCCTCCCCTACAGGGACACAGGCAACTCCTATCTGGGGGGTGAGCCCCACACTGCCCCCAATTACAGGACACTGGATACTACTTTTAGCCCTCTCGGGTGGGCGTGGACGCCACACACAAACCGCCCCTACAGGACACAGACCAACTCAAGGATCTGGAGGGTGAGCCACACCGCCCCAAATGACCTGGACTAACACACAACTCATCTCTATCTGGCGAGGGGTGAGAACCCCACACTGCCCCCTACACGTGACACAGGCAACCTCTCCTATGCTGGGAGGGTGAGCCCACACCAACCCCTACATGGACACTACGAGCGCAACTTCCTATCTCTCTGCGGCGGGTGTGCGAGTCCACACATCCAAGCCCCCACCCTAACAGGCCCACACAATCACACACCCTCCCTAATTCTGGTGGTGGACGACCTCCCCCCACTCAGCACCCCCTACAGGACACAGACAACGCCGATCTGCTATATGTGGGGGAGCCACAACCTCACCGCCCTAATCAGGACACAGCATCCACTCCTATCTGGGGTGGTGAGCCCACAACCTGCCCCCTACCAGGAACACAGCGCATAACTCTTATCTGGGTGGGTGAGCCCACACCGCCCCCTACAAGGACACAAGACAACTCCTATCTGGGGGGGTGAGTCCCACACCCGCCCCCTACAGGACACAGTAAAAAAACACTCCGCTATCCTATCTGGGGGGTGACGTCCACACTGCACCCCTGAATCACAGGCAACTCCAATCTCCGACACAGGCAAATACACTAACTATCGTGAGGGGTGAGATTCCCAACCACCGCCCCCTTGAACAGGACACAGATCAACTCTCTATCTGGGGGCTAGACGCTCCAAATCACACCGAGCCGCTACAGGGATACACAGACAACGTCCCTACCTGGGGGGTAGAGTCCAACACCCGCAAGCCACATAGGCAGGCACAACACTAAACAAACAGCCGCACAACCTATTGCCCCCTACAACCCTCAACGTCCTATCTGGGTGGGTGAGTCCACACAGGCCCCCTTACAGGGACAACAGGCAACGCCCTGATCTAACTACACAGGCATCTCATATCTGGGGGTGAGCATTACCACACCTGCCCCCCTACAGGGACACAGTGCAACTTTCCTATCTGGGGGGTGAGTCACACCCGCCCCCTAACCGCAGACCCTACAGGACAGGACCACAGAAACTCCTAAACTCGGGGGGTGAGCAACCCATACAGGACACCAGGCCAACTCTACTATCTGGTGGTATGACCCCCCCACCCCTACAGGACACAGACAACTCCTATCTGGGGTCGAGCCCAACTCACAGTCCCCTACAGGAACCAGCACGATCAGGGGGGCCCCACATACAGCCCCCCATACACGCGGCAACTCCTATCTGGGCGGGGTGAGCCCACACACGACCCCTACAGGACACAAAGCAACACTCCTATCTGGGGATCCAACACGCCCACCTACCCTCACCCTAGACGAGACCCCACCAATCAATCACCTACCGCCTAGAGGTCTCTCACTACAACCGACACAGACAAGGTCAAACTTCCTATGCTGGGGGGTGCCTCCCTACCTGAGAACCAAAGCAGGGGGAGACACACTACAAAACACCGCCCCCTACAGGACACACGACAACTCTCATCTCCGCCCTCCCTAAAACAGGAACACAGCACAACTCCCTAATCTGGGGTGAGACTATCACTCACACCTCTCCCTCAGGACAAAGCAACAGGCATAAACATCCTATCTTACCGGTGTCATGCCGAACAGCGCAACTCAATATCCAGGAGCTAGGGGGAGACCCAGTACCCTACTTGATACATGCAACGGACACAGACCCCTCAAGCTCCTATCTATCTGGGGGGTGACCCTCCAACACCACACAAGCGCCCTTACACATGGAACACAACACTAACTTACCTCATTGGGAGGGGAGCCATCCCACACCGCGCCCTACAGTCGACACAAGACAACTCCTATGCTGGAGGGGTGGAGCCCATGCACTGCCCGTAACCCAACAGGACACACAGACAAACAATCGGGCGGTTGAGATCCACATGCCCCTACCTGGGGGTATCTGTGAGCCCACACACTGCCCCCTTAAGACATGACACAGCAACCCCATTCGCTAACCTATCAGTTGGGTGAGCCCCACACCGACCCCCCCATTACACTAAGACAAACACCTAGCCCTACAGGAACTCAGACAACCCCTACTCTGGGGGTGAGCCGCACAACCGCGCCCCTACAGGACACCAGACAAATTTCCCTATCTGGTGGGTGAGCCCCTCCGCCGAGGAGTTGCTTACCTAAACTACTGCCTCCTACAGGACACAGGATACTCTTAATCTGTCGGGGGTGAGCCCCCCCCATACACAGGACGCACACAGGCACTTTAACCCATTCACTCTAGGAGGGGTTGATCCCACAACCGTCCCCTCCATAAGCAGCCACAAAATCCAACACCAACACCACTCCTATCCCGGGCAGGGGCTGAGACCCAACAGGTAGCCGCACCACTCAAGCCCCACTAACAGAATCACCCGCAACTCCTCATCTTGGAGGGTAAGCCCAACACGCCCCTTATCTACAAGACAACTCCTATCTAGGGGGTGAGACCCCTACACCCTAGCCGCCTACAGAGTTGGCAGACCCCTACTGGAGAGGTGGAGCCCCACAAACTGCCCCCATCACAAGGACACCGAAGACAACTCCCACCCTTTCTTGTGAGAGGGGTGAGTGTCCATAACACACGTGATCCGACACAGACCACCTCTATATCGGTATCCCACACGCCACCCACTTACCACAGGACAAATCAACACTCCCTACAATACGCCATGTTCTGGTTGAGGGTGAGAGTGCCTCCACAGAGACACGGCCCCCTACAGGACACAGGCAACTCCTATCTGGGGGTGAGTCCACACCCCCCATACGACACAGGCCAACCTACAGCCCCACACCCCCCCTACAGACACAGCAACTCTATCTGGGGGGTGAGTCCACACCGCTGCCCTTACCCACAAGCACCACCTATCTAGAACGTCCCACAGCCCCCCCACTATGACACAGAAACTATCCGTACTCGCGTCTGTTGTGGTACCCATGCCCTCCCCGAAAAACACAGATTAACTCGACCTCCTTTACCTGAGACCAACTACTGTCCACCAACCAACCCCCGACCACTGACCATCGAAGCGCGGTCCTCCGAGCCCCCGTAAACACGGACACAGCCAACCCATATTACCAACTAAAAAGAACGTATGGCGGAGGGTGACTCCCCCACCAGCCCCCCCACACACAGACCACTAAGACCCTCCTAATCTGGGGGGTGAGAGCCACAACCGCGCCCCATAAACAGAAGTCCACCAGCAACTCGGACATGGCACGGGCAACTCCTCACCCCAGCCCCAAGTCGCGCGACTGCCCTTACAAGCCTAACACGGCCAACCAGACCGAAACTCCTAGCTCTGAGTGCGGTCGTTATCTGCAGTCACACTGGCATTCCCAACAGAACACAACAAACAACAAGGCACTACCTCCAATCCATGGTGACGTCCACCACCCACACCGCCCCTATACAGGACACAGACAACTCCTATCTGGAGGGGGTGAGGGTCCACGCCACCCTACAGACACAGCCACTATCCCGCGACACCTAACACCCCCTACAGGCACACATCTGGGGGTTGAGACAACTCCTATCTGGAGGTGAGTCCCAACACCCACACTGCCTCCCCTACCAGGACACACTCCGCTCACAAGGGTCGTGTCCTATCAGCCCTCCCGCTTCAAACGACAAGAGCGGGAACTGGGTGCAGAATCCACACTGCCCCTACATGACACAGTACAACCCTATCTATATCCCCCTACAGACACCAGCCAACTCCTATCTGGGGTGAGTCCACACCGCCCCCTACAGGACAGGCAAACTCCCAAACCTAAACAGACACCGGCAACTCACTATCTGGCGGGTGTGAGTCCCACAACTCCGCCCCCTACAGGACACAGCAACTCCTATCTCGGGGGTGAGTGAGCCCACACCCCCCCCCCTACAGGACACAGGCAACTCCTATCTGGGGGGTGAGTCCACACCGACCCCCTACAGGACACAGGCAAACTCCTATCTGGGGGTGAGTCCACACTGCCCCCTACAGGACATCAGGCAAACTCCTATTCTGGGGGGTGAACCCCACACCGCCCCCAACAGGACACAGACAACTCCTATCTGGGGGTGAGGCCCACACCGCCCCCTGACAGGACACAGACAACTCCTTATCTGGGGGGTGAGTCCACACCGCCCCCTACAGGACACGGGCAACTCCTAACTGGGGGGTAAGCCCACAATATATCTGCCCCCTACTGGACACACATCTCCTATCTCCCCCCCTAACAGGGCACAGGCAACTCATATCTGGGGGGTGAGTCCACACCGCGGCCCTACAGGACACAAGCATACTCCTATCTGGGGGTGAGCCACACCGCCCCCTACAGGCCACAGGCGATACTCATATCCTGGGGGGTGAGTCCCACACCGCCCCCACAACACAACAGGACACAGGCAAACTCATATCTGGGGGTGAGCCCACACCGCCCCCTACAGGACACAGGCAACTCCTATCTGGGGGTGAGTCCACACTGCCCCCTACAGGACACAGGCAACTCTTATCTGCACCTGCTGTGTGTCTCCATTAGAGGGCGGCACCTGCTGTGTGTTTCCATTAGAGGGCGGCACCTGCTGTGTGTTTCCATTAGAGGGCGGCACCTGCTGTGTATCTCCATTAGAGGGCGGCACCTGCTGTGTATCTCCATTAGAGGGCGGCACCTGCTGTGTGTCTCCATTAGAGGGCGGCACCTGCTGTGTGTTTCCATTAGAGGGCGGCACCTGCTGTGTGTTTCTATTAGAGGGCGGCACTTGCTGTATGTTTCCATTAGAGGGCGGCACCTGCTGTATGTTTCCATTAGAGGGCGGCACCTGCTGGGTCTCCTTAGGGGGCGGCACCTCTGTGTTTTCCTTTTTAGGGGGCGCCCCTCTTTTTGTTTCCTTAAAAGGCGCACCTCTTGGTTTCAAAAAGGGGGGGAAAACCGCTGTGTTTTCCTTAGAGGGCGGTCCCTTTTTGGTGTCTCCATTAGGGGGGGCGGCACCTGCGGGTTGTTCCATTAGAGGGGGCACCTCTGTTTTTTTTCCTTTAGAGGTTGGCCCTGCTGTGTTTTTCCCCCTTTTAAGGCGGGCCCTTTTTTTCTATGGGGGCGCCCTCTTTTGGGTTGCCCCCCCCGGGATACACACAGGTGCCCCCCTAATGAAAACCCAGCAGTGACCCCCTTTTAATGGAAACCACAGCAGGGCCCCCCTCTAATGAAAACACAGCAGTCCCCCCCGAAACACACAGCAGGGCCGCCCCTAATGGAACACACACAGGTCCGCCCCCCTTTTCAATGGAAAACAATCCCCCCTCAAGGAAACCCAGATCCCCGCCCTCTAAATAGAAACACACGCGGTGCCGCCCTCAAAAGGAAACACCAGAAAGTTCCCCCTCTAAGGAGCACACAGACCCCCTCTAAAGGAACCACAGAAGGCCGCCCTCTAATGGAAAACCCCAAAAGAAAGTCCCCCCCCCTTAAATGGGAACACACAGCAGGTGCCGCCCCAAAAGGAACACAAAAACAGGCCGCCCCTAATGGAAACACACACAGGTCCGCCCTCAATGGAAACCCCACAGTGCCGCCCTCTAATGAAACCACACAGGCCGCCCTCTAGGGAAACCCACAGCATTTCCGCCCCTAATGGAACACAGCAGGGCCCCCCCCTGATGGAAACACACACATGCCGCCCTCTAAGGGAAACACACAAGAGGGCCCGCCCCTCTAAGGGAAACACACAGCGGGTTCCCCCGCCCTCAAATGGAAACACACAGCTGCCCCCCTAAGGGGAAACACACACAGGGCCCCCTCTAAGGAAACAAACAGCAGGTGCCGCCCTCTATTGGAAACACACAGAAGGTGCCGCCCTCTAATGAAAACACACGCATTTCCCCCGCCCTCAATAGAAACACAAAAAAGCGGGTCCCCCGCCCCAATGGAAACACACAGCAGGTGCCCCCTCTAAGGGAGACACACAAAGGTGCCGCCCTCTAATGAAACACCACAAATACCCCCTCTAATGGAAACACACAGCAGGTCCCCCTTTCAAAAAACACAAAGCAGGGCCGCCCTCAAGGGGAGACACACCCGGGTCCGCCCTCAAAAGGAAACACACACGGGGCCGCCCCCTAAGGGGAGACACTCAGCAGGGGTACGCCCTCAATTTTGAGACACACAGCGGTGCCCCCCTAATGGAAACACACGCGGGTGCCCCCCTCTAATTTAAACACACAGCAGGGCCGCCCTCTAAGGGAAAACACACAGCGTGCCGCCCCTAAGTAAAACCAGCGGGCCCGCCCTCAAATGGAACACACAGCAGTCCCCGGGCCCCAATGGAGATACACCGGGCCCCGCCCCTAGGGGAAAACACACACAGGGCCCCCCCTCTAAGGGGAAACACCCGAAAGCCCCCCTCAATGGAACTCCAGCAGGTGCCGCCCTCATGGGAAACAGCGGGTACGCCCCTAAGGGAGACACACACGGGCCCCGCCCTCTAAGGAAACCACAAAGTCCCCCCCCAAAGGAGAACACACAGCATCCCGGGCCCTCTAATGGAAAACACAGCAAGTCCCGCCCTTAATGGAGACACCAGCAGGTGACCCTCTAAGGGAGACACACACAGGGTGCCCCCCCTCAATGGAACCACAGCAGTCCGCCCTTAATGGAAAACCCCCAGCGGGTGACCCCCTCTAAGGAAACACACGAAAGTCGCCCTTTTAAAAACACCAGCAGGTGCCGCCCCCCTAAAGGGAAAACCCGGTGCCGCCCTCAAAAGGAAACACACAGCAGGCCGCCCTCTAAGGGAACAAAAAGCAGGTCCGCCCTCTAAGGGAAAAACACACACATGCCGTCCCAATGGAACACACAGCAGTGCCCCCTCAAATTTGGAAACACACAGCAGGTCCGCCCCTCCCAATGAACACCACAAGGGGCCGCCCTCTAAGGGCACACGCAGTCCGCCCCTAATGGAAAAAACAGCAAGTGCCGCCCCAAAGGGAGACACCAGCAGGTACCCCCTAATGGAGACCAACAGGTGCCGCCCCAAAGGGGAGACAACAGCAGGTGCCGGCCCCTAATGTAAACACAACGGGAGCCGCCCTCTAATGGAAACACCACGGTGCCCCCCTCTAAGGAAACAAACAGCTGTGCCCCCTCTAATGTAAACACACAGCAGGTTCCCCGCCCTCTAAGGGGAGAACACACGGGTGCCCCCCCTCTAATGAAAACAAGCGGGGCCCCCGCCCTCTAATGGAGACACACACATCCCCCCTAAGGAATACACAGCAGTCCCGCCCTCTAATGGAAACACCGCATGCCCCCCTAAGAAACACATGGGGTCCGCCCTCTAAGGAATACACACGGTCCCCGCCCCCGAGGGAAAACCACACGGGCCCCCTCTAGGGAAAAACCCCCAAAGCAGGTGCCCCCCCTCTAATGAATACACCAGGTGCCGCCCTAAAAGGGAAAAACACAGCGTCCGCCCTCTAAGGGAAACACACAGCATGCCGCCCTAAAAGGAGATACGCAGCGTGCCGCCCCCTGAGGGAAACACACACGGGTGCCGCCCTCAAATTGAAACACACAGCAGTGCCGCCCCTAAGGAAAAACCCCACAGCATGCCGCCCTCAAAATGTAAACACACACAGGCCCCCTCAAATGGAAAACACACGGGGCCACCCTAAAAAGGGAACACAAAAAGGCCCCTCCCCCTAAAAAGGAGACACACAGCGGGTTCCCCCTCTAAGGGAAACACACAGCAGGGCCCTCAAAGGGAAACACCAGCATGTGCCGCCCTCTAAGGGAATACACACATTGCCGCCCCTCTAATGTAAACACAAACCAGGTGCCGCCCCTAATGAGAAAACACAGCGTCCGCCCCTAATGAAACACTAGCAGGTGCCCCCCTAAGGGAAAACAACAGCAGGTGCCCGCCCTCTAATAAAACACCAGCGGGTGCCCGCCCTCTAATGTAAACACACCAGGGCCGCCCCCTCAAAACACACCAGGTGCCCCCTCAATGTAAACCACAGCAGGGCCCCCTCAAAGAAAACACACAGCAGGGGCCCTCAAAAAAAACGTAATCATAATTACCCCAAACCTCTCCCAGTGACAGATACGCGGGGCTCTTTTTACATTTATATTTTTCTTCCTCCATATCACCCCGCACCCGCACGCCCACCCGATTCCCCTTTTTAAATTCCATTTTGTTGCCTTTTTAAAAACTTTGTAGTTTTGCTCCCTATCTTCCTGTTTCCCAGTAAGGGGCCCATTGTACCTATCAAAAGAAAGATCCTCATACCTCTAATTTTTATTTTTTTGCGGGGTTTTCTGTTTTTCAATTTTTTCTCTCCATTAAACTAAATCCCCAAATCCCTTCGAGACGCCCGTTCCCCGGGGGGGCAAATCACGACCGCTCTTTTATTACCCGGGCTTATCTTAAAAGGATTACATCTGAGGGAAGAGTTTAATTTTGCAAAAATAACGGTAACCGCAAATTCCAAAACAGCTTCCGGGTAAAATCAAAGGGTGCTTGTATGCCGGTAATTAAGGGGCTTGTATGCCCGGGGTTAAAAAATCAAGGTCTGTATCCCGGGGGATAAATAAAGGGGTCTTGTAGGCCGGGTATAAATCAAGGGGTGCTTGAATGACCGGAAAAAAAAAGGGGTGCTTGTATGACCGGAATTTCAGTGGGGCCGGGTGCCCGGGGAAAAAATCAAGGTTTTTTTTGGCCGGGGAAAAATTTAGGGGGCTTGTAGTGACCGGGTATAAACAGGGTGCTTTTGTGACCGGGTATAAATCAGAGGGGGTTGATGACCGGGTATATGTCAGCAAAGGTGCTTGGTAGTTACCGTTATATTTCAGAGGTGCTTGTAATAGACTGCGACGCCTGGAGCTGGGTATATTCAGGAGGGTGCTTGTAGTGACCGTGTATATTTCAGAGGGCTTGTAGTGACCGGGTATATTTTCAAGGGTGCTTGTATGATCCGGTATATTTGCAGAGTTCATTGATTGACCCTGGTAAAAATCAGAGGTGCCTCGTAGTGACCGGGTATAAATCAAGGGTGGCTCGTATGACCGGTATAAATCCGAGTGCTCTAGTGACCGGGTATAAATCAGAGGGGTGCTCGTATGACCGGGTATAAAATCAGAGAGTGCATTGTAGTAATACCGGGTATAAAATCCAGAGTGGATGCTTGTAGTGACCTGCTTTACTAGTAGCGTAATCAGAGGGGGCTTAGTAGTGGATCGGAAAGTATTAGAATCAAGCTGGTGCTTGTGAGTGGACATCTCTCTGGTATAAAACAGGAGGGGGCTTGTAGATGTCTGGGTATACTTTCAAGACGAGGGGCTTAGTACTGAACTGATACTGAGACGCAAACAGAAAAACGATTCTCTAGAATAATATCAACCAACTAATACACCAATCTGGAAGTTAGTTTTTTTCATGCCTAGAAAAACGGTAGATTTCACTATGAACGTACGATCACATCTAGTGGGCTAACAATGGCAGTATCTTCATGAATTGAAGCCCGATTTTTTACAGAAATAATACCGCATGATGGTCACTAGATGGCGCTGATGAAGCTCATAAAATCAATTGTATCTCTAATGATTTGAGGTGAATGGGTGCTACTGCTGGAGACACTAAAATTTCTTCCGCATCTTGTCCATTGAAAGTCAAGATTAGAAAAGAATTTCGGGGTGCCCATATTCCTTGGTGAGCAAACACGGGACTAACTTAATCGACCCCTAAAACCCATCTCAACCAAAACCCAGCCCCCCTACACAATGAGGTTCATTATGAAGTCCACGATCCTTCGCCAGACATTCTTGAAATGAGCAGAAGAACGATGGACCACTGTCCCAACCTTTCCGCGCTGTGTTGATTAACCTACCAATACATGTTTGATGTTCAATCCGGTAGTAAAGATTAACCATTAAAGTCATCCTGAGGACAGGGGGGTCTGCCGTCACACAACCTCCAACAATATTCTCACTTTATGCCTCTATAGCTTGTGTGCGAATGTCTGCTCTGTGCGAAATCGAGAGATATGTCGTATTGGCTATTTCCGCGGCAGGGTTGAAAGTTTCATTCATCTCGGAAACAATCAAACTGGAATTAGGAAATAGTAACTTGACCACTAGATGGGAGCCGACAGCTCTGACTTTCTGACCTTGGCTCCCAAATTCCGCTACAGGCGGCGCGGACCTACAGACCCGCACAGGACGTGCCGCATGCTGACCCGGGTCCACAGCCAGAAGACTCCTACAAATGGGCACTCAAAAGCCTACAGAACTGGGAGCTACGTGAAGAAGGTGGCCTGGTCCAGAGGAAACCCAAAGAATAAGTGTTTGGAGAACACATAACAAAGCGAGATTGGAGGGTTGACTACTCGGCCAAACTCACAAATCCTCCCGAACTCGATTCCAATCCGAGTGATCTGTCGATGAGGTGCGATAGTCGTAAAAAAGACCGATCCACGTGAGACCCCCAACATCCCCACATAGATCTAAAAATCACACTCCATACCCCACCAACAAACTCCTATCCCCCCACCCTCAAACCTATAACACCACCCCCCCCAACCCCACCCCACCCACCCATACTCCCCCCATCCCCCCACCTCACCCCACACAAAACCAATCAAACCAAAGACTAGCTCAAAACCACGCACAAACGCAAACAAAGTCACAACCCACACCCACCCCCCTCAACCACGCCCCCCCCCACCCCCCTAACAGACCCCCCCCCTCTAAACTCCACTCGCCCAAACCTCTCAACCACCCACCCCTCCCCACCCCCCGCCCCCCCTAGCCCACCTCTCTCCCACGACCCCCCGCTCTCCTCCACATCACCCCCCACCCTCCCCTCCCTCTACCCCCACTCCACCTATTCCCCGTGCCCAAACCAGGTCTCTAACAGCTCCCCACCCTCTTCATCCACCACACACCGCGAGCCACTCTACCACTCTCCTCCCCCAAATTATCTCCCAACTTCAAGGACTAGCTAGTGACGGAGCTCGGTGGGTACCATCCATAACCCTAAAAAGCAACAAAAAATCATCAGAGGTCTAGTGGGTCCATAGCTTGAAAGTTTCAGGAAGTGGGGGGTGGACCTACACCACATATCTAGATGGGCGTTCCAACATGCTATGGCTTGATCACTTTTTAAAGTTTAAGTTATGAAGACTAGTAGGATTCATCTGTACACATATAGAAATATATAAATATAATAAATATATATAAATAAATACACTATATTAACCAGAAAGATAATTGAGGATAGGCTACCTTTACCAACACACAATGAACTTTAAACTGGCCCCATCCAGTCTTATTCCCGGTCGTTGGTTCCATAATGAGTCCTGGCAATTTATGGAGCTATAACAGCTTGCACTTTCTTCTGGTAAGGCCGTCCACAAGAGTTTTAGGAGGGTGTCTATTGACAATGTTTGAACCATTACTACAGAAGAGCATTTTGTGAGGTCAGGCACTGATGTTGAATGAGAAGAGTCAGGACTCTTGTGCAGGCCTCAGTCATGGTTCCTCCACTACGCCCTAATCTCCGCTCATTCAGCATGTCTTCTAATGGCCCTTGCTCCTGTGCTCTGGGGTTAAAAGGTAATCTTTCACCCCCAAACCTCGTTGGAACAAGGAAGGGGCCGTCCCCCTAAAACGCCCTCCCACCATAGTTGGGGAGCATGAAAATAGTCCAAAAATGTCTTACTGGTAGGGCATCGCCGACCTTTAAGAGTTCACCCGTTCACTGGACAGTAACGGGCCCAAACGCCAACCCCTAGAAGGGGGCCTAGCCTCTACCCCTTAATGGGCCAAGACCCAACCCTCAAGAGGGGCCAAAGCCCAATCCCTGAGAGGGCGCAAGCCACAATCCCATTGAGAGGCCAATAGCCTAACCCCTGAGGTGGGCCATAGCCTGCAACCCCTGAAAGGCCAAAAAACCCCAACCCGCTGACCGTGGGCCCAAGCACAACCCCTGAGGGACTAAGCTCTACTATCCCCTGAGAGCCAAACCCAACACACCTGAGGGAGCCAAAGTCCACACACCCCTAACTACCCATTGTTGAGAACTCTAAAAAGCAAATAACTGGAGCCAAGGCCCAACCCATGACAGGACCAAGCCCAAACCCACGAGGGTTCCCCCCCCCCCCAAACCAAACCCATGAGGAGGCAAGCCACGAAATCTACAACCCCACAAACCCATAATCTCCTCCCTCCACCAAACTTTACACTGTGGGCACAAAATGCAGGTCAGAGCACTAAGAACAGCTTTCTACTGGCAACTCTACCCTCTTCTCCCTCCCCCCTCTCTCCCCCCTCCCCTCCTCCTCCCCTCCTCCTCCGCTCGCCCTCCCTCTCTCCCCTCTCCCTCACTACGCCTATCCTCTCCCCCTCCCTCATCCCCCCCTCCATCCCTCTACGCCTCTTCTCTCTCTCTCCCTCACGCTTCCTTTCCTTCTCTTTCTCCCCACTTCATTCTCTCTCTCCTCCTCTCACCCCTCCTCTCCTCCTCTCGTCTCACCACCTCCTCTTCATCATTACCCTTACTCCTCTCTCATCCCCCTCCCCCTCTTCCTTGCCGCTTGCCTCCCCCCCCCCCCTCGCTCTCTCCTCTCCTCCTCCCCTTCCCTACACCCCGCCTGGTCCCCTCGCTCCCCTCCCTCTCCCCCCCACGTCCCTCACCCCTCTCCCTCACCCTCCCGACTCTCTCCCTCACTCCTCACCGCTCCCTCCCACCCACTCCCCCAACTCCCCTCTCCTCTCCTCTCTTCCACATCTCCCCCCCCTCCTCTCTCCACCTCCTTCTTCCCTCACCCTCGCCATCTCTCACCCTTTGCACTCCTCTTCTCTTCCTCTCCCTCCACGTCTCGTCCCAATCTCCCCCTTGCCCCTCTCCCCCACTCGTCTCCTCCCTCTCGGCCCACACCCCCTCACTTTCTCCCCCTTAACGCCTCCCACCACCGCTCCCTCCTCCCCCACCCTCCCTCTTCCTCACCACCCCCCTCTTCCCTCGCCTCTCGCTCCTCTCTCTCTTCACTCTCCTCCCTCCTCTCCATCCTCCCCACATCTCCTCTTCTCTCCTTCTCCCCACTCCTCTCCTCCCCCCTCTCCTCTTACCAACAGGACCCTCTCTCTCCCGGATCTCACTCTCCCTCTCTCTCCCTTCCCCCCCCCTTCTCCTCTCACTCTCTCTCGCTCCTCCCCTCTCTCTCCCCCTCCTCTCTCTCTCTCCTCTCCCCCTCTCTCGCCCCCACCCACTCTCTCCTCTCTCATCTCTCCTCTCTCTCTCCCACCCGTCACTCCCATCCCTCCCTTCCCCCTCCCTCTCACTCCCTCTCTCCCGCCTCACCTCCTCATCTAACGACCGATTATTCCACCCTCCCTCCCCGTCCCACCCTCTCTCTCCCCCTCTCCTTCTCTCTCCCCCTCCTCGTCCCCTCCCCTCCCCCCCACTCCCTCTCTCTCATCTCACCCCCCCCTCTCTCACCCTCCCTCCTCCGCTCCTCACCCACCCTCTCACTCTTCCCCCCCCTCCGCCCTCGCTCTCCCTCTCTCAGCTCTCTCTCACTCCTCAAATCTCTCTTTACCTCACCCCCTCCTACTCTCCCTCCCCCTCTCCTCACTCATCCCTCTCTCGCCTCTCGCTCTCTCCTCTACCCCTCTCTCTCCTCCCTCTCCCCTCTACCCTCTAATCTCTCTCTCCCTCCTCTCTCTCCTCTCTCCCCCCTCTCTCCCCTCCCTCTCTCCCCTCTCTCGCTCACCTCCCCTCACTCTCCCTCTCTCTCAAACCTACACTCCCCCCTCTCATCCCTCTCTCTCTCCCCCGTCCTCAATCTCCCACCCCTCTCTCCCCTCTCCTCTCTCCCTCTCCCAATCTCTCCCCTCTCGCCCTCGTCCTCACCTCTCGCCCTCTCCACTCACTCCCCTCCCCCCCTCCCCCCTCCCTCTCTCCCTACCTCCCTCTCTCTCCTCTCACTCTCCCTCACTCTCCCCCCCTCTCTCACTCTCTCTCCACCCCCTCTCTCTCTCTCCTCCCCTCTCTCTCCCTCTCTCTCCCGCTCCGCCTCTCTCTCTCCTCTCCCTCCCTCACCTCCTCTCTACGCCCTCTCTCCACTCCCTCTCCTCCCTCTCTCTCTCACTCCCCTCTCTCTCTCTCCCCCCCCCCCCCCTCTCTCTCTTCCCCTCCTCTCCTCCCCTCTCTCTCTCCCCGCTCCCTCGCTCGCTCCCCTCTCTCTCTCTCGCACACCCCTCCCACCTCTCCCACCCTCTCCCCTCCTCTCTCGCCCCCCTCTGCTACTCTCTCCCCTCTCTCCTCTCTCTCCCCCCTCTCTCTCTCATCCTTCTCCCTCTCTCTCCTCTTCCCCCCTCTCTCTTCTCCTCCTCACTCTCTCTCTCTCCCTCCCCACTCACCCTCTCTCTCTCGTCCCCCCTCCTCTCTCCCTCCCCCTCTCTCTCTCTCTCCCTACTCCCTCTCTCTCCCTCCTCCCCTCTCCCTCCTCTCTCCCCCACTCCTCTCTCCCCCTCTCCCCCTCTCCCCCTCCCTCTCTCTCCCTCGTCTCTCTCCCTCTCCCCTCGCCTCTCTCTTCTCCCCCCTCTCCCTCCCTCCTCTCTCATCTCTCTCTCCCTCTCTCTCCCTCTCCCTCTCCCCCCTCATCCCCTCTCTCTCCTCTCTCTCCCTCTCTCTCCGCCTCCTCTCTCTCTCTCCCCTCTCTCTCCCCTCTCTCTCCATCTCACTCTCTCTCTCTCCCCTCTCTCTCCCTCCTCTCTCCCCTCTCTCTCTCCCTCTCTCTCTCCCCCTCTCTATCTCACGCTCCCTCTATCACTCTCTCACCTCTCCCCTCTTTACTCTCTAGCTCCCCCTCTCTCTCTCTCGCCCTCTCCCCTCTCTCTCTTCCCCCTCGCTCGACCCTCTCCCCCCTCCCTCTCTCCCCGCTCTCTCTCTCCTCACTGCCCTCTCGTCACTCTCTCCCCCTCTCTCTCCCTCTCCTCTCTCCAACCCCTACTCTTCTCTCTCCCCCCTCCTATCTCTCCTCTCCCCCCGCTCCTCTCCGTCTCTCCCCTCCGCCCGTCCCTCTCCCTCCCTCTCCCCGCTCTCCCCCACTCCTCTCTCTCTCCTCCACTGTCCTGTCCCTCGTCTCCTCCCCTCCCCCCTCCCGCCCCTCTCTCCACATCACCCCCTCTGTCCCCCCCTCTCTCTTCCCCCCGCCCTCCTCGCCCTCTTTCTCCCTCACTCTCCCCCCCGCTCACTCTCTCTCTCCCTCTCACCCTCTCATCTCTCTTCTCCGCTCCATCTCCCCTTCCCCCGCTCCCTAGATCCCTCTCCCCTCTCTCTCTCTCCCCCCCTCGTCTCCCTCTCCCCACCTCGTCCCCCTCTCTCTCTCCTCTCCATCCCCTCGCTCGCCTCACTCTCAGTCCCTCTCTTCACCTCTCCCCTCTCTCTCTCCCTCCCTCCTCACTCTCCCTCTCTCCCCCCTCTCTCCCCGTCTCTCTCGCTCTCTCCCCCTCATCTCTCTCTCCCCTCTCTCTCTCTCCCCCCCCACCACCCATTCACCTCTCGCTCCCCCACTCTACTCGCCCTCTCCCCCCACTCTCTCTCCCTCTCCCCTCCCCCCCCTCTCTCTCGCACCCTCCTCTCTCTCCCTCCTCCCCCTCTCTCTCCCCTCCCCTCTCTCCTCTCTCCCCCCTGGGGCGTCACCCCTCTCTCCCTCTCCCCCTCTCATCCCCCCTCCCCCCTCTCTCTCCCACTCCGCCCCCTCTCTCTTCTCTCTCCTCTCCCCTCTCCCTCTCCCCGCTATTCCCATTCGACTCACTCATCTCCTCGTCCCTCTCCCCGCTCTCCCCAGTCTCCCTCTCTCTCTTCCTCCTTCCCCTCCCTCTCTCACTCTACCCCCTCTCTCCCCCTCCCTCCTCCTCCCTCCCCCTCTCTCTCTCCCCGTCTCCCGCTTGTCCTCTACTAACCAACGACTCTCCTCCCCCCCTCTCCTCATCTCCCCCTCCCGCTTCAATCCCCCCCTCACTCCTCCCCCGCTCACCCCCTCGCTCTCCTCTCTCCCCCCTCTCCTCCATCGCTCTCATCCCCCTCGTCTCTCTCCTCCCCCCCACTCCCCTCTCCACCCCTCCGCCCCTCCCTCTCCCTACTCCCCCCCGCATCCCTCACTCATCATCTCCCCCCTCTCCTCTCCGCTATCTCCCCCCTCTCAACTTCTCTCTCCCCCCCCCCCTCTCTCTGCTCTCCTCGCCCTCCCCCCATCCCATCCATCTTGCTCTCTCCCCCACTCTCTCTCAACCCCTCTCTCCCTCCTCTCTCTCGCTCTCCCCCCACTCTCGCCCTCCCTCTCTCCCCCTCCTCGCTCTCCTCTCACTCTCCCCTTCCCCCCTCTCTCTCATCTCTCCCCCTCCCTCTCCTTCTCCCCCCTCCCCTCTCTCTCCACCCGCTCTCCTCCCGCTCCCCTCTCCCCCTCTCTCTCCCGCTCCCCCCCCCTTTCTCTCTCTCTGCCTCCCGCGCTCTCTCCCCTCGCTCTCTCGCCCCCTCTCGCTCTCCCTCCCTCTCTCTCCCCCTCTCCCACTCTCTCTCTCTCTCTCCCCCGTCTCTATCTCTCTCCCCCTCTCTCGCTCTCCCTCTCCCCCCCCCTCGCTCTCTCTCCCTATCCCCCTCTCTCCCCCCTCCTCACCCCTCTCCCCCCTCCCTCTCTCTCCCTCTCTCTCTCGCCCTCTCTCCCTCTCTCCCACTCCCCTCTCGCTCTCCCCCTCTCACTCTCTCTCTCTCCCTCTCTCTCCTCTCTCTCTCCCCCTCTCATCCCCCCTCTCTCTCTCCCTCTCTCTCTCCCCCGTCTATCTCTCTCCCTCTCTCTCCTCTCTCTCTCCCCCTCTCCCACCCTCTCTCTCTCTCCCTGCTCCCCCTCCTCCCCCCTCTCTCCCCTCTCCCCTCCCTCTCTCTCCCTCCCCCTCTCCCTCTCCTCCCTCTCTCTCACTGCTCCCCCTCTCTCTCCCCCCCTCTCTCTCCCTCTCCCACTCTCTCTCTCTCCCCACCCTCCTCTCTCTCCCCCCTCTCTCTCTCTCTCTCCTCTCTCCGCTCTCTCTCTCCCCCCTCTCTTCCCCTCCCTCTCTCTCTCTCTCCTCTCTCTCTCTCTCTCTCCCACTCTCTCTCTCTCTCTCCCCCCTCTCTCTCCCCCTCTCTCTCTCTCTCTCCCCCTCTGTCTCTCTCTCTCGCTATGTTTTCCTCCTCTCAGCAGTTTGGTTGGTTGGCTGGGATTGGTGCCGGTTATCTGGGGTTGGATTCCAGGAATAGTTGCTCTGTGGGGTTGGGGGACACGTCTCGTTATCTTGGAAGTGACACACAATGAGGCTCTTTGCTGGGAGAGGATTTCTGGTGTCTCTGGTGATAAGGTTGGACAGGACTCGGTCCTACTAATTGTAATTTCCTTCTCTCTCTATATATATAATTACTTTCCATCCTGGAGAGCTGTCACCCGTCTTGGCACCAATCTTTTGTCATTGTCACCCGGGGACATGAGCCGCCTGCGGCGGGGAGGGGGGGAGGAGCGGGGCCCTCGGCGTGGAATATGGCAGTAAAAATATTCTGAATTTCAGACATTGCCGAATCCTTGACACCTCCTGATATCTGCAGAACTGGGGCTGTCCCTGGCACTCTCAGGATGGGGGAGGGGAGGGGGTCCTGGATATGTCCGCCGGTTGTACCAGATCCTCTCCTGGATTGAAGTGGCTTCCTCTGATTTCTCTGCACACTGTGAGCTTCTCACAATGTACATTAGGTCAGATAGACCCTGAGTCATTTCCTGGCTGGAAGACGTCCAGCATCATCTAGCCCTGTAGTGAAGTGCCCAGCTGTCCCACAACAGTCTATTCCAGGAGAGACAGTCTACAATATCGAGTGAGAAGAAAAAAAACACTTGTAGTCTACTTTCTTAACTGCAGGTGGCGCTCTTCCTCAGCGGCACTGCAGTTGGGGAGGAAGTCAAGAGGAACATGGTTCCTTATGGTTTCCTGGGTCACTGGGGAAGCAATCTGATTGGATGCTACAGCCCCATGTGACTGGCAGCATTGCTATAATAAATATCCCCCAAAAAATATATAAAAAAACATTTTTTTTCCTCAGTTTAGGCCGATACGTATTCTTCTACATATTTTTGGTAAAAAAAATCGCAAATAGCGATTATTGATTAGTTTGCGCAAAAGTTATAGCGTTTACAAAATAGGGGATAGTTTTGATAGCATTTTTATTAATATTTTTTTTTATTAGTAATGGCGGCGTTCAGCGATTTTTATTGTGACTGCGACATTTTGGCGGACACATCGGAACATTTTTGACACATTTTTGGGACATTTGTCATTTATACAGCAATCACTGCTATTTAAATGCTCTGATTCCTATGTAAATGACAGTTGTAGTTAGGGGGTTAACCACTAGGGGGCGGGGAGGAGTCAGTATTCAGGTCTATGCTCAGGTCCATGCTCAGGTCCATGTTCAGGTCCATGCTCAGGTCCATGCACAGGGCCATACTCAGGTCCATGCTCATGTCTATGCTCAGGTCCATGCTAAGGTCCATATTCAGGTCTATACTCAGGTCCATGCTCAGATCCATGTTCAGGTCCATGCTCAGATCCATGTTCAGGTCCATGCTCAGGTCCATGCTCAGGTCCATGTTCAGGTCCATGCTCAGGTCTATGCTCAGGGCCATATTCAGGGCCATACTCAGGTCCATGCTCAGTGCCATATTCAGGTCCATCAGTGCAGCACATCAGTGCAGCACATCAGTGCAGCATATCAGTGCCGCCTATCAACGCCCATCTGTGCCGCCTATCAGTGCCCATCAGTGCAGCCAATCAGTGCCATCTCATTAGTGCCCATCAGTGTAGCCTTATTAGTGCCCATCAGTGTAGCCTTATTAGTGCCCATCAGTGAAGAAGCAAAAATGACTTATTTGCAAAAGAAAATGAACAAAAATTAAGAAAAGATTTTATTTTTTTCAAAATTTTTATGTCTTTTTTTTGTTTGTTTAGCAAAAAATAAAAAATAAAACCAGCGGAGATTAAACACCACCAAAAGAAAGCTCCATTTGTCTTAAAAAAAAAGAGACAAACATGTCATATGTCTACAATGTTACATGACCGCGCAATTGTCATCCCGAAGAGTGACAGCGCTGAAAGCTGAAAATTGGCGTGGGCATGAAGGGGGTGAAGGTGCCCGGTAGGTTGGCGGTTATTTTAGGTGTAGAAACGTCTCTCAGCAATGATTAAGAGAAAGAGGAATCACCTGAGCTAAATTTCTTGTTGTTACGAAGGGTCTGAATACTTTTGCCCATGTCAGATTTCAGTTTTTCCTTTTTCCTACATTTCTACAATTCTGTTGTCAGTTTATCATTATGGGGGGCTGAGTGTAGATTAAGGAGGAAGCAAATTGATTTATACAACTGTAGTATCTGCAACATAACAACAAGTGAAGGGGGGCGGAATACTCTACGAATGTTCTGTATTATATTATACACAGAGCAGATCCTGGCAGCCCACATTCCAGATGTATCTCCTGAGGTTCACCGACCACGTCACACCAGCCCAGAGCTGTCAGCAGCCACTTCCTGACATATTCCAACAATGTCCACAACAGGCCTACCCACTGAGTGCCGAGCCCACCGAATGCCAATCCTACCAAGAGCCACGTCCAGATCTCCAGCGAGTTCCTCCTCGGTCTTGATACAGAGACTTTGTAGGCCTGTCTATCTCCTGAGGGTCACCAACTACGTCACACCAGTGCAGAGCTGTCAGCAGCCACTTTCTGATATATTCTAATAATGTCCATGACAGGTGTCCCGGTACTGACCCCCACCAAGAGCCGTGCCCACTGAGCCGAGTCCACAGAGTATCGAGAGCCCAACTCACTGAATGCCAAGTCCACCAAGTACCCACCAAGAGCCGAGCCCACCGAGAGCCAAGTCCACTGAGTACTGACCCCAAGAGAGCCAAGTCCACGAGTACCGACCACACTGAGAGCCGAGCCCACTGAGTACCGACCCCACCGAGAGCCGAGTCCACTGAGAGACGAGTCCACTGAGTACTGACCCCACCGAGATCCGAGTCCACGAGTACCGACCACACTGAGAGCCGAGCCCACTGGGTACCGACCCCACCGAGAGCCGAGTCCACTGAGAGGCGAGTCCACCAAGTACTGACCCCACGAGAGCCGATCCCACTAAGAGCTGAGTCCACCGAGTACCGACCCCACTGAGAGCTGAGCCACTGAGAGCCAAGTCCACAAATACCAACCCCCCCTAAGAGCCGAACATACTGAAAACCGAGTCCACGAGTACCGACCACACTGAGAGCCGACCCCACTGAGTACCGATCCCACTGAGGGCCGAGTCCACTGAGAGGCGAGTCCACCAAGTACTGACCCCACCGAGAGCCGATCCCACTAAGAGCTGAGTCCACTGAGTACTGACCCCACTGAGAGCCAAGCCCACCAAGTACCAACCCCCCCTCCCAAGAGCCGAGCATACTGAAAACCGAGTCCACTGAGTACCAATCCCACGAGGACCAAGCCCACTGAGAGCCGAGCATACTGAAAACCGAGTCCTCTGAGTACCGACCCCACCGAGGACCAAGCCCACTGAGAGCAGAGTTCTTCGAGTATCAACCCCACAGAGAGATGAGCCCTCTGAGAGCCAAGTGCAGAGCCAAGCCCACCAAGTACCAACCCCCCCCCAAGAGCCGAGCATACTGAAAACCGAGTCCACTGAGTACCAATCCCACCGAGGACCAAGCCCACTGAGAGCCGAGTCAACTACATACTGACCCAAACGAGAGCCAAGCCCACTGAGAGCCGAGTTCTTCAAGTATCAACCCCACAGAGAGATGAGCCCTCTGAGAGCCAAGTGCACCGAGAGCCAAGCCCACTGAATGCCATTCCCACCAAGAGCCAAGTCCTGATCTCCAGTGAGTTCCTACTTGGTCTGGATACAGACACTTTGTAGGCCTGTCACCAACTACGTCACACTGGCGCAGAGCTGTCAGCAGCCACTTTCTGACATATTCCAACAATGTCAATGACAGAAATCACAGTACTAACTCCACTGAGACTACTGAGAGCTGAGTCCACCGAGTACTGACCCCTCTGAGAGCTGAACCCACTGAGAGCCGAGGCCACTGAGTATGGACTCCACCGAGAGCCGATCCCACTGAGAGCCAAGTCCATCGAGTATCAATCCCACAGAGAGCTGAGCTCACTGAGATCCGAGTACACTGTGTACCGACCCCTCCGGAAGCGGAGCCCACTGAGAGCCGAGTCCACTGTGTACCGCCCTCACCAAGAGCTGAATCCACTGAGTACCTACCTCTCCGGAAGCGGAGCCCACTGAAAGCCGAGTCCACTGAGTACCAACCTCATTGAGAGCCAATTCCACTGAGAGACAATTCTACTGAGTACTGACCCCATCCGGAAGCGGAGCCCACTGAGAGCCGAGTCCACTGAGTACCGACCCTTTCAAGAGCAGACCCACTGAGAGCCGAGTCCACCAAGTACCGAATCCACCGTGAGCCAATCCCACTGAGAGCTGAGTCCACCGGGTACCAACCCCACTGAGAGCCATGCCCACTGAGAGCTGAGTCCACCGGGTACCAACCCCACTGAGAGCCGAGCCCACTGAGAGCTGAGTATATCAATTACCGACCCCGCCGAGAGCCGAGCCCACTGAGTGCAGAGTCTACCGAGTACCAACCCCACGAGAGCCGGGCCCACTGAAAGCCAAGCCCACCAAATGCCAATCACACCAAGAGCTAAGTCCTGATCTCCAGTGAGGTCCTCCTTGGTCTTGATACAGACAAAACAAAACCAAAGAAAATTCCCAGCTCAGCTCACCAGCCAATCTGCTACCAGCCAAATGATCCTGTCTAACAGCTTGCGTTAAAAACAGGGGTTTAGTTAGCACACATTTGGAAATACATGTGTAAGCTGCAGAGCAGCTCCAAGGCACCCTAATATTTCTGCAGTCCTAACTCTTGTAAATTTATGAGATCCTCCACAGTGGAAGCACATGCATTCTAATGGATAGATAGAGGGCAGGTGAGCCTGGAGGTAGTCCAGTCCTCCTTAAAGGCACAGGGGCGCACTGGACACCCAGCACATAGCACAATGGCAGAAAAGGTGTCCAGTGTGTCCCCTCACCAATGTTACATCAGTAAGAAAGCAACTGGCCACTGCCCCCACCTACTACCCCACCTACACTTTGTAGGTCTGTCTATCTCCTGAGGGTCATCAACCAAGTCACGCCAGCTCAGAGTTGTCAGCAGTCACTTTCTGACGTATTCTAACAATGTCCTGACCCCACTGAGAGACGAGCCAAGCCCACCAAGTACTACCGACCCCACTGAGAGCCGATCCCACTGAGAGCCGATCCCACTGAGAGCTGAGCCAAGCCCACCAAGTACCGACCCCACTGAGAGCCGATCCCACTGAGAGCTGAGCCAAGCCCACCAAGTACCGACCCCACTGAGAGCCGATCCCACTGAGAGCCGATCCCACTGAGAGACGAGCCAAGCCCACCAAGTACTGACCCCACTGAGAGCTGATCCCACTGAGAGCTGATCCCACTGAGAGACGAGCCAAGCCCACCAAGTACTGACCCCACTGAGAGCTGATCCCACTGAGAGCTGATCCCACTGAGAGACGAGCCAAGCCCACCAAGTACTGACCCCACTGAGAGCTGATCCCACTGAGAGCTGATCCCACTGAGAGACGAGCCAAGCCCACCAAGTACTGACCCCACTGAGAGCTGATCCCACTGAGAGCTGATCCCACTGAGAGACGAGCCAAGCCCACCAAGTACTGACCCCACTGAGAGCTGATCCCACTGAGAGACGAGCCAAGCCCACCAAGTACCGACCCCACTGAGAGCTGATCCCACTGAGAGCTGAGCCACTGAGAGCTGATCCCACTGAGAGACGAGCCAAGCCCACCAAGTACTGACCCCACTGAGAGCTGATCCCACTGAGAGCTGATCCCACTGAGAGACGAGCCAAGCCCACCAAGTACTGACCCCACTGAGAGCTGATCCCACTGAGCTGATCCCACTGAGAGACGAGCCCACCAAGTACCCACCCCACTGAGAGCTGAGCCAAGCCCACCAAGTACCGACCCCACTGAGAGCCGATCCCACTGAGAGCTGATCCCACTGAGAGCTGAGCCAAGCCCACCAAGTACCGACCCCACTGAGAGCTGATCCCACTGAGAGACGAGCCAAGCCCACCAAGTACCGACCCCACTGAGAGCTGATCCCACTGAGAGACGAGCCAAGCCCACCAAGTACCGACCCCACTGAGAGCCGATCCCACTGAGAGACAAGCCAAGCCCACCAAGTACCGACCCCACTGAGAGCCGATCCCACTGAGAGACGAGCCAAGCCCACCAAGTACCGACCCCACTGAGAGCCGATCCCACTGAGAGACGAGCCAAGCCCACCAAGTACCGACCCCACTGAGAGCCGATCCCACTGAGAGACGAGCCAAGCCCACCAAGTACCGACCCCACTGAGAGCTGATCCCACTGAGAGCCGATCCCACTGAGAGACGAGCCAAGCCCACCAAGTACCGACCCCACTGAGAGCCGATCCCACTGAGAGACGAGCCAAGCCCACCAAGTACCGACCCCACTGAGAGCCGATCCCACTGAGAGACGAGCCAAGCCCACCAAGTACCGACCCCACTGAGAGCCGATCCCACTGAGAGCCGATCCCACTGAGAGCTGAGCCAAGCCCACCAAGTACCGACCCCACTGAGAGCTGATCCCACTGAGAGCCGATCCCACTGAGAGACGAGCCAAGCCCACCAAGTACCGACCCCACTGAGAGCCGACCCCACTGAGAGCCGATCCCACTGAGAGCTGAGCCAAGCCCACCAAGTACCGACCCCACTGAGAGCTGATCCCACTGAGAGCCGATCCCACTGAGAGACGAGCCAAGCCCACCAAGTACCGACCCCACTGAGAGCTGATCCCACTGAGAGCCGATCCCACTCAGAGACGAGCCAAGCCCACCAAGTACCGACCCCACTGAGAGCCGATCCCACTGAGAGACAAGCCAAGCCCACCAAGTACCGACCCCACTGAGAGCCGATCCCACTGAGAGACGAGCCAAGCCCACCAAGTACCGACCCCACTGAGAGCCGATCCCACTGAGAGCTGAGCCAAGCCCACCAAGTACCGACCCCACTGAGAGCTGAGCCAAGCCCACCAAGTACCGACCCCACTGAGAGCTGATACCACTGAGAGCCGATCCCACTGAGAGACGAGCCAAGCCCACCAAGTACCGACCCCACTGAGAGCCGATCCCACTGAGAGACGAGCCAAGCCCACCAAGTACCGACCCCACTGAGAGCCGATCCCACTGAGAGCCGATCCCACTGAGAGCTGGTCCCACTGAGAGACGAGCCAAGCCCACCAAGTACCGACCCCACTGAGAGCTGATCCCACTGAGAGCCGATCCCACTGAGAGACGAGCCAAGCCCACCAAGTACCGACCCCACAGAGAGCCGATCCCACTGAGAGACGAGCCAAGCCCACCAAGTACCAACCCCACTGAGAGCCGATCCCACTGAGAGACGAGCCAAGCCCACCAAGTACCGACCCCACTGAGAGCCGATCCCACTGAGAGCCGATCCCACTGAGAGCTGAGCCAAGCCCACCAAGTACCAACCCCACTGAGAGCCGACCCCACTGAGAGCCGATCCCACTGAGAGCTGGTCCCACTGAGAGATGAGCCAAGCCCACCAAGTACCGATCCCACTGAGAGCCGATCCCACTGAGAGCTGGTCCCACTGAGAGCTGAGCCAAGCCCACCAAGTACCGACCCCACTGAGAGCCGATCCCACTGAGAGCCGATCCCACTGAGAGCTGAGCCAAGCCCACCAAGTACCGACCCCACTGAGAGCCGATCCCACTGAGAGACGAGCCAAGCCCACCAAGTACCGACCCCACTGAGAGCCGATCCCACTGAGAGACGAGCCAAGCCCACCAAGTACCGACCCCACTGAGAGCCGATCCCACTGAGAGACGAGCCAAGCCCACCAAGTACCGACCCCACTGAGAGCTGATCCCACTGAGAGACGAGCCAAGCCCACCAAGTACCGACCCCACTGAGAGCTGATCCCACTGAGAGATGAGCCAAGCCCACCAAGTACCGACCCCACTGAGAGCTGATCCCACTGAGAGCTGAGCCAAGCCCACCAAGTACCGACCCCAATGAGAGCTGATCCCACTGAGAGACGAGCCAAGCCCACCAAGTACCGACCCCACTGAGAGCTGATCCCACTGAGAGCTGAGCCAAGCCCACCAAGTCCCACTGAGAGCTGAGAGACGAGTCAAGCCCACCAAGACCCCACTGAGAGCCGATCCCACTGAGAGCCGATCCCACTGAGAGCTGATCCAACTGAGAGCTGAGCCAAGCCCACCAAGTACCGACCCCACTGAGAGCTGATCCCACTGAGAGACGAGCCAAGCCCACCAAGTACCGACCCCACTGAGAGCTGATCCCACTGAGAGCCAATCCCACTGAGAGCTGAGCCAAGCCCACCAAGTACCGACCCCACTGAGAGCCGACCCCACTGAGAGCTGATCCCACTGAGAGCTGAGCCAAGCCCACCAAGTACCGACCCCACTGAGAGCCGATCCCACTGAGAGCCGATCCCATTGAGAGCTGAGCCAAGCCCACCAAGTACCGACCCCACTGAGAGCTGATCCCACTGAGAGCTGAGCCAAGCCCACCAAGTACCGACCCCACTGAGAGCTGATCCCACTGAGAGACGAGCCAAGCCCACCAAGTACCGACCCCACTGAGAGCTGATCCCACTGAGAGCTGAGCCAAGCCCACCAAGTACCGACCCCACTGAGAGCCGATCCCACTGAGAGCCGATCCCACTGAGAGCTGAGCCAAGCCCACCAAGTACCGACCCCACTGAGAGCTGATCCCACTGAGAGTCAATCCCATTGAGAGCTGAGCCAAGCCCACCAAGTACCGACCCCACTGAGAGCCGATCCCACTGAGAGCCGATCCCACTGAGAGCCAATCCCATTGAGAGCTGAGCCAAGCCCACCAAGTACCGACCCCACTGAGAGCCGATCCCACTGAGAGCCGATCCCACTGAGAGCTGAGCCAAGCCCACCAAATACCGACCCCACTGAGAGCCGATCCCACTGAGAGCCGATCCCACTGAGAGACGAGCCAAGCCCACCAAGTACCGACCCCACTGAGAGCCGATCCCACTGAGAGACGAGCCAAGCCCACCAAGTACCGACCCCACTGAGAGCCGATCCCACTGAGAGACGAGCCAAGCCCACCAAGTACAGATCCCACTGAGAGCCGATCCCACTGAGAACCGAGTTCACAGAGCACCAAGCCCAACGAATGAAAAATCCCTCCAAGAAAAAGTCATGATCTCCAGTGAGTTCCTCCTTGGTCTTGATACAGACACTTTTGACATATTCCAAAAATATCCATTCAAGACGTCCCAGTACTAACCCCACCAAGACTACTGAGTCCACAGAGTACCGACCCCACCGAGAGCCAAGCCCACTGAGAGGCGAGTCCACTAAGTACCAATCCCACTAAGAGTCAAGCCCACTGAAAACCGAGTCCACTGAGTACCTACGGCACCGAGAGCCGAGCCCACCGAGAGCTGGCCCCACTGAGAGATGAGTCCACCGAGTACCGATCCCCACTGAAAGCCGAGACCACAGGGTACCGACCCCATCGAGAGCCGAGTCCACTAAATACGGACACCACCGGGAGCTGAGCCCACCGAGAGCCGAGTCCACGGGCACCAACCACACTGAGAGCCGAGCCCACTGAGTACCGACCCCCCCCGAGAGCCGAGTCCACTGAGAGGCGAGTCCAACCAAGTATTGACACCACTGAGAACCAAGCCCACTTAGAGGTGAGTCCACCGAGTACCGACCCTACCAAGAGCCGAGCCCACTGAGTACCTACCCCATTGAGAACCAAGCCCACTTAGAGGCAAGTCCACCAAGTACCGACCCTACCAAGAGCCGAGCCCACTGAGTACCTACCCCACTGAGAATCAAGACCACTTAGAGGCGAGTCCACCGAGTACCGACCCCAACGAGAGCCGAGCACACGGAGTACCGACCCCACCAAGAGCCGAGTCCACGAGCACCAACCACACTGAGGGCCGACCCCACCGAGGGCCGAGTCCACGAGCACCGACCACACTGAGAGCCAAGCCCACTGAGTAATGACCCCACTGAGAACCAAGACCACTTAGAGGTGATTCCACCGAGTACCGACCCCACCATGAGCCGAGCCCACTGAGAGCCGAGTCCACCAAGTTCCAACTCCACCAAGAGCAGAGTCTACCAAGTACTGGCCCCACCGAGAGCTGAGCCCACTGAGACCCTTGATACTTTGTATTTGAGACTTTGTAGGCTTGTCTGTCACCATGTGTCTTCTATATCTGTTATGATGTACATCATCATGGAAGAGGTTGGCACTCTATGAATGAAACAATAGACGTCGAGGGTGGCCATGACTAAATCTAATCTGCTGGTGTTCAGGGCGATGGAGATAAAACCCTCACTCATTTCTTCATGTCTAGAGGCTGCAGTGAGCTGGTCCCTGCAGAGATTGTCCCGACACCGATACCATATCTCCAGAATGACGGGATCTGACACACGGGGGGTCCCAGAATGACCCCCTCTGGAGAGACACATCACACAGACACACAAAGATCTGTGTGATGTGGCTCAGTCCATTATCGCACGCGTGTTAACGTGTTATATCACGCTTTGACGCATGTCGCTTGAAGGCAGAACACTGATATGAATGCACCACAACATCTGGAAGATCAGACGTGACTTATGTTTGGTCCGTGCTGTTCTTGCCAGGTTTTGTGGTGCACTGCCTTAGTGTTTTCAGGACCGGAGCTACCACTAGGCAAACTAGGCAGCTGCCTAGGGCGCCATGCTGCCTAGGGGGCGCCGGACACTGGTTTTACTACTCTCTTCTCTCTGCAGCAAGCAAATAAGTCTCAGCATCAGCAGGCAGCCACCAAACATTCATTGATGGGCACTGGTAGGCTGCATTGATGGGTCCTGGTGAGGCTAAATGTGATGGGCGCTGGTAGGCTGCATTTTATGGGCGCTGGTAGGCTGCATTTGATGGGCGCTGGTGGGCTGCATTGATGGGCGCTGGTGGGCTGCATTGATGGGCGCTGGTAGGCTGCATTGATGGGTTCTGGTGAGGCTGCATTTGATGGGCGCTGGTGGGCTGCATTGATGGGCGCTGGTGAGGCTGCATTGATGGGCGCTGGTAGGCTGCATTGATGGGCGCTGGTGAGGCTGCATTTGATGGGCGCTGGTGGGCTGCATTGATGGGCGCTGGTAGGCTGCATTGATGGGCGCTGGTGAGGCTGCATTTGATGGGCGCTGGTGGGCTGCATTGATGGGCGCTGGTGAGGCTGCATTGATGGGTGCTGGTGAGGCTGAATTTGATGGGCGCTGGTGGGCTGCATTGATGGGCGCTGGTAGGCTGCATTGATGGGCGCTGGTGAGGCTGCATTTGATGGGCGCTGGTGGGCTGCATTGATGGGCGCTGGTGAGGCTGCATTGATGGGCGCTGGTGAGGCTGCATTTGATGGGCGCTGGTGGGCTGCATTGATGGGCGCTGGTGAAGCTGCATTGATGGGCGCTGGTGAAGCTGCATTGATGGGCGCTGGTTGACTGCATTGATGGGTGCTGGTGGGCTGCATTTTATGGGTGCTTCGTTAAAAAGGTGGGGTTTACATGGGCAGGGAAAAGGCAGGGCAGGGGTGGAGACATAGGGGAGCGGCAAAATTAGGTTTCGCCTAGGGTGTCAAAAATCCTTGCACCAGCCCTGAGTGCTTTGGGGTGCCATTCAAAATGAATGCCATGGCAACCCAACAACGCCGCATGCAACGAGTGTTAACTCCATGCAGGAATGTGAATGAGCCCTAAAAATCAATGAATGAAATCAGGAGGAACCACAGAAGGGCACACGGGTCATTCAGATCTCCAGTGCTGCTATTAGAGTGTAAGCTCTTGGAGTCAAGTCTCTTCAATGTATATATTGTACGTTGCCTCACTTCAGGTCTCCGGTGCTGCTATTAGAGTGTAAGCTCTTGGTGCCAAGTCTCATAACTCCATGGGGTCAATTCACTAACGTTTACCGCAAGCGATAACACAGTCACGTGACTCATTTGCATAAGTGATTGCATGGGATAAAAAAAAAGTCCAAAGTTCCCCGCTGACAGCTAAATGTAAAGGAAGCAATGACGGCAATTCACAATTCGGGTATGAAATTTAAGGGGAACCCCATGCCAAAATGTTTTTAAAAATAGCGTGGTGCCCCCCCTATACCAGACCCTTAGCCGAGCATACAGCCTGGCAGGTCAGGAATGGGAGGGGACGAGTGAGCACCCCTCCTCCTAAACCATACCAGGCCTCATGCCCTCAACATGGGGGGGGGGGGGGCTGATTTGGGCAGGGGGGGCCTCTGTTGATGGGGACAAGGGCCTCCTCCCCACAACCCTGGGCGGTTGTTGTGGGGGTCTTATCAGAATCTGGCCCCTTTCCCTATGTGAATGAGTATGGGGTACATTGTAACCTTACTCATTCACCAAAAAAGTGGCAAAAAGGAATTAAAACACAGACTTTTGACTATTCCTTTATTAAACAATTAAAAAACAATGTCCCCCAATGTCAATCACGACGCCCACGCAAATAAAGAAAACAAAACCTCCGTCCCCCGGCAAAGGCTCCCGCCGTCTGCCTGCTCCTCCGTCTGGACAGTTCTTAAATACCTGTAGCTAAGGGAAGGGGGGTCACCCGGTGATGTCACTGGGTGGCCCCGCCCCTTGTGACGTCACCACCCCAGTATGCTCCTGCCGATGACGTCAAAAAATCTGTGGTAATTACCGCATTATCGAAACTTTACCGCACAATTCTTAGTGAATTGAACATTTGCTCATTTGTTTCCACACGCATTATTTTACCGATTTTTTTCCAGCACTATTTAACTCTAATGTGGCGTACACGCGGTCGGAATTCTCGTCGGAAAAAGCTCTGATGATTTTCCCTTCGGAATTTCACTCAAACTGTCTTGCCTACATGCGGTCACACCAAATTCCGATGGTCAATAACACAGCGGCATAAAACACGTTCAACGGCACTATAAAAGGGAAGTTTAATGCGTCCGAGCATGCGTCGAATTGTTTCCGAGCATGCGTCGGAATTTTGCGTACCGGAATTGCATACACACGATCGGAAAATCCGATAGAAAAGTTTTCCGTCGGAAAAATTAAAAACAGCTTCTCAAACCAAAGTCCGTCGGAAATGACGACAGAAAAAAACCGATGGGCGTACACACGGTCGGAAAATCCGATGAAAAGGTCCCAAAGTCATTGTACATTGCCTCCGTTCAGGTCCTTGGCGCTGCAATTAGAGTGTAAGCTCTTGGGCTAAGCCTCATCACTCTATGTATTGTACATTCATTTAGGTCTTCAGTGCTGCTATTAGAGTGTAAGCTCTTGGGCTAAGCCTCATCACTCTATGTATTGTACGTTTATTTGTGTCTTCAGTGCTACTATTAGAGTGTAAGCTCTTGGGTCAAGCCTCATCACTCTATGTATTGTACATTCATTTAGGTCTTCAGAGCTGCTATTAGAGTGTAAGCTCTTGGGTCAAGCCTCATCACTCTATGTATTGTACGTTTATTCGGTCTTCTGTGCTGCTATTAGAGTGTAAGTTCTTGGGCCGAGCCTCATCACTCTATGTATTGTACATTCATTTAGGTCTTCAGAGCTGCTATTAGAGTGTAAGCTCTTGGGTCAAGCCTCATCACTCTATGTATTGTACATTCATTTGTGTCTTCAGTGCTACTATTAGAGTGTAAGCTCTTGGGCTAAGCCTCATCACTCTATGTATTGTACATTCATTTGTGTCTTCAGTGCTACTATTAGAGTGTAAGCTCTTGGGTCAAGCCTCATCACTCTATGTATTGTACATTCATTTAGGTCTTCAGAGCTGCTATTAGAGTGTAAGCTCTTGGGTCAAGCCTCATCACTCTATGTATTGTACGTTTATTCGGTCTTCTGTGCTGCTATTAGAGTGTAAGTTCTTGGGCCGAGCCTCATCACTCTATGTATTGTACATTCATTTAGGTCTTCAGAGCTGCTATTAGAGTGTAAGCTCTTGGGTCAAGCCTCATCACTCTATGTATTGTACGTTTATTTGGTCTTCGGTGCTGCTATTAGAGTGTAAGCTCTTGGGTCAAGCCTCATCACTCTATGTATTGTACATTCATTTAGGTCTTCAGAGCTGCTATTAGAGTGTAAGCTCTTGGGTCAAGCCTCATCACTCTATGTATTGTACGTTTATTCGGTCTTCTGTGCTGCTATTAGAGAGTAAGTTCTTGGGCCGAGCCTCATCACTCTATGTATTGTACATTTATTCGGTCTTCTGTGCTGCTATTAGAGTGTAAGCTCTTGGGCCGAGCCTCATCACTCTATGTATTGTACATTCATTTGTGTCTTCTGTGCTACTATTAGAGTGTAAGCTCTTGGGCTAAGCCTCATCACTCTATGTATTGTACATTCATTTGTGTCTTCAGTGCTACTATTAGAGTGTAAGCTCTTGGGTCAAGCCTCATCACTCTATGTATTGTACATTCATTTTGGTCTTCAGAGCTGCTATTAGAGTGTAAGCTCTTGGGTCAAGCCTCATCACTCTATGTATTGTACATTTATTCGGTCTTCTGTGCTGCTATTAGAGTGTAAGCTCTTGGGCTGAGCCTCATCACTCTATGTATTGTACGTTTATTTGGTCTTCGGTGCTGCTATTAGAGTGTAAGCTCTTGGGTCAAGCCTCATCACTCTATGTATTGTACATTCATTTAGGTCTTCAGAGCTGCTATTAGAGTGTAAGCTCTTGGGTCAAGCCTCATCACTCTATGTATTGTACGTTTATTCGGTCTTCGGTGCTGCTATTAGAGTGTAAGCTCTTGGGCCGAGCCTCATCACTCTATGTATTGTACGTTTATTCGGTCTTCGGTGCTGCTATTAGAGAGTAAGTTCTTGGGCCGAGCCTCATCACTCTATGTATTGTACATTTATTCGGTCTTCTGTGCTGCTATTAGAGCCTCATCACTCTATGTATTGTACATTTATTTGGTCTTCTGTGCTGCTATTAGAGTGTAAGCTCTTGGGCCGAGCCTCATCACTCTATGTATTGTACGTTTATTTGGTCTTCGGTGCTGCTATTAGAGTGTAAACCCTTGGGTCAAGCCTCATCACTCTATGTATTGTACATTCATTTAGGTCTTCAGTGCTGCTATTAGAGAGTAAGTTCTTGGGCCGAGCCTCATCGCTCTATGTATTGTACATTCATTAAGGTCTTCAGTGCTGCTATTATGCTGCGTACACGGTCGGAATTTCCGATGGAAACAGTCCGATGGGAGCCTTTCATCGGATTTTCCGACCGTGTGTACGCCCATCGGTCTTTTTCTGTCTGAATTCCCGACGGACTTTGGATTGAGAACCTGTTCTTAATTTTTCCGACGGAAAACCTTTCTATCGGATTCTCCGATCGTGTGTATGCAATTCCGACACGCAAAATTCCGACGCATGCTCAGAAACAATTCGACGCATGCTCGGACGCATTAAACTTCCCTTTTATAGTGCTGTCGAACGTGTTGCACGGCGCGGTGTTATTGACCGTCGGAATTTGGTGTGACCGTGTGTAGGCAAGACAGTTTGAGCGAAATTCCGTCGGAATTCCGACGGGAAAACCATCAGAGCTTTTTCCGACGAGAATTCTGACCGTGTGTACGCGGCATTAGAGTGTAAGCTCTTGGGCCGAGCCTCATCACTCTATGTATTGTACATTCATTTAGGTCTTCAGTGCTGCTATTAGAGTGTAAGCTCTTGGGCCGAGCCTCATCGCTCGTAATACTATTATCTGTGGATGGTGTTTGGGGATATAACGACTTCAGAGCCGCCTCCTCCTCGCCGAAGAATCAGAAATAAAGTCGAATTCGCTCTCAGACTCGGCTGGTGATTCAGCTCCCCCACCGCCGTCTCCCTCCTTTCGCTGAAGCTGGTGGAATGGAGACGCGGGAGGAGGAGGGAAGAGGAGGCGAGAAGCGGCGGGGTGCTGCTGAATTCATTCCAAGAAGATGTTTTCCCTCGGCAGGATCTGAGACATTTTATGGGGAAATGGCGACATCCGTCAGCGGCGTGCGGCGAGGAGACGTTTCTCCGGCATCTGGCGGGTCACACAGAGGTGACAACGAAGCTCCTCTCCTCATTACCGGAGATGAGCCTTTGTCCTCTTCATTACCGGAGATGAAGCTCCTCTACTCATTACCGGAGACCTACCTCCCAACTGTCCCGGATTTCGAGGGACTGTCCCGGATTTGGAGCAACAACCCCCTGTCCCTCATTCCTCCTCATTTGTCCCTCATTTTGGTCTGATCCGTAAAGATGTATATAAAATGCACTTTTTATCTATCAAAAAGTGTTTCCCAGAGCTAAACCTCTCATCCGAATTCTAAATTGCTGCATTTGTCCATTTTAAAAGCCAATATAAAGGAATATTAGTGGTAAAAAAAGCACTTGTGGATTTAAATAATCTTTTTTTGGGTTATGTCCCCTTTAAGGGGGTGTGGCAAGGGGTGTGTCCTATGCCTACATACGTTTGCTAGTAGGTGTCCCTCATTCCCATCTCAAAATGTTGGGAGGTATGCCGAAGATGAGTCTCCTCCTCCTCATTACCGGAGACAAGGCTCCTCCTCCTCATTACCGGAGACAAGGCTCCTCCTCCTCATTACCAGGGATGAGGCTCCTCATTACCGGAGATGAGGCTCCTCCTCCTCATTACTGGAGACAAGGCTCCTCCTCCTCATTACCGGAGACGAGGCTCCCCCTCCTCATTACCAGAGACGAGGCTCCTCCTCCTCATTACCGGAGACAAGGCTCCCCCTCCTCATTACCGGAGACGAGGCTCCTCCTCCTCATTACCGGAGATGAGGCTTCTCCTCCTCATTACCAGAGATGAGGCTCCTCCTCCTCATTACCGGAGATGAGGCTCCCCCTCCTCATTACCGGAGATGAGGCTCCTCCTCCTCATTACCAGAGACAAGGCTCCTCCTCCTCATTACCAGAGACGAAGCCCCCCTCCTCATTACCGGAGATGAGGCTCCTCCTCCTCATTACCCGAGATAAGCCTCCTCCTCATTACCAGAGACGAAGCCCCCCTCCTCATTACCGGAGATGAGGCTCCTCCTCCTCATTACCCGAGATGAGCCTCCTCCTCCTGATTACCAGAGACGAGGCCCCCCCTCCTCATTACCCGAGATGAGCCTCCTCCTCCTCATTACCAGAGACGAGGCCCCCCCTCCTCATTACCGGAGATGAGGCTCATCCTCCTCATTACCAGAGACGAGGCCCCCGCTCCTCATTACCGGAGATGAGCCTCCTCCTCCTCATTACCAGAGACGAGGCCCCCCCTTCTCATTACCAGAGACGAGGCTCATCCTCCTCATTACCAGAGACGAGGCCCCCGCTCCTCATTACCAGAGATGAGCCTCCTCCTCCTCATTACCAGAGACGAGGCCCCCCCCTCATTATCGGAGATGAGCCTCCTTCTCCTCATTACCAGAGACGAGGCCCCCCCTCCTCATTACCAGAGACAAGGCCCCCCCTCCTCATTACCAGAGACGAGGCCCCCCCCTCATTACCGGAGATGAGGCTCATCCTCCTCATTACCGGAGATGAGGCTCCTCCTCCTCATTACCGGAGATGAGGCTCCCCCTCCTCATTACCAGAGACGAGGCTCCTCCTCCTCATTACCGGAGACGAGGCTCATCCTCCTCATTACCGGAGACAAGCCTCCTCCTCCTCATTACCAGAGACGAGGCTCCTCCTCCTTATTACCAGAGACGAGGCTCCTCCCCCGGCACAGTTATGGAATATTGGCGGCGGATAAAGGGGCGGGTGCCAATTCAGGATTCATGTTTTCATGTTATCAATCACTCTAAACGAGCCGCCTGCTATTTGTTGTTATTCCTCCTGCACAGTGGGGGGCGGGCATTATTTATATAGCGCCGTCATCTGCTGTGGTGCAGTACAAAACAAATGGGGGAGGAGTAATACATAAAATAGTTATTTCCAGGGACATCGGGCGTCCTTCTCCTGTCTGGTATTGGTGAATGTAACGATGGCGGATCCAGACGCAGCCCCGTCATTGGATGGAAACCTCATTCACTGGCCGATCTATTGATGATCATTGATGAAGAATTGATTGATGGATGATTGATTGATAAAGACTGATGTATGACAGATTGAGGAATGTTTGTTGATTGATTGCTTGATGAATGATTGAAGAATGATTGATGGATGATTGCTTGATGAATGATTGATAGATGATTGGTTGATGAATGATTGATTGATTGAAGTATGATTGATAGATGATTGGTTGATGAATGAATGATTGATTGATTGAAGAATGATTGATAGATGATTGGTTCATGAATAATTGATGGGTGATTGATTAATGATTGAGGAATGATTTATGTATGATTGATTGATTAATAAATGATGTTTGATTATGACTGATTGAAAAATGACTGATGTATGATAGATTGAGGAATATTGGTTGATTGATTGATTGCTTACTTGGTGAATAATTGATTGATTGATTAATGATTGAGAAATGATTGATGATGAATGAATGAAGAATGATTGATGGATGGTTGATTGATTGAGGAATGATTGATGATGACTGAAGAATGATTGATAGATGATTGGTTGATGAATGATTGATTGATGGATGATTGGTTCATGAATAATTGATGGGTGATTGATTAATGATGACTAATTGAAGAATTATTGATGGATGATTGATTGATTAATAAATAATGATTGCTTGAGGAATGATTGATGACCATTGATTGTAGAATGATTGATGATGACTGATGTATGATATATTGAGGAATGTTTGTTGATTGATTGATTGCTTGGTGAAAATTTGATTGATTGATTAATGATTGAGAAATGATTGCTGATGACTGATTGAAGAATAATTGATGGATGATTGATTGATTAATTATTGAGATGATTGATTGAAGAATGATTGATGTATGATTGATTGATTAATAAATGATGATTGATTGTGGAATGATTGATAATGACTGATTGAAGAATGATTGATTAGGATTGATTGAAGAATTATTGATGATTATTGATTGAGGAATGATTAATGAATCAATGCTTGATGGATGTTCGATTGAGGAATGATTGATGATGAATTGATGAAAGATAGGTTGATTAAAGATTGATGATAACTAATGAATGACTGATTGATATCTGATTGACTGAAGGATGATATATGAATGATTGATTGATGAAAGATTAATGAATGATTGGCTGAGGAATAATTGATTGATGAATGATAGGTTGATGATAGGTAATGATTGACTGATGAAAGATTGATTGATTCATCGATTTTCCAACTGAAAATGACAATTGCAATTAAGCATTTAAGAGCCGGTGAATGTAACATTCGCTATTTCATATACGCAGCGATTGTTACAAAGACGATGTTACAGAATTCATGAATATTGGGGATCCAGACTGTCGGTGAGATTTGCCCCCAATGAGGGGTCAGCTGCAATGTGAAGACCAGTATTGATCATGTGTGCAGCAAGACGATGATCAATGATTTGGGATTGCTATTGGTTACGGCCCTTTGTACATTGCTCTTCCTTTGTGAACTGCATGGCAGCTTCTGTCTGAGGCTTCTCACACAGGCAGCTTCTTTTCTGAAGATGAGGGGTTCCGAGGGGCTCTATATAATTTGAGGGTTCCGGATCTCTGGGCTGTCAGACTTGTGTCGGCAGCATTACTAATGGCCCGGCGGTGTCCCCGGACAGGACATTCCACACATAATATTTAACCTGCAAATCAAAGTGTTTATCAAACATATCAGAATCCTCGCTGTGCGTTTCTCTTTACGGGGGGGGGGGGGGGTCATCCAGCACTGACATATGACAACACACCACTGCAGATATGATGAAACTGTGTGTACATGGCTGCCAGGTGGAGGGAACTACAAGTCCCAGCATGGCCAGAAACCACGGCAATAGCAGTATGTCTGTCCGTACAATGAGCTCCACTGATCACATTGATTGATATAGATAACAGACATTTTCCAGGATGTTGGAAGATCTCTACAAGCACTTGGAAGGATTCTGACACAAAAATACCCGTGTGAGAAGCCTCAGATGGAAGGTTATGCCAGGGTTCACAGTGAGGTGGAAGACCCCTCATCCCTGGAGCTGGTGAGAGATTGGATGTATAAGGAATTGGATCTGCAATTCCTAATAACAATCCCCCGTTTGGAGACATTAACAATCCTCTGATATCCAATCACTGTGCGGGATCAATCTGAGAATTTGCAGGGATGGTGGACGCTCCACACACAGACATTCTAAACGTTCTTCTTTGACTTGGCTCACAAAGTAGCAAAACTAATAATGGAATTCCCAGGATGAACACCAATGATACTGAGAACCAATAACAATGAACGCCAATGATGATGAGAACCAATAACAATGAACGCCAATGATGATGAACACCAAAGACACTGAGAAGTGAGAACCAATGATGATGAACACCAATGATTATGAGACCCAATGACAATGAATGTCAATGATGATGAGAAGCGATAATAATAAATGCCAATGATAATGAACACCAATGATTATGAGAACCAATAACGATGAATGCCAAAGACAATGAGAACCAATGACGATGAACGCCAATGATGATGAGAACCAATGACAATGAACGCCAATGACGATGAGAACCAATGACGATGAACGCCAATGATGATGAGAACCAATGACAATGAACGCCAAAGACGATGAGAACCCATGACGATGAACACAAAAGACGATGAGAACCAATGACGATGAACGCCAATAATGATGAGACCCAATAACAATGAATGCCAATGATGATGAGAACCAATAACGATGAACGCCAAAGACGATGAGAACCAATGATGATGAACACCAAAGACGATGAGAACCAATGACGATGAACACCAATGATTATGAGAACCAATGATGATGAGAACCAATGACAATGAACGCCAAAGACGATGAGAACCAATGACGATGAACACCAAAGACGATGAGAACCAATGACGATGAACGCCAAAGATGATGAGACCCAATAACAATGAATGCCAATGATGATGAGAACCAATGACAATGAACGCCAAAGACGATGAGAACCAATGATGATGAACATCAATGATTATGAGAACCAATGAAGATGAGAACCAATAACGATGAATGCCAAAGACAATGAGAACCAATGACGATGAATGATAATGAGACCCAATAACAATGAATGGCAATGATGATGAGAAGCGATAACAATAAATGCCAATTATAATGAACACCAAAGACACTGAGAACCAACGATGATGAACACCAATGATTATGAGAACCAAAAACGATGAACGCTAAAGAGACGATAAGAACCAATGACGATGAACGCCAATGATGATGAGACCCATTAACAATGAATGCCAATGACGATGAACACCAAAGACAATGAAGACCAATGATTATGGGAACCAATGATGATGAGACACAATAACAATAAATGCCAATGATGATGAGCGCCAATGATGATTTGCATTGAGGTCCAATGATGACAAACACTGATAACGATGAGGCCATTTCCAATGAGGATAAATGCAAATGATGATTAACGCCAATCACAATTAGGATCAATGACAACAAATACCAAAGACGATGAGGGCCGATGACAATGAACTCCAATGACAATAAGGGCCAATGATGGTGAAGGCCAGTGATAATAGCTGGCAATGACGGTGAACACCAATGACAAAGACGATGAATGCTGTCCTGTCTGACGCATTGGTAGCCATGTGAGGACACAACTAACATTTTGGGAAGTTTAATGGTGATTTTTCTCTATTTGTTGTGTTATTGGCATTCTTCATTTCTCTAGATGGAGGTAACGGGGACCCCCTCTGTCCACTCTGCCGGTGTCGGCACTCCCTGGGTGTCTCGCTGTGGGGGGAATTGGAGAGAGGGTCATCTGTAATTCCAAGGACCCCCCCATCAATCACTGCTCACCATTAATGAGCCAGTCTCCCAGACTCGGCAGTAATGATATATATGGAGCTATATATAGAGGCTCATTAGGGTTATGTCTGCTGGATAACACACAATAGTACACTGTATATATGGAGGAGAGCCTATAGGACTCACAGGGACCTGCTTATCCCCCCACCACGGCCTCTATCACTGCACTCCATCCTAAGACCACCAGTCTGTGCCATCCACCAATCCTGTACACCGAATAACAGTACAAATAGATTTATGGTGTGTGTGGTAAACTGTCCCTCATATCTCAGGAGACCAGTGTGGCTGGACACGGGGCAATGTTCCAGCAATTTCCACCACAGTTTGAGTCGGCCCACTACCACCCTCCCTGCCATGTAGAGGAAGCCTCGTGGTACGTTAAACACTCAATTTGATGTTGGCGAGTTCACCGACTAGACTGTCGGGTGCCGTTGCCATATTATTCCAGCAAAAGTCCACAGGATGCTACCAGAAATGGGGTTGTATGTCTCACCATTGGCAATAGATCTGGACAACAGTCTGCAGATGATGGCACCCAATCTGATTGTACAAGATATTAGAATTACATAGAATTGTACAGAAATGTTTGCGTGTTCACATAAGATCAAATGTGATTGTACAATCAGGGTGAGCAGGGGAGGGCTGGCAGCCTTAGGCCTGGGGGGGAAGTCCAGTCAAGTGGCCTATTGGACCACCGAATCAGCTCACCATCCATGCCCAGCTGTTTTTTCAATGCAGCCTCACCAGTGCCCCTCAATGCAGCCTGATCAGTGCCCATCAATGTTGCCTCATCAGTGCCCATCAATGTTGCCTCATCAGTGCCCATCAATGTCGCCTCATCAGTGCCCATCAATGCAGCCTTACCAGTGTTCATCCAATGCAGCCTGATCACTGGGGCAGGGTAAATGGGGTGTATGGGGGGGGGGGGGGTTTGGGGGTCAGCTGGTGGTGTCAGGGTCTCCTACCTGGCAGCTCAGGTTGCATGCCAAGGCGAGCGCAAGCCAGCACCCAGCCCCACAGCCCGAGCCAGTCACGGGCACCCTGCCTACAAGACTCTGGTCTCTGGGGGTTGTAGTTTCCTCTGCGCTGCTGGGGAGCTTGAATGTGGACAACAACTCCTGGAATGCAACAGTGGCCGACCGCTGCAGCCGTAAAAATAGCAGCGGGCGCCGGCCGTTTTCAAACGTAAGTTAGGGCGGCCTGGGGGGCAATTGCCACTCTGCCCCCCAGCCTAGCCCTCCCCTGAGGGTGAGATATTACAGAGCACAGACTGTATATACTGGAAAGATTGTCATTAACCCCAAGCAGACCATAGAGTCGGCCACATTCAACCTTATATACAGCGACATGTTCTTTATTTTGTAAGATTTTATGCTTTTCTAGCCACATAGTGCAGAGTGGGGGTCAGCAACCGGTCAGTCGTGATCTACCCATTAATCGTTGGGGCACTTGACAAGCGGGTAGGTTGCAACCAACCCCCCACCATCCTGCCTCTCAGACCTCAGGTTGGAGCAGCGATGTGAATGCCACCAGGACACTTCTCCTGGTGTTAAAGCTTTGTGAATTGATTCCAATATCTCCCATCTATCAATGTGGCATCACAAAGCTGTCTTCTAAGTTCTGAGCTTCTGATGTCACAGAAACCAGATGATGTCACAGAGCCCTCCCACCAGGGGAGGGCTGGGCTGGGGGGCAGAGTGGCAATTGCCCCCCAGGCCGCCCTAACTTACGTTGAAAATGGCTGGCGCCCGCTGCTATTTTTACAGCTGCGGCGGTCGGCCACTGTGGCATTCCGGGAGTTGTAGTCCACACTCAAGCTCCCAAGCAGCGCAGAGGAAACTACCACCCTCAGAGACCAGGGCGCCTGTGACGGGCTCGGGCTGTGGGGCTGGGTGCTGGCTTGCGCTGGCCGTGGCGTGCAACCTGAACTGCCAAGTACGAGACCCTGACACCCCCACCCCATCCCCCCATACACCCCATCCCCCCATACGCCCCATTTACCCTGCCCCAGTGATCAGGCTGCATTGGATGGGCACTGGTGAGACTGCATTTATGGACACTAGTGAGGTTGCATTGATGGGCACTGATGAGGTGGCACTGATGAGTCGGCACTGATCAGGCTGCATTGAGGGGCACTGGTGAGGCTGCATTTATGGACACTGGTGAGGCTGCATTGATGGGCACTGATGAGGTGGCACTGATGACTCGGCACTGATCAGGCTGCATTGGATGGGCACTGGTGAGACTGCATTTATGGACACTGGTGAGGCTGCATTGATGGGCACTGATGAGGTGGCACTGATGAGTCGGCACTGATCAGGCTGCATTGAGGGGCACTGGTGAGGCTGCATTTATGGACACTGGTGAGGCTGCATTGATGGGCGCTGATGAGGTGGCACTGATGAGTCGGCACTGATCAGGCTGCATTGAGGGGCACTGGTGAGGCTGCATTTATGGACACTGGTGAGGCTGCATTGATGGGCACTGATGAGGTGGCACTGATGAGTCGGCACTGATCAGGCTGCATTGAGGGGCACTGGTGAGGCTGCATTTATGGACACTGGTGAGGCTGCATTGATGGGCACTGATGAGGTGGCACTGATGACTCGGCACTGATCAGGCTGCATTGGATGGGCACTGGTGAGACTGCATTTATGGACACTGGTGAGGCTGCATTGATGGGCACTGATGAGGTGGCACTGATGAGTCGGCACTGATCAGGCTGCATTGAGGGGCACTGGTGAGGCTGCATTTATGGACACTGGTGAGGCTGCATTGATGGGCACTGATGAGGTGGCACTGATGAGTCGGCACTGATCAGGCTGCATTGAGGGGCACTGGTGAGGCTGCATTTATGGGCACTGGTGAGGCTGCATTGATGGGCACTGATGAGTCGGCACTGATCAGGCTGCATTGGATGGGCACTGGTGAGACTGCATTTATGGACACTGGTGAGGTTGCATTGATGGGCACTGACGAGTCGGCACTGATCAGGCTGCATTGAGGGGCACTGGTGAGGCTGCATTGAAAAACCAGCTGGGCGTGGATGGTGAGCTGATTCAGTAATTCAATGGGCCACTTGACTGGACTCCCCCCCCCCCCTTAGGCCTAAGGCTGCCAGCCCTCCCCTGCCTCCCACTACCAGGCCCCATCTCAGAGAAATGAGTCCCAGTTGAGTGTTTCTTCCTTTGAGATTGTTAGGCCCGTGATTGTCTGGATTGTTGACTCATCGACTGCATTGGCTCCCCGTCATCTTATAGACAACACAGGAGACGGCATTGACAGTCAACCCTTAAACACCAGTAAAGGTTCTGTTCCAGTAGCTCTTGGATCCCCCCCCCCCCATACTTACCTGACCCCTCGGGGTACAATTCCCTTCACTTGTCCAACTCTGAGACACCCAGAAATTCAGCCATATTGTGCAGACAAAGAGGTGATGGGATACAGGGACCATTCCAGGGGGTATTATGGATATCATGATGGCGCCGGGGTTAAGGGGCGTATAATAATTGCACTTGTGGGGTAGTAGGGATATGGTGACCTCACTGAAGGGTACTGGGAATAAAGAGACTGAATCTGGGAATCTGGCCTAACCTTTGGGCTGCTGATAGAAAAGCACATTTAGCGGAACTTCATGGACTTTATCGCTCTATAGGGAAGGGACTTCTGGTGGGAAAATGCTATGTAGGGAAGAGGCTGGAGGTGGGAATGTTGTATGTAGGGAAGAGGCTGGAGGTGGGAATGTTGTATGTAGGGAAGAGGCTGGAGGTGGGAATGTTGTATGTAGGGAGGAGGCTTGAGGTGGGAATGTTGTATGTAGGGAGGAGGCTTGAGGTGGGAATGTTGTATGTAGGGAGGAGGCTTGAGGTGGGAATGTTGTATGTAGGGAGGAGGCTTGAGGTGGGAATGTTGTATGTAGGGAGGAGGCTTGAGGTGGGAATGTTGTATGTAGGGAGGAGGCTGGAGGTGGGAATGTTGTATGTAGGGAGGAGGCTGGAGGTGGGAATGTTGTATGTAGGGAAGAGGCTGGAGGTGGGAATGTTGTATGTAGGGAGGAGGCTGGAGGTGGGAATGTTGTATGTAGGGAAGAGGCTGGAGGTGGGAATGTTGTATGTAGGGAGGAGGCTGGAGGTGGGAATGTTGTATGTAGGGAGGAGGCTTGAGGTGGGAATGTTGTATGTAGGGAAGAGGCTGGAGGTGGGAATGTTGTATGTAGGGAGGAGGCTGGAGGTGGGAATGTTGTATGTAGGGAAGAGGCTGGAGGTGGGAATGCTGTGTGTACGGAGCAGACCTCTGGTGGGAATGCTGGCTGTAGTGAGGACACCTCTGGTGGGAATGTTGTCTGTAGGAAGGAGACTTCTGATGGGAATGCTATCCGTTGGGAGACCTCCAGTGGGAAGTCTGGCTGTAGTGGGGAGACCTCTGTTGGGAACGTTGTCTTTAGGAAGGTGACTTCTAATGAGAAGGCTGTCTGTATGGAAGAGGCCTCTGGTGGGAATGCTGTGTGTAGTGAGGACACCTCTGGTGAGAACATTGTCTGTAGGAAGGAGACTTCTGACGGGAATGCTGTCTGTATGGAAGAGACCTCTGGTGGGAATGCTGTCTGTATGGAAGAGACCTCTGGTGGGAAGTCTGGCTGTAGTGAGGAGACCTCTGTTGGGAATGTTGTCTTTAGGAAGGTGACTTCTAATGAGAAGGCTGTCTGTATGAAAGAGGCCTCTGGTGGGAATGCTGTCTGTAGGGAGGAGATTTCTGGTGGGAATTCTGGCGGTAGTTAGGAGACCTCTTTTGGGAACGTTGTCTGTTGGAAGGAGACTTCTAATTGGAATGCTGTCTGTATTGAAGAGACCTCTGATGGGAATGCTGTCTGTAGGAAAGGGGACATCAGGGGGGAATGTCATCTGTAGAGAGGAGGCTTCAGGGGGAATAATGTCTATAGAGAGGAGGCTGCAGTTGGGAATGTTGTATGTAGGGAGGAGGCTTCAGGTGGGAATGTTGTCTGTATAGAGATTTGTAATGAGAACGTTGTTTGTAGAGAGGAGGCTTCTGGTAGGAATGATGTCTATAGAGAGGAGGCTTGAGGTGGGAATGTTGTATGTAGGGAGGAGGCTTGAGGTGGGAATGTTGTATGTAGAGAGGAGGCTTGAGGTAGGAATGATGTCTATAGAGAGGAGGCTTGAGGTGGGAATGTTGTATGTAGGGAGGAGGCTGGAGGTGGGAATGTTGTATGTAGGGAAGAGGCTTGAGGTGGGAATGTTGTATGTAGAGAGGAGGCTTGAGGTGGGAATGTTGTATGTAGAGAGGAGGCTTGAGGTGGGAATGTTGTATGTAGGGAGGAGGCTTGAGGTGGGAATGTTGTATGTAGGGAGGAGGCTTGAGGTGGGAATGTTGTATGTAGGGAGGAGGCTTGAGGTGGGAATGTTGTATGTAGGGAGGAGGCTTGAGGTGGGAATGTTGTATGTAGGGAGGAGGCTTGAGGTGGGAATGTTGTATGTAGGGAGGAGGCTTCTGGTAGGAATGATGTCTATAGAGAGGAGGCTTGAGGTGGGAATGTTGTATGTAGGGAGGAGGCTTGAGGTGGGAATGTTGTATGTAGGGAGGAGGCTTGAGGTAGGAATGATGTATATAGAGAGGAGGCTTGAGGTGGGAATGTTGTATGTAGGGAGGAGGCTGGAGGTGGGAATGTTGTATGTAGGGAGGAGGCTTGAGGTGGGAATGTTGTATGTAGAGAGGAGGCTTGAGGTGGGAATGTTGTATGTAGGGAGGAGGCTGGAGGTGGGAATGTTGTATGTAGGGAGGAGGCTTGAGGTGGGAATGTTGTATGTAGGGAGGAGGCTTGAGGTGGGAATGTTGTATGTAGGGAGGAGGCTTGAGGTGGGAATGTTGTATGTAGGGAGGAGGCTTGAGGTGGGAATGTTGTATGTAGGGAAGAGGCTTGAGGTGGGAATGTTGTATGTAGGGAGGAGGCTTCTGGTAGGAATGGTGTCTATAGAGAGGAGGCTTGAGGTGGGAATGTTGTATGTAGAGAGGAGGCTGGAGGTGGGAATGTTGTATGTAGGGAGGAGGCTTGAGGTGGGAATGTTGAATGTAGGGAATAGGCTTGAGGTGGGAATGTTGTATGTAGGGAGGAGGCTTGAGGTGGGAATGTTGTATGTAGGGAGGAGGCTGGAGGTGGGAATGTTGTATGTAGGGAGGAGGCTGGAGGTGGGAATGTTGTATGTAGAGAGGAGGCTTCTGGTAGGAATGGTGTCTATAGAGAGGAGGCTTGAGGTGGGAATGTTGTATGTAGAGAGGAGGCTTGAGGTGGGAATGTTGTATGTAGGGAAGAGGCTTGAGGTGGGAATGTTGTATGTAGGGAGGAGGCTTGAGGTGGGAATGTTGTATGTAGGGAGGAGGCTTGAGGTGGGAATGTTGTATGTAGGGAAGAGGCTTGAGGTGGGAATGTTGTATGTAGGGAAGAGGCTTGAGGTGGGAATGTTGTATGTAGGGAGGAGGCTTCTGGTAGGAATGGTGTCTATAGAGAGGAGGCTTGAGGTGGGAATGTTGTATGTAGAGAGGAGGCTTGAGGTGGGAATGTTGTATGTAGGGAGGAGGCTTGAGGTGGGAATGTTGTATGTAGGGAGGAGGCTTGAGGTGGGAATGTTGTATGTAGGAAGGAGGCTTGAGGTGGGAATGTTGTATGTAGGGAGGAGGCTTGAGGTGGGAATGTTGTATGTAGGGAGGAGGCTTGAGGTGGGAATGTTGTATGTAGGGAAGAGGCTTGAGGTGGGAATGTTGTATGTAGGGAAGAGGCTTGAGGTGGGAATGTTGTATGTAGGGAGGAGGCTTCTGGTAGGAATGGTGTCTATAGAGAGGAGGCTTGAGGTGGGAATGTTGTATGTAGAGAGGAGGCTTGAGGTGGGAATGTTGTATGTAGGGAGGAGGCTTGAGGTGGGAATGTTGTATGTAGGGAGGAGGCTTGAGGTGGGAATGTTGTATGTAGGGAGGAGGCTTGAGGTGGGAATGTTGAATGTAGGGAATAGGCTTGAGGTGGGAATGTTGTATGTAGGGAAGAGGCTTGAGGTGGGAATGTTGTATGTAGAGAGGAGGCTTCTGGTAGGAATGGTGTCTATAGAGAGGAGGCTTCAGGGGGAATAATGTCTACAGAGAGGAGGCTGCAGTTGGGAATGTTGTATGTAGAGAGGAGGCTTGAGGTGGGAATGTTGTATGTAGAGAGGAGGCTTGAGGTGGGAATGTTGTATGTAGGGAGGAGGCTGGAGGTGGGAATGTTGTATGTAGGGAGGAGGCTTGAGGTGGGAATGTTGTATGTAGGGAGGAGGCTTGAGGTGGGAATGTTGTATGTAGGAGGAGGCTTGAGGTGGGAATGTTGTATGTAGGGAGGAGGCTTGAGGTGGGAATGTTGTATGTAGAGAGGAGGCTTGAGGTGGGAATGTTGTATGTAGTGAGGAGGCTTGAGGTGGGAATGTTGTATGTAGGGAGGAGGCTTGAGGTGGGAATGTTGTATGTAGGGAGGAGGCTTGAGGTGGGAATGTTGTATGTAGGGAAGAGGCTTGAGGTGGGAATGTTGTATGTAGGGAGGAGGCTTGAGGTGGGAATGTTGTATGTAGGGAGGAGGCTTGAGGTGGGAATGTTGTATGTAGGGAGGAGGCTTGAGGTGGGAATGTTGTATGTAGAGAGGAGGCTTGAGGTGGGAATGTTGTATGTAGGGAGGAGGCTTGAGGTGGGAATGTTGTATGTAGGGAGGCTTGAGGTGGGAATGTTGTATGTAGGGAGGAGGCTTGAGGTGGGAATGTTGTATGTAGGGAGGAGGCTTGAGGTGGGAATGTTGTATGTAGGGAGGAGGCTTGAGGTGGGAATGTTGTATGTAGGGAGGAGGCTTGAGGTGGGAATGTTGTATGTAGGGAGGAGGCTGGAGGTGGGAATGTTGTATGTAGGGAGGAGGCTTGAGGTGGGAATGTTGTATGTAGGGAGGAGGCTTGAGGTGGGAATGTTGTATGTAGGGAGGAGGCTTGAGGTGGGAATGTTGTATGTAGGGAGGAGGCTTGAGGTGGGAATGTTGTATGTAGGGAGGAGGCTTGAGGTGGGAATGTTGTATGTAGGGAGGAGGCTTGAGGTGGGAATGTTGTATGTAGGGAGGAGGCTGGAGGTGGGAATGTTGTATGTAGGGAGGAGGCTTGAGGTGGGAATGTTGTATGTAGGGAGGAGGCTGGAGGTGGGAATGTTGTATGTAGGGAGGAGGCTTGAGGTGGGAATGTTGTATGTAGGGAGGAGGCTTGAGGTGGGAATGTTGTATGTAGGGAGGAGGCTTGAGGTGGGAATGTTGTATGTAGGGAGGAGGCTTGAGGTGGGAATGTTGTATGTAGGGAGGAGGCTTGAGGTGGGAATGTTGTATGTAGGGAGGAGGCTGGAGGTGGGAATGTTGTATGTAGGGAGGAGGCTTGAGGTGGGAATGTTGTATGTAGGGAGGAGGCTTGAGGTGGGAATGTTGTATGTAGGGAGGAGGCTTGAGGTGGGAATGTTGTATGTAGGGAGGAGGCTGGAGGTGGGAATGTTGTATGTAGAGAGGAGGCTTGAGGTGGGAATGTTGTATGTAGGGAGGAGGCTTGAGATGGGAATGTTGTATGTAGGGAGGAGGCTTGAGGTGGGAATGTTGTATGTAGGGAGGAGGCTGGAGGTGGGAATGTTGTATGTAGGGAGGAGGCTTGAGGTGGGAATGTTGTATGTAGGGAGGAGGCTTGAGGTGGGAATGTTGTATGTAGAGAGGAGGCTGGAGGTGGGAATGTTGTATGTAGGGAGGAGGCTGGAGGTGGGAATGTTGTATGTAGGGAGGAGGCTTGAGGTGGGAATGTTGTATGTAGGGAGGAGGCTTGAGGTGGGAATGTTGTATGTAGAGAGGAGGCTTGAGGTGGGAATGTTGTATGTAGGGAGGAGGCTTGAGGTGGGAATGTTGTATGTAGAGAGGAGGCTTGAGGTGGGAATGTTGTATGTAGAGAGGAGGCTTGAGGTGGGAATGTTGTATGTAGGGAGGAGGCTTGAGGTGGGAATGTTGTATGTAGAGAGGAGGCTTGAGGTGGGAATGTTGTATGTAGGGAGGAGGCTGGAGGTGGGAATGTTGTATGTAGGGAGGCTTGAGGTGGGAATGTTGTATGTAGGGAGGCTTGAGGTGGGAATGTTGTATGTAGGGAGGAGGCTTGAGGTGGGAATGTTGTATGTAGGGAGGAGGCTTGAGGTGGGAATGTTGTATGTAGGGAGGAGGCTTGAGGTGGGAATGTTGTATGTAGGGAGGAGGCTTGAGGTGGGAATGTTGTATGTAGGGAGGAGGTTTGAGGTGGGAATGTTGTATGTAGGGAGGAGGCTTGAGGTGGGAATGTTGTATGTAGGGAGGAGGCTTGAGGTGGGAATGTTGTATGTAGGGAGGAGGCTTGAGGTGGGAATGTTGTATGTAGGGAGGAGGCTTGAGGTGGGAATGTTGTATGTAGGGAGGAGGCTTGAGGTGGGAATGTTGGTAGGCTTGAGGTGGGAATGTTGTATGTAGGGAGGAGGCTGGAGGTGGGAATGTTGTATGTAGGGAGGAGGCTTGAGGTGGGAATGTTGTATGTAGGGAGGAGGCTTGAGGTGGGAATGTTGTATGTAGGGAGGAGGCTTGAGGTGGGAATGTTGTATGTAGGGAGGAGGCTTGAGGTGGGAATGTTGTATGTAGGGAGGAGGCTTGAGGTGGGAATGTTGTATGTAGGGAGGAGGCTTGAGGTGGGAATGTTGTATGTAGGGAGGAGGCTTGAGGTGGGAATGTTGTATGTAGGGAGGAGGCTGGAGGTGGGAATGTTGTATGTAGGGAGGAGGCTTGAGGTGGGAATGTTGTATGTAGGGAGGAGGCTTGAGTTGGGAATGTTGTATGTAGGGAGGAGGCTTGAGGTGGGAATGTTGTATGTAGGGAGGAGGCTGGAGGTGGGAATGTTGTATGTAGAGAGGAGGCTTGAGGTGGGAATGTTGTATGTAGGGAGGAGGCTTGAGATGGGAATGTTGTATGTAGGGACGAGGCTTGAGGTGGGAATGTTGTATGTAGGGAGGAGGCTTGAGGTGGGAATGTTGTATGTAGGGAGGAGGCTGGAGGTGGGAATGTTGTATGTAGGGAGGAGGCTTGAGGTGGGAATGTTGTATGTAGAGAGGAGGCTTGAGGTGGGAATGTTGTATGTAGGGAGGAGGAGGCTTGAGGTGGGAATGTTGTATGTAGGGAGGAGGCTGGAGGTGGGAATGTTGTATGTAGAGAGGAGGCTTGAGGTGGGAATGTTGTATGTAGGGAGGAGGCTTGAGGTGGGAATGTTGTATGTAGGGAGGAGGCTGGAGGTGGGAATGTTGTATGTAGAGAGGAGGCTTGAGGTGGGAATGTTGTATGTAGGGAGGAGGCTTGAGGTGGGAATGTTGTATGTAGGGAGGAGGCTGGATGTGGGAATGTTGTATGTAGGGAGGAGGCTGGAGGTGGGAATGTTGTATGTAGGGAGGAGGCTGGAGGTGGGAATGTTGTATTTAGGGAGGAGGCTGGAGGTGGGAATGTTGTATGTAGGGAGGAGGCTGAGGGAGGTGGGAATGTTGTATGTAGTGAGGAGGCTTGAGGTGGGAATGTTGTATGTAGGGAGGAGGCTTGAGGTGGGAATGTTGTATGTAGGGAGGAGGCTTGAGGTGGGAATGTTGTATGTAGGGAGGAGGCTTGAGGTGGGAATGTTGTATGTAGGGAGGAGGCTTGAGGTGGGAATGTTGTATGTAGGGAGGAGGCTTGAGGTGGGAATGTTGTATGTAGGGAGGAGGCTGGAGGTGGGAATGTTGTATGTAGGGAGGAGGCTGGAGGTGGGAATGTTGTATGTAGGGAGGAGGCTTGAGGTGGGAATGTTGTATGTAGGGAGGAGGCTTGAGGTGGGAATGTTGTATGTAGGGAGGAGGCTTGAGGTGGGAATGTTGTATGTAGGGAGGAGGCTGGAGGTGGGAATGTTGTATGTAGGGAGGAGGCTTGAGGTGGGAATGTTGTATGTAGGGAGGAGGCTGGAGGTGGGAATGTTGTATGTAGGGAGGAGGCTGGAGGTGGGAATGTTGTATGTAGGGAGGAGGCTTGAGGTGGGAATGTTGTATGTAGGAAGGAGGCTTGAGGTGGGAATGTTGTATGTAGGGAGGAGGCTGGAGGTGGGAATGTTGTATGTAGGGAGGAGGCTGGAGGTGGGAATGTTTTCGGAGGAGGCTTCTGAAGGAAGAGGTCCTGTCTATGAGGGACGAGGTCAGAGAAACCAGAAGTCTCCCTCCCATACTCAGACCCTCCTAGCCCTGGATGTTGCCATGGGGATGGATCCGTCAATGTTTAGCACATTGTATCCCGGACTCTAATCTGTAGAACCCGGACTGACTGTTTGTAAATCCGCGGTTTCCGGTGACACGTTAGGAAATCTCAGTGACAGAAAGGAGTCTGTATTACTTTCATCCTTCTCTTCTGTTTATCATCTTCTCCGCTCTTTGAAGTGCTCACTACACGGCGCCCACCTCCTCTCCGCTATCTGCGCCAATCTGGCACGTTATCTGCTGCCTGGTGGCGGAGATGGGACATTTCTTCCCCTAATAAGGAGTCGGGATAGTGAGATTTATGGGTCGATGTTGTTGGCTCTAGTAGATCACACACTGATGGTGAAGGGGGTACCTGACCATCGGGGCTCCTTCACGGGTGGAAATCCAGACAGATACATCAATAATTACCCATTTTTTTTTTACCCAGAAAACATTGGGGTGAGAGTATACGGTATATAGAAGTGATGCAAATAGCCATAAGGCTTCAGGCCTCAAAAGGGATTTTCTGGGCCCTGAGGTCTGCAGGACGGGTCAGCAGTGCCCATCTTGTCTACCCCACGTGTTTTCTAGTACACATTGTTGCCCCCAGAGCTTGTCCCAGTACACCCTTTTTGCCCCTGGTTCTCCCAGTGCACTTTGGTAGCCACAGGCTTCTTCCAATAACCCCTCGTTAGGCCCACGTTTGTCCCAGAATACCTTGCTACCCCAAGTACAATTTGTACTTTGATGTCTGCCGCCCGAGGCTTTTCCAAGTACAATTTGTTGGCGTTGGGTTTCTTTCAGTACACCTTGTTACCACCAGGCTTATCCCAGTACACCTTGTTACCACCAGGCTTATCCCAGTACACCTTGTTACCCCCATGCTTATCCCAGTACACCGTGTTACCCTCAGGCTTATCCCAGTACACCTTGTTACCACCAGGCTTATCCCAGTACACCTTGTTACCCCCAGGCTTATCCCAGTACACCGTGTTACCCTCAGGCTTATCCCAGTACACCTTGTTACCCCCAGGCTTATCCCAGTACACCTTGTTACCCCAAGGCTTATCCCAGTACACCTTGTTACCCCCGGGCTTATCCCAGTACACCTTGTTACCCCCCAGGCTTTGCCCAGTATACCTTATTACCCCCAGGCTTATCCCAGTACACCTTGTTACCCCCAGGCCTATCCCAGTACACCTTGTTACCCCCCAAGCTTATCCCAGTACACCTTGTTACCCCCAAGCTTATCCCAGTACACCTTGTTACCCCAGGCTTATCCCAGTACACCTTGTTACCCCCAGGCTTATCCCAGTACACCTTGTTACCCCCCAGGCTTATCCCAGTACACCTTGTTACCCCCAGGCTTATCCCAGTACACCTTGTTACCACCAGGCTTATCCCAGTACACCTTGTTACCACCAGGCCTATCCCAGTACACCTTGTTACCCCCCAAGCTTATCCCAGTACACCTTGTTATCCCCAGGCTTATCCCAGTACACCTTGTTACCACCAGGCGCATCCCAGTACACCTTGTTACCCCCCAGGCCTATCCCAGTACACCTTGTTACCCCCAGGCTTATCCCAGTACACCTTGTTACCCCCAGGCTTATCCCAGTACACCTTGTTACCCCCAGGCGTATCCCAGTACACCTTGTTACCCCCAGGCATGTCCTCAAACACTTAGTTACCCCCAGGTATCTGCCAGTACATCATCTTACCCCCAGGCTGGCCCGAGCTTCTTCTAGTACATCTTGTTTCCCCCAGACTTGTCCTAGTACATCTTATTAAGGCTCTTCCCTGTACACATTGTTACCCCCAGGCATGTTCTTGAACACTTAATTAGCCCCAGGTATCTGTCAGTACATCCTGTTACCGCCACGATTTTCCCAGCACATCTTGTTTGCCCCAGACAATTCCAAGAACACCTTGTTACATACATAGTTAAATAGTAAAGTTACTCCAAGACATTTCCCAGTACACCTTTTTCCTCCAAAAATTCTTAGTAAACCTTGTTACCCCCCCCCCCCACGCTTATCCCAGTACACCTTGTTACCCTCAGGCTTTTCCCAGTACAGCTTGTTACCCTCAGGCTTTTCCCAGTACAGCTTGTTACCCTCAGATTTGTCCCAGTACACCTTGTTACCCCCAGGCTTATCCCAGTACACCTTGTTACCCCAAGGCTTATCCCAGTACACCTTGTTACCCCCAGGCCTATCCCAGTACACCTTGTTACCCCCAGGCTTATCCCAGTACACCTTGTTACCCCCAGGCTTATCCCAGTACACCTTGTTACCCCCAGGCTTATCCCAGTACACCTTGTTACCCCCCAGGCTTATCCCAGTACACCTTGTTACCCCAGGCTTATCCCAGTACACCTTGTTACCCCAGGCTTATCCCAGTACACCTTGTTATCCCCCAGGCTTATCCCAGTACACCTTGTTACCCCCAGGCTTATCCCAGTACACCTTGTTACCCCCAGGCTTATCCCAGTACACCTTGTTACCCCCAGGCTTATCCCAGTACACCTTGTTACCCCAGGCTTATCCCAGTACACCTTGTTACCACCAGGCTTTTCCCAGTACACCTTGTTACCCCAGGTTTATCCCAGTACACCTTGTTACCCCCAGGCTTATCCCAGTACACCTTGTTATCCCCCAGGCTTATCCCAGTACACCTTGTTACCCCCAGGCTTATCCCAGTACACCTTGTTACCCCCAGGCTTATCCCAGTACACCTTGTTACCCCCAGGCTTATCCCAGTACACCTTGTTACCACCAGGCTTATCCCAGTACACCTTGTTACCCCCAGGCTTATCCCAGTACACCTTGTTACCCCCAGGCTTATCCCAGTACACCTTGTTACCCCAGGCTTATCCCAGTACACCTTGTTACCCCCAGGCGTATCCCAGTACACCTTGTTACCCCCAGGCGTATCCCAGTACACCTTGTTACCCCCAGGCTTATCCCAGTACACCTTGTTACCCCCCAGGCTTATCCCAGTACACCTTGTTACCCGCAGGCGTATCCCAGTACACCTTGTTACCCCCCAGGCTTATCCCAGTACACCTTGTTACCCCAGGCTTATCCCAGTACACCTTGTTACCCGCAGGCGTATCCCAGTACACCTTGTTACCCCCAGGCTTATCCCAGTACACCTTGTTACCCCCAGGCTTATCCCAGTACACCTTGTTACCCCCAGGCTTATCCCAGTACACCTTGTTACCCCCAGGCGTATCCCAGTACACCTTGTTACCCCCAGGCTTATCCCAGTACACCTTGTTACCCGCAGGCGTATCCCAGTACACCTTGTTACCCCCAGGCGTATCCCAGTACACCTTGTTACCACCAGGCATATCCCAGTACACCTTGTTACCCCCAGGCTTATCCCAGTACACCTTGTTACCCGCAGGCGTATCCCAGTACACCTTGTTACCCCAGGCGTATCCCAGTACACCTTGTTACCCCAGGCTTATCCCAGTACACCTTGTTACCCCAGGCTTATCCCAGTACACCTTGTTACCCCAGGCTTATCCCAGTACACCTTGTTACCCCAGGCTTATCCAAAATATGTTTAGGGTAGTGAAACCAACTAATTGCAAAAAAATATATGTATAGAGCATCAAATATGTTTAGGGTAGTGAAACCAACTAATTGCAAACATAATGTGACTAAAATGAACTATCACCAAATGATATTGTGTATTCATATATAAAAACGATAACTATTAAGAGAAAAAATAAATGATCATTAAAAGTCCATTAATAATACACCATAGTGACTTGAGTGAATAAAAATATAACATAAAGTGACTTGTGCGGCTTGTCTGATGTACTCCGTCACCAGTTGAAGGGAGGCTTACCAGCTATCGTGGACTCAGGTAGGCTTACGCCATATGAGTCGAAATTGCTGTATGGTATTTGCAATACACAGATGTGGGCAGTGGTTCCAATGTCTGGTGACCAACGACAAGACCGTACGTGCAGTGGTTGATGGAAGCTCAGAATAGGATGGTAGGCAAGTATAGCATGTGGTTCATCTCCAATGGTATTACCGGCAAAGAGAGATGAGACCAAATAGCGTAATACCGTCAAGTAAACAAAAATTTATTAAATATAAAATGAGTATCCCAGTACACCTTGTTACCCCCAGGCGTATCCCAGTACACCTTGTTACCCCAGGCTTATCCCAGTACACCTTGTTACCCCCCACGCTTATCCCAGTACCCCTTGTTATCCCCAGGCTTATCCCAGTACCCCTTGTTATCCCCAAGCTTATCCCAGTACACCTTGTTACCCCAGGCGTATCCCAGTACACCTTGTTACCCCCAGGCTTATCCCAGTACACCTTGTTACCCCCAGGCTTATCCCAGTACACCTTGTTACCCCAGGCTTATCCCAGTACACCTTGTTACCCCAGGCTTATCCCAGTACACCTTGTTACCCCAGGCTTATCCCAGTACACCTTGTTACCCCCAGGCTTATCCCAGTACACCTTGTTACCCCCAGGCTTATCCCAGTACACCTTGTTACCCCCAGGCTTATCCCAGTACACCTTGTTACCCCCAGGCTTATCCCAGTACACCTTGTTACCCCCAGGCTTATCCCAGTACACCTTGTTACCCCCAGGCTTATCCCAGTACACCTTGTTACCCCAGGCTTATCCCAGTACACCTTGTTACCCCAGGCTTATCCCAGTACACCTTGTTACCCCAGGCTTATCCCAGTACACCTTGTTATCCCCCAGGCTTATCCCAGTACACCTTGTTACCCCAGGCTTATCCCAGTACACCTTGTTACCCCCAGGCTTATCCCAGTACACCTTGTTACCCCCAGGCTTATCCCAGTACACCTTGTTACCCCCAGGCTTATCCCAGTACACCTTGTTACCCCCAGGCTTATCCCAGTACACCTTGTTACCCCCAGGCTTATCCCAGTACACCTTGTTACCCCCAGGCTTATCCCAGTACACCTTGTTACCCCCAGGCTTATCCCAGTACACCTTGTTATCCCCAGGCTTATCCCAGTACACCTTGTTACCCCCAGGCTTATCCCAGTACACCTTGTTACCCCAGGCTTATCCCAGTACACCTTGTTACCCCCAGGCTTATCCCAGTACACCTTGTTACCCCAGGCTTATCCCAGTACACCTTGTTACCCCCAGGCTTATCCCAGTACACCTTGTTACCCCCAGGCTTATCCCAGTACACCTTGTTACCCCCAGGCTTATCCCAGTACACCTTGTTACCCCCAGGCTTATCCCAGTACACCTTGTTACCCCAGGCTTATCCCAGTACACCTTGTTACCCCCAGGCTTATCCCAGTACACCTTGTTACCCCCAGGCTTATCCCAGTACACCTTGTTACCCCCAGGCTTATCCCAGTACACCTTGTTACCCCCAGGCTTATCCCAGTACACCTTGTTATCCCCCAGGCTTATCCCAGTACACCTTGTTACCCCCAGGCTTATCCCAGTACACCTTGTTACCCCCAGGCTTATCCCAGTACACCTTGTTACCCCAGGCTTATCCCAGTACACCTTGTTACCCCCAGGCTTATCCCAGTACACCTTGTTACCCCCAGGCTTATCCCAGTACACCTTGTTACCCCCAGGCTTATCCCAGTACACCTTGTTACCCCAGGCTTATCCCAGTACACCTTGTTACCCCCAGGCTTATCCCAGTACACCTTGTTACCCCCAGGCTTATCCCAGTACACCTTGTTACCCCCAGGCTTATCCCAGTACACCTTGTTACCCCAGGCTTATCCCAGTACACCTTGTTACCCCAGGCTTATCCCAGTACACCTTGTTACCCCAGGCTTATCCCAGTACACCTTGTTACCACCAGGCTTATCCCAGTACACCTTGTTACCCCAAGGCTTATCCCAGTACACCTTGTTACCCCCAGGCGTATCCCAGTACACCTTGTTACCCCAGGCTTATCCCAGTACACCTTGTTACCCCGGGCTTATCCCAGTACACCTTGTTACCCCAGGCTTATCCCAGTACACCTTGTTACCACCAGGCTTATCCCAGTACACAGATGTGGGCAGTGGTTCCAATGTCTGGTGACCAACGACAAGACCGTACGTGCAGTGGTTGATGGAAGCTCAGAATAGGATGGTAGGCAAGTATAGCATGTGGTTCATCTCCAATGGTATTACCGGCAAAGAGAGATGAGACCAAATAGCGTAATACCGTCAAGTAAACAAAAATTTATTAAATATAAAATGAGTACTCACATGTACAAAGGCTTAAAAGGCATGTATAAAAGAAATTGGCAGCAGTGGCATCAGCACGATCCCAGTACCCCTTATTATCCCCAGGCTTATCCCAGTACCCCTTGTTATCCCCAAGCTTATCCCAGTACACCTTGTTGCCCCCAGGCGTATCCCAGTACACCTTGTTACCCCCCAGGCTTATCCCAGTACCCCTTGTTATCCCCAGGCTTATCCCAGTACACCTTGTTACCCCAGGCTTATCCCAGTACACCTTGTTACCCCAGGCTTATCCCAGTACACCTTGTTACCCCAGGCTTATCCCAGTACACCTTGTTACCCCCAGGCTTATCCCAGTACACCTTGTTACCCCAGGCTTATCCCAGTACACCTTGTTACCTCCAGGCTTATCCCAGTACACCTTGTTACCCCCAGGCTTATCCCAGTACACCTTGTTACCCCCAGGCTTATCCCAGTACACCTTGTTACCCCCAGGCTTATCCCAGTACACCTTGTTACCCCCAGGCTTATCCCAGTACACCTTGTTACCCCCAGGCTTATCCCAGTACACCTTGTTACCCCAGGCTTATCCCAGTACACCTTGTTACCCCAGGCTTATCCCAGTACACCTTGTTACCCCAGGCTTATCCCAGTACACCTTGTTATCCCCAGGCTTATCCCAGTACACCTTGTTACCCCAGGCTTATCCCAGTACACCTTGTTACCCCAGGCTTATCCCAGTACACCTTGTTACCCCCCAGGCTTATCCCAGTACACCTTGTTACCCCAGGCTTATCCCAGTACACCTTGTTATCCCCAGGCTTATCCCAGTACACCTTGTTACCCCCAGGCTTATCCCAGTACACCTTGTTACCCCAGGCTTATCCCAGTACACCTTGTTACCCCCAGGCTTATCCCAGTACACCTTGTTACCCCCAGGCTTATCCCAGTACACCTTGTTATCCCCCAGGCTTATCCCAGTACACCTTGTTACCCCCAGGCTTATCCCAGTACACCTTGTTACCCCCAGGCTTATCCCAGTACACCTTGTTACCCCAGGCTTATCCCAGTACACCTTGTTACCCCCAGGCTTATCCCAGTACACCTTGTTACCACTGGGCGTATCCCAGTACACCTTGTTACCCCAGGCTTATCCCAGTACCCCTTGTTACCCCCAGGCTTATCCCAGTACACCTTGTCACCCCCAGGCTTATCCCAGTACACCCAAAGGGGCATCTGACACATGTCACTTTGATTGTTGCCTTTAAATGATCAGTGTGCTGCCAGATTACATAATACCTGTATACAGTGTGAGTCCTGAGTACAGGGAGGGGGGCAACACAGCGAGGGTCCTCACCTCCGCTACTGCACCCCTTTACATACCAGTGTCTGTCCAAATCCGCCCCCCGTGTCTGCAAATGTATGGAGCCTCTGGAGGAATATCATCAGACTTCACTGTCAGTGCCTCTATGGACACAAAATCTTCCAATGGGGACACCGGCTCTGGTGACAACTGTCAAACCTATCACTTCCTGTTGTGTCTTCAGGACAGGAAACGATGGAAAATCTCCCCAATGGGACACAGACTGCAAAGAAAAAAATAAATGAACAGACTATTCCTTACTGGGAGGGTACAGGCGCCTCCCCATACCAGGCCCCCCCCCCCTCTGACATCATCACTTCGACACGCTTTCTGCTACAATGTAACAAAAAGTGATAACATGGAGGAGGATGCGGCATCCCGCCCCTGGCCAGGATCCCAGCTCCACCCTACCCAGCAACAAAGAGGTTACACATGTGAATACACGGCGACATGGCCAATGCTGGCGAGATAGAGAGCCTGGCCCCTCCCCCTCCTACCAGCAGCCGCTTAGCACTTGATTCTAGGGGTCTTGGTAAGTCATAGAGCCCCCCCCCAGGGGCCCCCATGGTATCATCCTGACCCCCAATCTGCCCCAGGAATTCCAGCGGCCAGAGGGGAATTACAGGTCTTCCTTCACCGATGAGGCATGGGGGGCCCCCCGTCAGGTGGGCTGTACGGGGGCCCCATGATTTCTAATGGAGGCTCTGCTTTTCTTCATCTAAAACCCCCCAAAAAACTTACAGTTAATAATAATAAATAACAATAATATTATTAATAATATTCTTCTTATTATTGTTGTTATTACTTGTGGCATCAGAAAATGCAGTGTAGAAATCTCCCAATCACTATCAGAGCATCCATGAGGCAGCGTCTTAGAGCGTCAGCTCTGCGGGTCAGGGCGGAGGCGGGCACACACACACGCGTGTTTTGTTGTGCTCTCCATAGCAGCGGGTCTCTGCCGTCTTCGGGGAGATGGATGGCGTGACCGGGAGTATTTCAGGACCTTGGACAGGCACCAGCCGGCTGGCAGCTGTGAGACTTTCCAGCTCTGTGGCAGTGCCAGCTGCTGCCAGTCCCCGCACACCCTCCGATGACCCTCCACCCGCCTCCCTGGAGATAATAGGGGGCTGTTTACAACGCTCAACTATTTCCTATATCTCCTCCAGAGAAAAAAACCTGACACTGGAGGCAATGTGAGGAAAGTTCCTACTCCACCGAAAACCGTGAAAGATGCCAGAGCAGGGTGGAGTCAGGTATTAGCGGAATGTTCTGCAATGATAAGACATAAATATTCTTCAGGAAATGTGTGGAAAGTGGAAGACGTCCAATGCAGACTGCAGCAAATACGTCATATTTAAATTTCGCTGCAAAGTGCAGATATTGGTTCAAGTTAAGGAGCTGAAGGGTTAACGAAGTGTAGGGTGTCCGCACTGGGAAGGCATAATGAGCTGTGCCTAGTGTGGTGTCCACAAAATGAAGGGTTAGAGAGCTGTGCCCTGTGGGGTGTCCACACTAGGAAGGGTTAATGAGCTGTGCCGGGTGGGGTGTCTGTACTACGAAGGGTTAATGAGCTGTGCTGGGTGGGGTGTCTGTACTACGAAGGGTTAATGAGCTGTGCCGGGTGGGGTGTCTGTACTACGAAGGGTTAATGAGCTGTGCCGGGTGGGGTGTCTGCTCTAGGAAGGGGTTAATAATCTGTGCCGGGTGGGGTGTCTGTAATACGAAGGGTTAATGAGCTGTGCCGGGTGGGGTGTCTGCTCTAGGAAGGGTTAATAATCTGTGCAGGGTGGGGTGTCTGTACTAGGAAGGGTTAATGAGCTGTGCCGGGTGGGGTGTCTGCACTAGGAGGGGTTAATGAGCTATGCCGGGTGGGGTGTCTGTACTAGGAAGGGTTAATGAGCTGTGCCGGGTGGGGTGTCTGCACTAGGAAGGGTTAATGAGCTGTGCCGGGTGGGGTGTCTGCACTAGGAAGGGTTAATGAGCTGTGCCGGGTGGGGTGTCTGCAGTATCAAGGGTTAATAATCTGTGCCGGGTGGGGTGTCTGCACTATCAAGGGTTAATAATCTGTGCCGGGTGGGGTGTCTGCACTATCAAGGGTTAATAATCTGTGCCGGGTGGGGTGTCTGCACTATCAAGGGTTAATAATCTGTGCCGGGTGGGGGTCTGCACTATGAAGGGTTAATAATCTGTGGCGGGTGGGGGTCTGCACTAGGAAGGGTTAATAATCTGTGCCGGGTGGGGTGTCTGCACTATCAAGGGTTAATAATCTGTGCCGGGTGGGGTGTCTGCACTATCAAGGGTTAATAATCTGTGCCGGGTGGGGTGTCTGCACTATCAAGGGTTAATAATCTGTGCCGGGTGGGGGTCTGCACTATGAAGGGTTAATAATCTGTGGCGGGTGGGGGTCTGCACTAGGAAGGGTTAATAATCTGTGCCGGGTGGGGTGTCTGTACTATCAAGGGTTAATAATCGGTGGCGGGTGGGGTGTCTGCACTAGGAAGGGTTAATAATCTGTGCCGGGTGGGGTGTCTGTACTATGAAGGGTTAATAATCTGTGGCGGGTGGGGTGTCTGTACTAGGAAGGGTTAATAATCTGTGGCGGGTGGGGTGTCTGCTCTATGAAGGGTTAATAATCTGTGCCGGGTGGGGTGTCTGTACTAGGAAGGGTTAATAATCTGTGCCGGGTGGGGTGTCTGCTCTAGGAAGGGTTAATAATCTGTGGCGGGTGGTGTGTCTGCTCTAGGAAGGGTTAATAATCTGTGGCGGGTGGGGTGTCAGCACTAGAAGGGGTTAATAATCTGTGGCGGGTGGTGTGTCTGCTCCAGGAAGGGTTAATAATCTGTGGCGGGTGGTGTGTCTGCTCTAGGAAGGGTTAATAATCTGTGGCGGGTGGTGTGTCTGCTCCAGGAAGGGTTAATAATCTGTGGCGGGTGGTGTGTCTGCTCCAGGAAGGGTTAATAATCTGTGGCGGGTGGTGTGTCTGCTCTAGGAAGGGTTAATAATCTGTGGCGGGTGGTGTGTCTGCTCTAGGAAGGGTTAATAATCTGTGGCGGGTGGGGTGTCTGCACTATGAAGGGTTAATAATCTGTCGCGGGTGGTGTGTCAGCACTAGGAAGGGTTAATAATCTGTGGCGGGTGGGGTGTCAGCACTAGGAGGGGTTAATAATCTGTGGCGGGTGGTGTGTCTGCTCCAGGAAGGGTTAATAATCTGTGGCGGGTGGTGTGTCTGCTCTAGGAAGGGTTAATAATCTGTGGCGGGTGGGGTGTCAGCACTAGGAGGGGTTAATAATCTGTGCCGGGTGGTGATTGCTGTCAGTGTAGTAATTAGTTCTCAGTATGGTGAAACGCGTCGCTGTGAATCGGCCATCTGCTCGGGGGATCTGGGGAACGTTCTCCACAAATATTTACCTTCCAATCACCGAGAGACTCCAAAAATCCTCATTACACCACGGATCCACAGCAACCAATCAGAGAAGAGCGATTGTAAGCTCTAAGGAGCAGGGCCCTCTCATTCCTCCTGATCGATCGGGGCAAAGACGAATGACGGCTACATCGGATAACTCTGGGAGGAAGTACAATGACATCCTCTTCCCGCACACACCGAGGGGCGCATCCGGGAATATCCGTGTCTTGTGGACCCGCCGCGTCACAGATCGGGGTAAAGGGCCAATGACAGCGGCTCTATACCACACGATCGCTCTGTCCAATGGAGGAGCGATCACTTGTCATCAAACCGACGCATGTTCGGTTCAGTTCCTCCCCTCTCCTCGCACCGATCGGTACAGCGAGGAGAAGGCAGGTGCTGCAGCACTTGTGGGCTGGTCTGAAATGCCCACCGCGCTGATCTGTGCCCATCCATGGCTCATCCATCCCCATCCATACCACATCAGTGCTCATCGGTGCCACTTCAGTGCTCATCCATGCCACATCAGTGCTCATCCGTGTCACATCAGTAATCATCCGTGCCACATCAGTGCTCATCCATGCCACATCAGTGCTCATCCGTGCCACATCAGTAATCATCCGTGCCACATCAGTGCTCATCCATGCCACATCAGTGCTCATCCGTGCCACATCAGTGCTCATCCATGCCACATCAGTGCTCATCCGTGTCACATCAGTAATCATCCGTGCCACATCAGTGCTCATCCGTGCCACATCAGTGCTCATCCGTGCCACATCAGTGCTCATCCATGCCACATCAGTGCTCATCCGTGCCACATCAGTGCTCATCCATGCCACATCAGTGCTCATCCGTGCCACATCAGTACTCATCCGCGCCACATCAGTACTCATCCGTGTCACATTAGTACTCATCCATACCACATCAGTACTTATCCGTGCCACATTAGTGCTCATCACTGCCACATCAGTACTCATCCGTGGCACATCAGTGCTCATCCGTGTCACATCAGTATTCATCCGTGCCACATTAGTACTCATCCGTGTCACATCAGTAATCATCAGTGCCACATCAGTGCTCATCCGTGCCACATCAGTACTCATCCGTGCCACATCAGTACTCATCCGTGGCACATCAGTACTCATCCGTAACACATCAGTGCTCACCCGTGCCACATATGTGCTCATCCGGGGCCACGTCAGTGCTCATCCGTGCCACATCAGTGCTCGTCCATGCCACATCAGTGCTCATCCGTGCCACATTAGTGCTCATCCATGCCACATCAGTACTCATCTGTGCCACATCAGTGCTCATCTGTGCTACATCAGTGCTCATCTGTGCCACATCAGTACTCATCTGTGCCACATCAGTGCTCATCCGTGCCACATTAGTACTCATCCGTGCAACATCAGTGCTCATCCATGCCACATCAGTTCTCATCCGTGCCACATTACTGCTCATCCGTGCCACATCAGTGCCCATCCGTGCCACATCAGTGCTCATCTGTGCCACATCAGTGCTCATCCGTGCCACATCAGTACTCATCCGTGCCACATCAGTGCTCATCCGTGCCACATCAGTACTCATCCGTGCCACATCAGTACTCATCCATACCACATTAGTACTCATCCGTGAAACATTAGTGCTCATCGGTGCCACATCAGTACTCATCAGTGGCACATCAGTGCTCATCCATGCCACATCAGTGCTCATCCATGCCACATCAGTGCTCATCCATGCCACATCAGTACTCATCCGTGTCACATCAGTGCTCATCCGTGCCACATCAGTACTCATCCGTGCCACATCAGTGCTCATCCGTGCCACATCAGTACTCATCCGCGGCACATCAGTGCTCATCCGTGTCACATTAGTACTCATCCATACCACATTAGTACTCATCCGTGCCACATTAGTGCTCATCGGTGCCACATCAGTACTCATCCATACCACATCAGTACTTATCCGTGCCACATCAGTACTCATCAGTGGCACATCAGTACTCATCCGTGGCACATCAGTGATCATCCGTGTCACATCAGTATTCATCCGTGCCACATTAGTACTCATCTGTGTCACATCAGTAATCATCAGTGCCACATCAGTGCTCATCCGTGCCACATCAGTACTCATCCATGCCACATCAGTACTCATCCGTGGCACATCAGTACTCATCCGTAACACATCAGTGCTCATCCGTGCCACATCAGTGCTCATCCGTGCCACGTCAGTGCTCATCCGTGCCACATCAGTGCTCCTCCGTGCCACATTAGTGCTCATCCGTGCCACATTAGTGCTCATCCTTGCCACATCAGTACTCATCTGTGCCACATCAGTGCTCATCCGTGCCACATCAGTGCTCATCTGTGCCACATCAGTGCTCATCCGTGCCACATCAGTACTCATCTGTGCCACATCAGTGCTCATCCGTGCCACATTAGTACTCATCCGTGCAACATCAGTGCTCATCCGTGCCACATCAGTTCTCATCCGTGCCACATTAGTGCTCATCCGTGCCACATCAGTGCCCATCCGTGCCACATCAGTGCCCATCCGTGCCACATCAGTGCTCATCTGTGCCACATCAGTGCTCATCCGTGCCACATTAGTACTCATCTGTGCCACATCAGTGCTCATCCGTGCCACATCAGTACTCATCCGTGCCACATCAGTACTCATCCGTGCCACATCAGTACTCATCCATACCACATTAGTACTCATCCGTGAAACATTAGTGCTCATCGGTGCCACATCAGTACTCATCCGTGCCACATTAGTGCTCATCGCTGCCACATCAGTACTTATCCGTGTCACATCAGTACTCATCCGCGCCACATCAGTGCTCATCCGTGCCACATTAGTACTCATCCATACCACATTAGTACTCATCCATACCACATTAGTACTCATCCGTGAAACATTAGTGCTCATCGGTGCCACATCAGTACTCATCAGTGGCACATCAGTGCTCATCCATGCCACATCAGTGCTCATCCATGCCACATCAGTGCTCATCCATGCCACATCAGTACTCATCCGTGTCACATCAGTGCTCATCCGTGCCACATCAGTACTCATCCGTGCCACATCAGTGCTCATCCGTGCCACATCAGTACTCATCCGCGGCACATCAGTGCTCATCCGTGTCACATTAGTACTCATCCATACCACATTAGTACTCATCCGTGCCACATTAGTGCTCATCGGTGCCACATCAGTACTCATCCATACCACATCAGTACTTATCCGTGCCACATCAGTACTCATCAGTGGCACATCAGTACTCATCCGTGGCACATCAGTGATCATCCGTGTCACATCAGTATTCATCCGTGCCACATTAGTACTCATCTGTGTCACATCAGTAATCATCAGTGCCACATCAGTGCTCATCCGTGCCACATCAGTACTCATCCATGCCACATCAGTACTCATCCGTGGCACATCAGTACTCATCCGTAACACATCAGTGCTCATCCGTGCCACATCAGTGCTCATCCGTGCCACGTCAGTGCTCATCCGTGCCACATCAGTGCTCGTCCGTGCCACATTAGTGCTCATCCGTGCCACATTAGTGCTCATCCTTGCCACATCAGTACTCATCTGTGCCACATCAGTGCTCATCCGTGCCACATCAGTGCTCATCTGTGCCACATCAGTGCTCATCCGTGCCACATCAGTACTCATCTGTGCCACATCAGTGCTCATCCGTGCCACATTAGTACTCATCCGTGCAACATCAGTGCTCATCCGTGCCACATCAGTTCTCATCCGTGCCACATTAGTGCTCATCCGTGCCACATCAGTGCCCATCCGTGCCACATCAGTGCCCATCCGTGCCACATCAGTGCTCATCTGTGCCACATCAGTGCTCATCCGTGCCACATTAGTACTCATCTGTGCCACATCAGTGCTCATCCGTGCCACATCAGTACTCATCCGTGCCACATCAGTACTCATCCATACCACATTAGTACTCATCCGTGAAACATTAGTGCTCATCGGTGCCACATCAGTACTCATCCGTGCCACATTAGTGCTCATCGCTGCCACATCAGTACTTATCCGTGTCACATCAGTACTCATCCGCGCCACATCAGTGCTCATCCGTGCCACATTAGTACTCATCCATACCACATTAGTACTCATCCATACCACATTAGTACTCATCCGTGCCACATTAGTACTCATCCGTGCCACATCAGTGCTCATCCGTTCCACATCAGTGCTCATCCATGCCACATCAGTACTCATCATGCCACATCAGTACTCATCCATACCACATCAGTGCTCATCCGTGCCACATCAGTACTCATCCGTAACACATCAGTACTCATCCATACCACATTAGTGCTCATCCGTGCCACATCAGTGCCCATGCGTGCCACATTAGTGCTAATTCGTGCCACATCAGTGCTCATCCATGCCACATCAGTGCTCATCCGTGGCACATCAGTGCTCATTCGTGACACATCAGTGCTCATCTGTGCAACATCAGTACTCATCCGTGCCACATCAGTGCTCATCCATGCCACATCAGTACTCATCCGTGCCACATCAGTGCTCATCCGTGCCACATCAGTACTCATCCATGCCACATCAGTGCTCATCCATGCCACATCAATGCTCATCCATGCCAAATTAGTGCTCATCCATGCCACATCAGTACTCATCAATGCCAAATCAGTGCTCATCCGTGCCACATCAGTGCTCATCAGTGCCACATCAGTGCTCATCCATGCCAAATCAGTGCTCATCCGTGCCACATCAGTTCTCATCCTTGCCACATCAGTGCTCATCCATGACACATCAGTGCTCATCCATGCCACATCAGTACTCATCCGTGCCACATCAGTACTCATCTGTGCCACATCAGTGCTCATCCGTGCAACATCAGTGCTCATCCGTGCCAAATTAGTGCTCATCCGTGCCACATCAGTGCTCATCCATGCCACATCAGTGCTCATCCATGCCACATCAGTGCTCATCCATGCCACATCAGTACTCATCCGTGCCACATCAGTACTCATCTGTGCCACATCAGTGCTCATCCGTGCAACATCAGTGCTCATCCGTGCCAAATAAGTGCTCATCAGTGCCACATCAGTGCTCATCCATGCCACATCAGTGCTCATCCATGCCACATCAGTACTCATCCGTGCCACATCAGTGCTCATCTGTGCAACATCAGTGCTCATCCGTGCCAAATTAGTGCTCATCCGTGCCACATCAGTGCTCATCCATGCCACATCAGTGCTCATCCATGCCACATCAGTGCTCATCCATGCCACATCAGTACTCATCCGTGCCACATCAGTGCTCATCCATGCCACATCAGTGCTCATCCATGCCACATCAGTGCTCATCCATGCCACATCAGTACTCATCCGTGCCACATCAGTACTCATCTGTGCCACATCAGTGCTCATCCGTGCAACATCAGTGCTCATCCGTGCCAAATTAGTGCTCATCCGTGCCACATCAGTGCTCATCCATGCCACATCAGTGCTCATCCATGCCACATCAGTACTCATCTGTGCAACATCAGTGCTCATCTGTGCAACATCAGTGCTCATCCGTGCCAAATTAGTGCTCATCCGTGCCACATCAGTGCTCATCCATGCCACATCAGTGCTCATCCATGCCACATCAGTGCTCATCCATGCCACATCAGTACTCATCCGTGCCACATCAGTACTCATCTGTGCCACATCAGTGCTCATCTGTGCCACATCAGTGCTCATCCGTGCAACATCAGTGCTCATCCGTGCCAAATTAGTGCTCATCCGTGCCACATCAGTGCTCATCCATGCCACATCAGTACTCATCCGTGCCACATCAGTGTTCATCTGTGCAACATCAGTGCTCATCCATGACACATCAGTGCTCATCCATGCCACATCAGTACTCATCCGTGCCACATCAGTACTCATCTGTGCCACATCAGTGCTCATCTGTGCAACATCAGTGCTCATCTGTGCAACATCAGTGCTCATCCGTGCCACATCAGTTCTCATCCGTGCCACATCAGTGTTCATCCGTGCCACATCAGTGCTCATCCATGCCACATCAGTGCTCATCCGTGCCACATCAGTACTCATCCGTGCCACATCAGTGTTCATCTGTGCAACATCAGTGCTCATCCGTGACACATCAGTGCTCATCTATGCCACATCAGTACTCATCCGTGCCACATCAGTACTCATCTGTGCCACATTAGTGCTCATCTGTGCAACATCAGTGCTCATCCGTGCAACATCAGTGCTCATCCGTGCCACATCAGTGCTCATCCATGCCACATCAGTACTCATCCGTGCCACATCAGTACTCATCTGTGCCACATCAGTGCTCATCTGTGCAACATCAGTGCTCATCCGTGCAACATCAGTGCTCCTCCGTGCCAAATTAGTGCTCATCCGTGCCACATCAGTGCTCATCCATGCCACATCAGTGCTCATCCATGCCACATCAGTACTCATCCGTGCCACATCAGTGCTCATCTGTGCAACATCAGTGCTCATCCGTGCCAAATTAGTGCTCATCCGTACCACATCAGTGCTCATCCATGCCACATCAGTACTCATCCGTGCCACATCAGTGTTCATCTGTGCAACATCAGTGCTCATCCATGACACATCAGTGCTCATCCATGCCACATCAGTACTCATCCGTGCCACATCAGTACTCATCTGTGCCACATCAGTGCTCATCTGTGCAACATCAGTGCTCATCCGTGCAACATCAGTGCTCATCCGTGCCAAATTAGTGCTCATCCGTGCCACATCAGTGCTCATCCATGCCACATCAGTGCTCATCCATGCCACATCAGTACTCATCCGTGCCACATCAGTGCTCATCTGTGCAACATCAGTGCTCATCCGTGCCAAATTAGTGCTCATCCGTGCCACATCAGTGCTCATCCATGCCACATCAGTGCTCATCCATGCCACATCAGTGCTCATCCATGCCACATCAGTACTCATCCGTGCCACATCAGTACTCATCCGTGCCACATCAGTGCTCATCTGTGCCACATCAGTGCTCATCCGTGCAACATCAGTGCTCATCCGTGCCAAATTAGTGCTCATCCGTGCCACATCAGTGCTCATCCATGCCACATCAGTGCTCATCCATGCCACATCAGTACTCATCCGTGCCACATCAGTGTTCATCTGTGTAACATCAGTGCTCATCCATGACACATCAGTGCTCATCCATGCCACATCAGTACTCATCCGTGCCACATCAGTGCTCATCTGTGCAACATCAGTGCTCATCTGTGCAACATCAGTGCTCATCCGTGCCAAATTAGTGCTCATCCATGCCACATCAGTGCTCATCCATGCCACATCAGTGCTCATCCATGCCACATCAGTACTCATCCGTGCCACATCAGTGTTCATCTGTGCAACATCAGTGCTCATCCATGACACATCAGTGCTCATCCATGCCACATCAGTACTCATCCGTGCCACATCAGTGTTCATCTGTGCAACATCAGTGCTCATCCGTGCCACATCAGTACTCATCCGTGCCACATCAGTACTCATCTGTGCCACATCAGTGCTCATCTGTGCAACATCAGTGCTCATCCGTGCCACATCAGTGCTCATCCATGCCACATCAGTGCTCATCCGTGCCACATCAGTACTCATCTGTGCCACATCAGTGCTCATCTGTGCAACATCAGTGCTCATCCGTGCCAAATTAGTGCTCATCCGTGCCACATCAGTGCTCATCCATGCCACATCAGTGCTCATCCGTGCCACATCAGTACTCATCCGTGCCACATCAGTGTTCATCTGTGCAACATGAGTGCTCATCCGTGCCACATCAGTACTCATCCGTGCCACATCAGTACCCATCCGTGCCACATCAGTGCTCATCTGTGCCACATCAGTACTCATCCGTGCCACATTAGTGCTCATCCATACCATTCCGTGTCACATTAGTACTCATCCGTGTCACATCAGTACTCATCCGTGCCACATTAGTGCTCATCCGTGTCACATCAGTACTCATCCGTGCCACATCAGTGCCCATCCGTGCCACATTAGTGCTCATCCATGCCACATCAGTGCTTATCCGTGCCACATCAGTGCTCATCCGTGTCACATCAGTACTCATCCGCGGCACATCAGTGCTCATCCGTGTCACATTAGTACTCATCCATACCACATTAGTACTCATCCGTGCCACATTAGTGCTCATCGGTGCCACATCAGTACTCATCCATACCACATCAGTACTTATCCGTGCCACATCAGTACTCATCAGTGGCACATCAGTACTCATCCGTGGCACATCAGTGATCATCCGTGTCACATCAGTATTCATCCGTGCCACATTAGTACTCATCTGTGTCACATCAGTAATCATCAGTGCCACATCAGTGCTCATCCGTGCCACATCAGTACTCATCCATGCCACATCAGTACTCATCCGTGGCACATCAGTACTCATCCGTAACACATCAGTGCTCATCCGTGCCACATCAGTGCTCATCCGTGCCACGTCAGTGCTCATCCGTGCCACATCAGTGCTCGTCCGTGCCACATTAGTGCTCATCCGTGCCACATTAGTGCTCATCCTTGCCACATCAGTACTCATCTGTGCCACATCAGTGCTCATCCGTGCCACATCAGTGCTCATCTGTGCCACATCAGTGCTCATCCGTGCCACATCAGTACTCATCTGTGCCACATCAGTGCTCATCCGTGCCACATTAGTACTCATCCGTGCAACATCAGTGCTCATCCGTGCCACATCAGTTCTCATCCGTGCCACATTAGTGCTCATCCGTGCCACATCAGTGCCCATCCGTGCCACATCAGTGCCCATCCGTGCCACATCAGTGCTCATCTGTGCCACATCAGTGCTCATCCGTGCCACATTAGTACTCATCTGTGCCACATCAGTGCTCATCCGTGCCACATCAGTACTCATCCGTGCCACATCAGTACTCATCCATACCACATTAGTACTCATCCGTGAAACATTAGTGCTCATCGGTGCCACATCAGTACTCATCCGTGCCACATTAGTGCTCATCGCTGCCACATCAGTACTTATCCGTGTCACATCAGTACTCATCCGCGCCACATCAGTGCTCATCCGTGCCACATTAGTACTCATCCATACCACATTAGTACTCATCCATACCACATTAGTACTCATCCGTGCCACATTAGTACTCATCCGTGCCACATCAGTGCTCATCCGTTCCACATCAGTGCTCATCCATGCCACATCAGTACTCATCTTGCCACATCAGTACTCATCCATACCACATCAGTGCTCATCCGTGCCACATCAGTACTCATCCGTAACACATCAGTACTCATCCATACCACATTAGTGCTCATCCGTGCCACATCAGTGCCCATGCGTGCCACATTAGTGCTAATTCGTGCCACATCAGTGCTCATCCATGCCACATCAGTGCTCATCCGTGGCACATCAGTGCTCATTCGTGACACATCAGTGCTCATCTGTGCAACATCAGTACTCATCCGTGCCACATCAGTGCTCATCCATGCCACATCAGTACTCATCCGTGCCACATCAGTGCTCATCCGTGCCACATCAGTACTCATCCATGCCACATCAGTGCTCATCCATGCCACATCAATGCTCATCCATGCCAAATTAGTGCTCATCCATGCCACATCAGTACTCATCAATGCCAAATCAGTGCTCATCCGTGCCACATCAGTGCTCATCAGTGCCACATCAGTGCTCATCCATGCCAAATCAGTACTCATCCGTGCCAAATTAGTGCTCATCTGTGCCACATCAGTGCTCATCCATGACACATCAGTGCTCATCCATGCCACATCAGTACTCATCCGTGCCACATCAGTACTCATCTGTGCCACATCAGTGCTCATCCGTGCAACATCAGTGCTCATCCGTGCCAAATTAGTGCTCATCCGTGCCACATCAGTGCTCATCCATGCCACATCAGTGCTCATCCATGCCACATCAGTGCTCATCCATGCCACATCAGTACTCATCCGTGCCACATCAGTACTCATCTGTGCCACATCAGTGCTCATCCGTGCAACATCAGTGCTCATCCGTGCCAAATTAGTGCTCATCAGTGCCACATCAGTGCTCATCCATGCCACATCAGTGCTCATCCATGCCACATCAGTACTCATCCGTGCCACATCAGTGCTCATCTGTGCAACATCAGTGCTCATCCGTGCCAAATTAGTGCTCATCCGTGCCACATCAGTGCTCATCCATGCCACATCAGTGCTCATCCATGCCACATCAGTGCTCATCCATGCCACATCAGTACTCATCCGTGCCACATCAGTGCTCATCCATGCCACATCAGTGCTCATCCATGCCACATCAGTGCTCATCCATGCCACATCAGTACTCATCCGTGCCACATCAGTACTCATCTGTGCCACATCAGTGCTCATCCGTGCAACATCAGTGCTCATCCGTGCCAAATTAGTGCTCATCCGTGCCACATCAGTGCTCATCCATGCCACATCAGTGCTCATCCATGCCACATCAGTACTCATCTGTGCAACATCAGTGCTCATCTGTGCAACATCAGTGCTCATCCGTGCCAAATTAGTGCTCATCCGTGCCACATCAGTGCTCATCCATGCCACATCAGTGCTCATCCATGCCACATCAGTGCTCATCCATGCCACATCAGTACTCATCCGTGCCACATCAGTACTCATCTGTGCCACATCAGTGCTCATCTGTGCCACATCAGTGCTCATCCGTGCAACATCAGTGCTCATCCGTGCCAAATTAGTGCTCATCCGTGCCACATCAGTGCTCATCCATGCCACATCAGTACTCATCCGTGCCACATCAGTGTTCATCTGTGCAACATCAGTGCTCATCCATGACACATCAGTGCTCATCCATGCCACATCAGTACTCATCCGTGCCACATCAGTACTCATCTGTGCCACATCAGTGCTCATCTGTGCAACATCAGTGCTCATCTGTGCAACATCAGTGCTCATCCGTGCCACATCAGTACTCATCCGTGCCACATCAGTGTTCATCCGTGCCACATCAGTGCTCATCCATGCCACATCAGTGCTCATCCGTGCCACATCAGTACTCATCCGTGCCACATCAGTGTTCATCTGTGCAACATCAGTGCTCATCCGTGACACATCAGTGCTCATCTATGCCACATCAGTACTCATCCGTGCCACATCAGTACTCATCTGTGCCACATGAGTGCTCATCTGTGCAACATCAGTGCTCATCCGTGCAACATCAGTGCTCATCCGTGCCACATCAGTGCTCATCCATGCCACATCAGTACTCATCCGTGCCACATCAGTACTCATCTGTGCCACATCAGTGCTCATCTGTGCAACATCAGTGCTCATCCGTGCAACATCAGTGCTCCTCCGTGCCAAATTAGTGCTCATCCGTGCCACATCAGTGCTCATCCATGCCACATCAGTGCTCATCCATGCCACATCAGTACTCATCCGTGCCACATCAGTGCTCATCTGTGCAACATCAGTGCTCATCCGTGCCAAATTAGTGCTCATCCGTTCCACATCAGTGCTCATCCATGCCACATCAGTACTCATCCGTGCCACATCAGTGTTCATCTGTGCAACATCAGTGCTCATCCATGACACATCAGTGCTCATCCATGCCACATCAGTACTCATCCGTGCCACATCAGTACTCATCTGTGCCACATCAGTGCTCATCTGTGCAACATCAGTGCTCATCCGTGCAACATCAGTGCTCATCCGTGCCAAATTAGTGCTCATCCGTGCCACATCAGTGCTCATCCATGCCACATCAGTGCTCATCCATGCCACATCAGTACTCATCCGTGCCACATCAGTGCTCATCTGTGCAACATCAGTGCTCATCCGTGCCAAATTAGTGCTCATCCGTGCCACATCAGTGCTCATCCATGCCACATCAGTGCTCATCCATGCCACATCAGTGCTCATCCATGCCACATCAGTACTCATCCGTGCCACATCAGTACTCATCCGTGCCACATCAGTGCTCATCTGTGCCACATCAGTGCTCATCCGTGCAACATCAGTGCTCATCCGTGCCAAATTAGTGCTCATCCGTGCCACATCAGTGCTCATCCATGCCACATCAGTGCTCATCCATGCCACATCAGTACTCATCCGTGCCACATCAGTGTTCATCTGTGTAACATCAGTGCTCATCCATGACACATCAGTGCTCATCCATGCCACATCAGTACTCATCCGTGCCACATCAGTGCTCATCTGTGCAACATCAGTGCTCATCTGTGCAACATCAGTGCTCATCCGTGCCAAATTAGTGCTCATCCATGCCACATCAGTGCTCATCCATGCCACATCAGTGCTCATCCATGCCACATCAGTACTCATCCGTGCCACATCAGTGTTCATCTGTGCAACATCAGTGCTCATCCATGACACATCAGTGCTCATCCATGCCACATCAGTACTCATCCGTGCCACATCAGTGTTCATCTGTGCAACATCAGTGCTCATCCGTGCCACATCAGTACTCATCCGTGCCACATCAGTACTCATCTGTGCCACATCAGTGCTCATCTGTGCAACATCAGTGCTCATCCGTGCCACATCAGTGCTCATCCATGCCACATCAGTGCTCATCCGTGCCACATCAGTACTCATCTGTGCCACATCAGTGCTCATCTGTGCAACATCAGTGCTCATCCGTGCCAAATTAGTGCTCATCCGTGCCACATCAGTGCTCATCCATGCCACATCAGTGCTCATCCGTGCCACATCAGTACTCATCCGTGCCACATCAGTGTTCATCTGTGCAACATGAGTGCTCATCCGTGCCACATCAGTACTCATCCGTGCCACATCAGTACCCATCCGTGCCACATCAGTGCTCATCTGTGCCACATCAGTACTCATCCGTGCCACATTAGTGCTCATCCATACCATTCCGTGTCACATTAGTACTCATCCGTGTCACATCAGTACTCATCCGTGCCACATTAGTGCTCATCCGTGTCACATCAGTACTCATCCGTGCCACATCAGTGCCCATCCGTGCCACATTAGTGCTCATCCATGCCACATCAGTGCTTATCCGTGCCACATCAGTGCTCATCCGTGTCACATCAGTACTCATCCGCGGCACATCAGTGCTCATCCGTGTCACATTAGTACTCATCCATACCACATTAGTACTCATCCGTGCCACATTAGTGCTCATCGGTGCCACATCAGTACTCATCCATACCACATCAGTACTTATCCGTGCCACATCAGTACTCATCAGTGGCACATCAGTACTCATCCGTGGCACATCAGTGATCATCCGTGTCACATCAGTATTCATCCGTGCCACATTAGTACTCATCTGTGTCACATCAGTAATCATCAGTGCCACATCAGTGCTCATCCGTGCCACATCAGTACTCATCCATGCCACATCAGTACTCATCCGTGGCACATCAGTACTCATCCGTAACACATCAGTGCTCATCCGTGCCACATCAGTGCTCATCCGTGCCACGTCAGTGCTCATCCGTGCCACATCAGTGCTCGTCCGTGCCACATGAGTGCTCATCCGTGCCACATTAGTGCTCATCCTTGCCACATCAGTACTCATCAGTGCCACATCAGTGCTCATCCGTGCCACATCAGTGCTCATCTGTGCCACATCAGTGCTCATCCGTGCCACATCAGTACTCATCTGTGCCACATCAGTGCTCATCCGTGCCACATTAGTACTCATCCGTGCAACATCAGTGCTCATCCGTGCCACATCAGTTCTCATCCGTGCCACATTAGTGCTCATCCGTGCCACATCAGTGCCCATCCGTGCCACATCAGTGCCCATCCGTGCCACATCAGTGCTCATCTGTGCCACATCAGTGCTCATCCGTGCCACATTAGTACTCATCTGTGCCACATCAGTGCTCATCCGTGCCACATCAGTACTCATCCGTGCCACATCAGTACTCATCCATACCACATTAGTACTCATCCGTGAAACATTAGTGCTCATCGGTGCCACATCAGTACTCATCCGTGCCACATTAGTGCTCATCGCTGCCACATCAGTACTTATCCGTGTCACATCAGTACTCATCCGCGCCACATCAGTGCTCATCCGTGCCACATTAGTACTCATCCATACCACATTAGTACTCATCCATACCACATTAGTACTCATCCGTGCCACATTAGTACTCATCCGTGCCACATCAGTGCTCATCCGTTCCACATCAGTGCTCATCCATGCCACATCAGTACTCATCATGCCACATCAGTACTCATCCATACCACATCAGTGCTCATCCGTGCCACATCAGTACTCATCCGTAACACATCAGTACTCATCCATACCACATTAGTGCTCATCCGTGCCACATCAGTGCCCATGCGTGCCACATTAGTGCTAATTCGTGCCACATCAGTGCTCATCCATGCCACATCAGTGCTCATCCGTGGCACATCAGTGCTCATTCGTGACACATCAGTGCTCATCTGTGCAACATCAGTACTCATCCGTGCCACATCAGTGCTCATCCATGCCACATCAGTACTCATCCGTGCCACATCAGTGCTCATTCCGTGCCACATCAGTACTCATCCATGCCACATCAGTGCTCATCCATGCCACATCAATGCTCATCCATGCCAAATTAGTGCTCATCCATGCCACATCAGTACTCATCAGTGCCAAATCAGTGCTCATCCGTGCCACATCAGTGCTCATCAGTGCCACATCAGTGCTCATCCATGCCAAATCAGTACTCATCCGTGCCAAATTAGTGCTCATCTGTGCCACATCAGTGCTCATCCATGACACATCAGTGCTCATCCATGCCACATCAGTACTCATCCGTGCCACATCAGTACTCATCTGTGCCACATCAGTGCTCATCCGTGCAACATCAGTGCTCATCCGTGCCAAATTAGTGCTCATCCGTGCCACATCAGTGCTCATCCATGCCACATCAGTGCTCATCCATGCCACATCAGTGCTCATCCATGCCACATCAGTACTCATCCGTGCCACATCAGTACTCATCTGTGCCACATCAGTGCTCATCCGTGCAACATCAGTGCTCATCCGTGCCAAATTAGTGCTCATCAGTGCCACATCAGTGCTCATCCATGCCACATCAGTGCTCATCCATGCCACATCAGTACTCATCCGTGCCACATCAGTGCTCATCTGTGCAACATCAGTGCTCATCCGTGCCAAATTAGTGCTCATCCGTGCCACATCAGTGCTCATCCATGCCACATCAGTGCTCATCCATGCCACATCAGTGCTCATCCATGCCACATCAGTTCTCATCCGTGCCACATCAGTGCTCATCCATGCCACATCAGTGCTCATCCATGCCACATCAGTGCTCATCCATGCCACATCAGTACTCATCCGTGCCACATCAGTACTCATCTGTGCCACATCAGTGCTCATCCGTGCAACATCAGTGCTCATCCGTGCCAAATTAGTGCTCATCCGTGCCACATCAGTGCTCATCCATGCCACATCAGTGCTCATCCATGCCACATCAGTACTCATCTGTGCAACATCAGTGCTCATCTGTGCAACATCAGTGCTCATCCGTGCCAAATTAGTGCTCATCCGTGCCACATCAGTGCTCATCCATGCCACATCAGTGCTCATCCATGCCACATCAGTGCTCATCCATGCCACATCAGTACTCATCCGTGCCACATCAGTACTCATCTGTGCCACATCAGTGCTCATCTGTGCCACATCAGTGCTCATCCGTGCAACATCAGTGCTCATCCGTGCCAAATTAGTGCTCATCCGTGCCACATCAGTGCTCATCCATGCCACATCAGTACTCATCCGTGCCACATCAGTGTTCATCTGTGCAACATCAGTGCTCATCCATGACACATCAGTGCTCATCCATGCCACATCAGTACTCATCCGTGCCACATCAGTACTCATCTGTGCCACATCAGTGCTCATCTGTGCAACATCAGTGCTCATCTGTGCAACATCAGTGCTCATCCGTGCCACATCAGTACTCATCCGTGCCACATCAGTGTTCATCCGTGCCACATCAGTGCTCATCCATGCCACATCAGTGCTCATCCGTGCCACATCAGTACTCATCCGTGCCACATCAGTGTTCATCTGTGCAACATCAGTGCTCATCCGTGACACATCAGTGCTCATCTATGCCACATCAGTACTCATCCGTGCCACATCAGTACTCATCTGTGCCACATTAGTGCTCATCTGTGCAACATCAGTGCTCATCCGTGCAACATCAGTGCTCATCCGTGCCACATCAGTGCTCATCCATGCCACATCAGTACTCATCCGTGCCACATCAGTACTCATCTGTGCCACATCAGTGCTCATCTGTGCAACATCAGTGCTCATCCGTGCAACATCAGTGCTCCTCCGTGCCAAATTAGTGCTCATCCGTGCCACATCAGTGCTCATCCATGCCACATCAGTGCTCATCCATGCCACATCAGTACTCATCCGTGCCACATCAGTGCTCATCTGTGCAACATCAGTGCTCATCCGTGCCAAATTAGTGCTCATCCGTACCACATCAGTGCTCATCCATGCCACATCAGTACTCATCCGTGCCACATCAGTGTTCATCTGTGCAACATCAGTGCTCATCCATGACACATCAGTGCTCATCCATGCCACATCAGTACTCATCCGTGCCACATCAGTACTCATCTGTGCCACATCAGTGCTCATCTGTGCAACATCAGTGCTCATCCGTGCAACATCAGTGCTCATCCGTGCCAAATTAGTGCTCATCCGTGCCACATCAGTGCTCATCCATGCCACATCAGTGCTCATCCATGCCACATCAGTACTCATCCGTGCCACATCAGTGCTCATCTGTGCAACATCAGTGCTCATCCGTGCCAAATTAGTGCTCATCCGTGCCACATCAGTGCTCATCCATGCCACATCAGTGCTCATCCATGCCACATCAGTGCTCATCCATGCCACATCAGTACTCATCCGTGCCACATCAGTACTCATCCGTGCCACATCAGTGCTCATCTGTGCCACATCAGTGCTCATCCGTGCAACATCAGTGCTCATCCGTGCCAAATTAGTGCTCATCCGTGCCACATCAGTGCTCATCCATGCCACATCAGTGCTCATCCATGCCACATCAGTACTCATCCGTGCCACATCAGTGTTCATCTGTGTAACATCAGTGCTCATCCATGACACATCAGTGCTCATCCATGCCACATCAGTACTCATCCGTGCCACATCAGTGCTCATCTGTGCAACATCAGTGCTCATCTGTGCAACATCAGTGCTCATCCGTGCCAAATTAGTGCTCATCCATGCCACATCAGTGCTCATCCATGCCACATCAGTGCTCATCCATGCCACATCAGTACTCATCCGTGCCACATCAGTGTTCATCTGTGCAACATCAGTGCTCATCCATGACACATCAGTGCTCATCCATGCCACATCAGTACTCATCCGTGCCACATCAGTGTTCATCTGTGCAACATCAGTGCTCATCCGTGCCACATCAGTACTCATCCGTGCCACATCAGTACTCATCTGTGCCACATCAGTGCTCATCTGTGCAACATCAGTGCTCATCCGTGCCACATCAGTGCTCATCCATGCCACATCAGTGCTCATCCGTGCCACATCAGTACTCATCTGTGCCACATCAGTGCTCATCTGTGCAACATCAGTGCTCATCCGTGCCAAATTAGTGCTCATCCGTGCCACATCAGTGCTCATCCATGCCACATCAGTGCTCATCCGTGCCACATCAGTACTCATCCGTGCCACATCAGTGTTCATCTGTGCAACATGAGTGCTCATCCGTGCCACATCAGTACTCATCCGTGCCACATCAGTACCCATCCGTGCCACATCAGTGCTCATCTGTGCCTCATCACTGCTCATCCGTGCCACATCAGTACTCATCCGTGCCACATTAGTGCTCATCCATACCATTCCGTGTCACATTAGTACTCATCCGTGTCACATCAGTACTCATCCGTGCCACATTAGTGCTCATCCGTGTCACATCAGTACTCATCCGTGCCACATCAGTGCCCATCCGTGCCACATTAGTGCTCATCCATGCCACATCAGTGCTTATCCGTGCCACATCAGTACTCATCCATGTATAAAAAAATCATAATTTTGAAAAGAATTTGGGGAAAAAAGTACAACTTGAAAAAACTCCCCATGGCTCTTAATACACATTTTGGGGGGTATTTGTGCTGTGGGGGTGATTTGGGGGGTATTTGTGCTGTGGGGGTGATTTGGGGGGTATTTGTTCTGTGGGGGGTGATTTGGGGGGTATTTGTTCTGTGGGGGGTGATTTGGGGGGTATTTGTTCTGTGGGGGGGGGGGGGGGTGATTTGGGGGGTATTTGTGCTGTCCTGACATGTTCGGGTCTCAAGAGACGAGATCGGCGTGCATCAGGTGAGATGGATTTTCAGTGATTGGCACCGTAGATTGTGGACTCCACACACCAAATAATATCCACTGATGTAGCAGCATATATATTGTGGAGATGCGCCCCCATCTCACAGGTGCAGATAAGCAGTATGTGCTGATTTTAGCAGGAATGCTGATTGCACACCTGTGGGCTGGGTTCATAAACATCCCAGGAAGAGCAGTCTGTGCTCAGACTTGGAGACGGCTCCGCCCAGCAGACAGGAAGTCTGGCCTGGAGGTCGGGAGGGTTCCAGGAGAAAGAGACAGGAGCCTAGGACTGGAGGTGGCAGTCTGAAGCAGGCAGGTGTAGCCTGCGACTAAAGCAGCACGAAGCTGACAGTGAATAAGCCAGGAGGCGATCGTTTTGGAGTACAGTGATGGTGGAAACCCCTGCGAGGGAAGATTTCTGTTTGTTTGAGCTTTTTCGTTTCCTTTAAATAAAAGTGGGCTGCCATGCCCTAAAAACACAGTCTGGAGTGGCACGTTTCTGGAAAATCGCATGCACCACTTGTACCTAATCACCCCGGATCGTCACAATATATATATATATATATATATAATTTGGCTGCACTGTATGAAGAAAAATGATTAATTAGCAAAATTTTATAACAGAAATTAAGAAAATAATTTTTTATGCTAAATTTTTGATCTTTTTTCATTTATATTGCAAAAAATAACCCCCCCCACTAGTGATACCACCAAAGGAAATCTCTATTTGTGTGAAAAAGGGACAAAAATGTCCTCTGTGTACAAATGTTACATGACTGAGTAATTGTCATTCAAAGTGTGAGAGCGCTGAATGGTGAAGATTGGTCTGGGAAGGAAGGGGGGGGGGGAAGTGCCCGGTATTGAGGGGGGAGGGGGGAAGTGCCCGGTATTGAGGGGGGAGGGGGGAAGTGCCCGGTATTGAGGGGGGAGGGGGGAAGTGCCCGGTATTGAGGGGGGAGGGGGGAAGTGTCCGGTATTGAGGGGGGAGGGGGGGGAAGTGCCCGGTATTGAGGGGGGAGGAGGGAAGTGCCCAGTATTGAGGGGGGAGGGGGGAAGTGCCCGGTATTGAGGGGGAGGGGGGAAGTGTCCGTATTGAGGGGGGAGGAGGGAAGTGCCCGGTATTGAGGGGGGGAAGTGTCCGGTATTCTGGGGGGGAAGTGTCCGGTATTGAGGGGGGGAAGTGTCCGGTATTCTGGGGGGGAAGTGTCCGGGATTGAGGGGGGAAGTTCCCGGTATTGAGGGGGGGGGGAGTGCCTGGTATTGAGGGGGGGGGGGGGGAAGTGCCTGGTATTGAGGGGGGGGGGAAGTGCCCTGTATTGAGGGGGGAAGTGCCCGGTATTGAGGGGGGGGGGAAGTGCCCGGTATTGAGGGGGGAAGTGTCCGGTATTGAGGGGGGGGGAGTGTCCGGTATTGAGGGGGGAAGTGCCTGGTATTGAGGGGGAGGGGGGAAGTGCCCGGTATTGAGGGGGGAGGGGGGAAGTGTCCGGTATTGAGGGGGGAGGGGGAAGTGCCCGGTATTGAGGGGGGAGGGGGAAGTGCCCGGTATTGAGGGGGGAGGAGGGAAGTGCCCAGTATTGAGGGGGGAGGGGGGAAGTGCCCGGTATTGAGGGGGGAAGTGTCCGTATTGAGGGGGAGGGGGGAAGTGTCCGTATTGAGGGGGGAGGAGGGAAGTGCCCGGTATTGAGGGGGGGAAGTGTCCGGTATTCTGGGGGGGAAGTGTCCGGTATTGAGGGGGGGAAGTGTCCGGTATTCTGGGGGGGAAGTGTCCGGGATTGAGGGGGGAAGTTCCCGGTATTGAGGGGGGGGGGGGGGGGGGGGGGGGGGGGGGGAGGTGGGGGGGGGGAGGGGGGGGGGGGAGTGCCTGGTATTGAGGGGGGGGGGGAAGTGTCCTGTATTGAGGGGGGGGAAGTGTCCGGTATTGAGGGGGGAAGTGCCTGGTATTGAGGGGGGGGGGGGGAAGTGTGGGGGGGGGGGGGGGGGGGGGAGGGGGGGGGGGGGGGGGAAGGGGGGGGAAGGGGAGGGGGAGGGGGAGGGGGGGGGGGGGGGGGGGGGGAAGGGGGGGGGGGGGGGAGGGGGGGGGAAGGGGGTGAGGGGGGGGGGGGGGGGGGGGGGGAAGTGTCCGGTATTCTGGGGGGAAGTGTCTGGTATTCTGGGGGGAAGTGTCTGGTATTCTAGGGGGGAGGGGGAGGGGGGAAGTGCCCGGTATTGAGGGGGAGGGGGAAGTGCCCGGTATTCTGGGGGGAAATGTCTGGTATTCTGGGGGGAAGTGCCCGGTATTGAGGGGGGGAAGTGTCCGGTATTGAGGGGGGGAGTGTCCGGTATTGAGGGGGGGGGGGGGGGAAGTGTCCGGTATTGAGGGGGGAAGTACCTGGTATTGAGGGGGGGGAGTGCCCTGTATTGAGGGGGGAGGGGGGAAGTGCCCGGTATTGAGGGGGAGGGGGAAGTGCCCGGTATTGAGGGGGGGAGTGTCCGGTATTGAGGGGGGGAGTGTCCGGTATTGAGGGGGGGGGAGGGGGTAAGTGCCCGGTATTGAGGGGGGGGAGTGCCCTGTATTGAGGGGGGAGGGGGGAAGTGCCCGGTATTAAGGGGGGAGGGGGGAAGTGCCCGGTATTGAGGGGGAGGGGGAAGTGCCCGGTATTGAGGGGGGGAGTGTCCGGTATTGAGGGGGGGGGAGGGGGGAAGTGCCCGGTATTGAGGGGGAAAATGTCTGGTATTCTGGGGGGAAGTGTCCGGTATTGAGGGGGGGGGAAGTGTCCGGTATTGAGGGGGGGGAAGTGTCCGGTATTGAGGGGGGAAGTGCCCGGTATTGAGGGGGGGGGGAGTGCCCTGTATTGAGGGGGGGGGGAGTGCCCTGTATTGAGGGGGGAGGGGGGAAGTGCCCGGTATTGAGGGGGAGGGGGAAGTGCCCGGTATTGAGGGGGAGGGGGAAGTGCCCGGTATTGAGAGGGGAAGTGCCCGGTATTGAGGGGGGAGGGGGGAAGGGTCCGGTATTGAGGGGGAAAATGTCTGGTATTCTGGGGGGAAGTGTCCGGTATTGAGGGGGGAAGTGCCCGGTATTGAGGGGGGGGGAGTGCCCTGTATTGAGGGGGGGGGAGTGCCCTGTATTGAGGGGGGGGGGGAGTGCCCTGTATTGAGGGGGGGGGGGGAGTGCCCGGTATTGAGGGGGGAGGGGGAAGTGCCCGGTATTGAGGGGGAGGGGGAAGTGCCCGGTATTGAGGGGGGGAGTGTCCGGTATTGAGGGGGGGGGAGGGGGGAAGTGCCCGGTATTGAGGGGGAAAATGTCTGGTATTCTGGGGGGAAGTGTCCGGTATTGAGGGGGGGGGGGGGAAGTGTCCGGTATTGAGGGGGGGGGAAGTGTCCGGTATTGAGGGGGGAAGTACCTGGTATTGAGGGGGGAAGTGCCCGGTATTGAGGGGGGGGGGAGTGCCCTGTATTGAGGGGGGAGGGGGGAAGTGCCCGGTATTGAGGGGGAAGGGGGGAAGTGCCCGGTATTGAGGGGGAGGGGGGAAGTGCCCGGTATTGAGGGGGAGGGGGAAGTGCCCGGTATTGAGGGGGGGAGGTGGGGAGGGGGAAGTGCCCGGTATGGGGGGGGGGGTATGTGTCCGGTATTGAGGGGGGGGGGGAGGCCCGGGGGGGGGAGGGGGGAGTGCCCGGTATTGAGGGGGGGGGGAAGTGTCCGGTATTGAGGGGGGGGAGGGGGGAAGTGCCCGGTATTGAGGGGGGAGGGGGGAAGTGCCCGGTATTGAGGGGGGAGGGGGGAAGTGCCCGGTATTGAGGGGGGAGGGGGGAAGTGCCCGGTATTGAGAGGGGAAGTGCCCGGTATTGAGGGGGGAGGGGGGAAGGGTCCGGTATTGAGGGGGGAGGGGGGAAGTGCCCGGTAATGAGGGGGGAGGGGGGGGAGTCTCCGGTATTGAGGGGGGGAGGGGGGAAGTGCCCGGTATTGAGGGGGTAGAATTGTTGCACTCCCTCTTGGTGGAATATAAATCCTGTATAATAATAATAATTACCCAGACTGACCAATCAGAGAAGACGGTCGGTTTCTATTGGTGATCTTCTGGTGATGAGAACAGAAATCGGAAATGACACAAAATATAAGAAAATCCAGAGCGACCAATCAGATGTCATCATTCTTCATATCAGCCAATCAGAGGTCATCATTCTTCATATCAGCCAATCAGATGTCATCATTCTTCATATCAGCCAATCAGATGTCATCATTCTTCATATCAGCCAATCAGAGGTCATCATTCTTCATATCAGCCAATCAGATGTCATCATTCTTCATATCAGCCAATCAGATGTCATCATTCTTCATATCAGCCAATCAGAGGTCTTCATATCAGCCAATCAGAGGTCATCATTCTTTATATCAGCCAATCAGTTTTTACCTCCAGCATCTCTCTATGTGATTGGAGGATATTTCTGGCACTCCTCCTGCGCGGTACCTGTGGAGAAATGAGAACTGTCTGTGTCTCTCCATCCTGGAGGGGCGTGGTCGGGGCATGCAGGGGGCGGGGCAGCAATGTGTCAGTGGAGGTGAGTGGGCGTGGCACTTTTATGTCAGAGTAAATACCTGTATTCCGTAGCTGGGGCGTGGCCGGGAGGTGAGGTGGGCGGGGCAGTGATGTAGACCTCGTGGTCCAGAGAAGCGAGGATCCTGACTCCTCCCCCCTCCCCTCCCCCTTTCCTGGAGACTCGGAGGAGTGAGAGGTAAGAAATCCTCCCCCAATCTATAATCAATATATTGATCATAAAATGTAATAATCTCTGTATTAATCATAAGATGTTAATCAATGCATTAATAGTAGTAATAATTAATAATAATAATCAATGAATTAATAATAATAATAATAATAATCATGTATTAATAACTATGATAAAAATGTATTAATAATAAAATGTAATAATCAATGCAGTAATAGTAGTAATAATTAATAATAATAATCAATGAATTAATAATAATAATAATAATAATCATGTATTAATAACTATGATAAAAATGTATTAATAATAAAATGTAATAATCAATGCAGTAATAGTAGTAATAATTATTAATAATAATAATGGATGTAACAATGTATTTCTGTTGATTGGTCGGTGATTCCCTAATAATAATCAATGAATTAATAATAATTAACATAATAATAATATTTAATGTGTTATAAATAATAATGTAGTAATAATTAATAATAATGTAATTGTAAAGCGCTGTGTGAACTGTTGGCGCTCTATAAATCATGAATAATAATAATAATGATAATAATAAAGGATGTAACAATGTATTTCTGTCGATCGGCCGGTGATTCGGTCGCACGCGGTACGTGTTGGGGACGCACACAATATCGCGCACTTTCCTGACGCACACAGGCAGACAGGCGGCAGCGGCGGTGTTATTCAGTCACAATGGCGCCCGCATACATATAAAACATAGATTGTGCCGCAGCCTCGCGCAATTCCTGGCAGGAGATTCGGGACTCTCTTTGTGCGTTTCTTGCGCACCGGGCAGCCAATGGAAAGGAATGGACCGCCTTCCACCCAACGCACAGAATCCTGCGCCCACCCCGTCCCGCCTCCATGGGGTGGAGCCAATCTATAAGTATTATTATATCTGATATCTAGAATGCCAACATCGTCTGTAGCGGAGTACAAGGCGACAGGGACAATGACATCATAACCGCGGGCAACACCGCAACGTCTGTCTGACCATCCGAGTGATCGACCGTTTTCCCGTACTTCTACCATCATCCCGCCAAATCCGATATTCTCATCTCCACCCCCAAATCTGGCCATACACTCTGCAATCTGATCAGATCTATCACTAATGGAGGAGTGTGAGATCACCGATAATAAAGGTATGTAGACTTTTTTTACTTTATGTATTCATTTTTAATATTTTTTTTTATAGTTATTGAATAATATTTAATGTTAAATATGTATAATTTATTTTCTTTTCATAATCTAATATTTTTTTTAATCCCTTTATTTTTTGTATATATTCTTTTTTACTTTTTATATTCTATATTAATTAATTTATTTTTATTATTTATCTATTCATTTTTATTTATTACAATTATTGAAATATGTTTAATGTTTACTATTTATGTATATTTTTTTTCTTTATTTATTAATCATAATCTAATATTTATTTACATTTTCTATTCCCTTTATTTTTTGTATATATTCTTTTTTACTTTTTATATTCTATATTAATTAATTTATTTTTATTATTTATCTATTCATTTTTATTTATTACAATTATTGAAATATGTTTAATGTTTACTATTTATGTAGATTTTCTTTTCTTTATTTATTAATCATAATCTAATATTTATTTACATTTTTTATTCCCTTTATTTTTTTATATATATTCTTTTTTACTTTTTATATTCTATATTAATTAATACATTTTTATTATTTATCTATTCATTTTTATTTATTACAATTATTGAAATATGTTTAATGTTTACTATTTATGTATATTTTCTTTTCTTTATTTATTAATCATAATCTAATATTTATTTACATTTTTTATTCCCTTTATTTTTTTGTATATATTCTTTTTTACTTTTTTTATTCTATATTAATTAATTTATTTTTATTATTTATCTATTCATTTTTATTTATTACAATTATTGAAATATGTTTAATGTTTACTATTTATGTAGATTTTCTTTTCTTTATTTATTAATCATAATCTAATATTTATTTACATTTTTTATTCCCTTTATTTTTTTGTATATATTCTTTTTTACTTTTTATATTCTATATTAATTAATACATTTTTTTTATTTATCTATTCATTTTTATTTATTACAATTATTGAAATATGTTTAATGTTTACTATTTATGTATATTTTCTTTCTTTATTTATTAATCATAATCTAATATTTATTTAAATTTTTTATTCCCTTTATTTTTTTGTATATATTCTTTTTTACTTTTTATATTCTATATTAATTAATCAATTTATTTTTGTTATTTATGTATTCATTTTTTTTTATTACAAATATCGAAATATGTTTAATGTTTACTATTTATGTACGCGAATAAATGAATTGATATTTATTTTATTTTTATTTTTTTTATTTTATTTTTTTTTATCTTTTCCCGAAAATCTGTCTAAATCCATCTACATCTCAGTCTTCCCAGTGCAGCATCACGTCAAACATTTCCAACAAAAGATATTCTTTGGCCTTGGGAACCAGAATGTCCCCCTCCCCCGCAGAGCTTACACTCTAATGACGAGATTGGGCGGAGTAACTAAATTATTTCCTGCTTTTTTTCCTATTGGATTTGGGAATAAAATTCCCTGAGCCACAGAGCTTGCAATCCAATGACGGGATGGATGGTACCAAGCACTGGAAAGATTGTGAATTAGCATCAAAAAAGGAATGAAAATGAATGAATGAGGTGAAGTTAAAACTTTCTTATTAAAAAAACAAAAGAAAACAAATGAATTTTCTGGTCTTTATTATTGGTAGTTGGGAGTGTCGCCCGCAGAGCTTACACTCTAATGACGAGATTGGTGGTACCAATGTCTGAAAGGATTCTGAATGAGCGTCAAACGAAGGTAAAGGGGCGGAGTAAGAAAAGTGAATCAGTTTTCAGATTTTTATCGCTCAGATCTGGGAGTAGAAGCACCGCCCCCGCAGAGCTTACAATCTACAGTCGGGAACGATGGCAGAGGTACCAGGAGCTGAAAACATTTATAAATTAATATCAAATTATTTTATAGGGCAGAGGAGTGACATTTTTTTTTCCTGATCCTTATGCCGCGTACACGCGATCGGACTTTCCAGCGGACTTTTTCTTCCCAAAAGTGCGCCGGACCTAGAAATAAAACACGTTTTAAATCTTCCCGCCGAAAGTCCGCCGGACCCGGTTCCTGGCGGGAAGTCCGCCCGTCTGTATGGAAGTCCGCCGGACCCGGTTCCTGGCGGGAAGTCCGCCCGTCTGTATGGAAGTCCGCCGGACCCGGTTCCTGGCGGGAAGTCCGCCCGTCTGTATGGAAGTCCGCCGGACCCGGTTCCTGGCGGGAAGTCCGCCCGTCTGTATGGAAGTCCGCCGGACCCGGTTCCTGGCGGGAAGTCCGCCCGTCTGTATGGAAGTCCGCCGGACCCGGTTCCTGGCGGGAAGTCCGCCCGTCTGTATGGAAGTCCGCCGGACCCGGTTCCTGGCGGGAAGTCCGCCCGTCTGTATGGAAGTCCGCCGGACCCGGTTCCTGGCGGGAAGTCCGCCCGTCTGTATGGAAGTCCGCCGGACCCGGTTCCTGGCGGGAAGTCCGCCCGTCTGTATGGAAGTCCGCCGGACCCGGTTCCTGGCGGGAAGTCCGCCCGTCTGTATGGAAGTCCGCCGGACCCGGTTCCTGGCGAGAAGTCCGCCCGTCTGTATGCAGGTCCGACGGACTTTCGAAATGAGCGGACCTGCCCACACACGGAGTAAAGTCCGTTCATTTTGAACGTGACTCCAGGTACGACGGGACTAGCGAAGGAAGTGAATCTCGCCGCTTTCATTGGCGAGATTGACACATTTTGCGAGCCCCGTCGCCTGGTATGGATTTTGAGGGTAACCCCCCCCTACCGCAAAGAAACAGCGCGGGGGTCCCCCCCAAAGTCCATACCAGACCTTATCCGAGCACGCAGCCCGGCCGGTCAGGAAAGGGGGTGGGGACGAGCAAGCACCCCCCCTCCTCCTGAGCCGTACCAGGCCGTGTGCCCTCATGGGGGGGGGGTGCTTTGGAGCAGCCCCCCCCCCACCCAAAGCACCTTGTCCCCATGTTGATGAGGACAAGGGCCTCTTCCCGACAACCCTGGCCGTTGGTTGTCGGGGTCTGCGGGTGGGGGGCTTATCGGAATCTGAGAGCCCCCTTTAATAAGGGGGCCCCAGATCCGGCCCCCCCACCCTATGTGAATGAGTATGAGGTACATGGTGCCCCTACCCATTCACCTGAGGGGAAAAAAAAGTCAATAAAAAACACACTAGACAGGATTTTAAAGTAGTTTATTAGGCAGCTCCGGGGGTCTTCTTCCGACTTCGGGGGTCATTAATTTATTGCCAAGGGCGGAGTAATGAAATTATTTTTGCAACCTTTGTCCTTATCGGACCGGAGCTCTGGGTCACAGAGCTTGCAATCTAATGACGGGATCGATGGCAGAGGTAGCAAGAACTGGTAAAAAAAATTATGAATTAACATCAAATTATTATTATTATTATTTTTTTTTGCCAATTCTTTTTAATAAATTATTTTGAAGGGCGTTTTTACTGATCTTTATGCTTATCAGACTTTGGAATAAAGAACCCTGGATTACAGAGCGTGCAATCTAAAGACGGGATCAATACTAGAGGTAAAAAGAACAGAAAAAATAACAAACGAACATTAATTTATTGCCAAGGGTGGAGTAACGAAATTATTTTTGCAACCTTTATCCTTTGATCTGAGCTCTGGGTCACAGAGCTTGCAATCTAATGCCGGGATCGATGGCAGAGGTAACAAAAACTGGAAAAAAAATGTATGAATTAACATCAAATTATTATTATTATTATTATTATAATTTTTGTTAGCCAATTCTTTTTAATAAATTATTTTGAAGGGCGGAATAACGCAATTTTTTTCCCTGATCTTTATGCTTATCGGACTTTGGAATAAAGAACCCTGGACCACAGAGCTTGCAATCTAAAGAAGGGATCAATGCAGAGGCACGAAGAACTGGAAAAAAAATGTATGAATTAACATCAAATTATTATTATTATTTTTTTTTTTTTGTCAATTCTTTTTTATTAAATTATTTTGAAGGGCGGAATAACATTATTTTTTTTTTACTGATCTTTATGCTTATCAGACTTTGGAATAAAGAACCCTGGATCACAGAGCTTGCAATCTAAAGACGGGATCAATAGCAGAGGTAAAAAAAAAAAACAAACATTAATTTATTGCCAAGGGTGGAGTAACGAAATTATTTTTGCAACCGTTATCCTTATCCGACCTGAGCTCTGGGTCACAGAGCTTGCAATTTAATGACAGGATCGGTGGCAGAGGCATCAGGAACAGGAAAAAAAAAAATATTGAATTTACATTCAATTATTGCCGAAGGCGGAGTAACGAATTTTTGCAACCTTTATCCTTTGACCTGAGCTCTGGGTCACAGAGCTTGCAATCTAAGGTACCAGAGGTACCAAGAACTGGAAAAAATAAATGTATGAATTAACATCAAATTATTATTATTTTAAATTTTTTATTGCCAATTCTTTTTTATTAAGTTATTTTGAAGGGCGCAATAACGGAATTTTTTCCCCCTGATCTTTATGCTTATCAGACTTTGGAATAAAGAGCCCTGGGCCACAGAGCTTGCAATCTAAAGGGATCAATGGTACCAAGAACTGAAAAAAAAAAAATGAACATTAAGTTATTGCCAAGGGCGTAGTAACGAAATAATTTTTGCGACCTTTATCCTTATCCGACCTGAGCTCTGGGTCACAGAGCTTGCAATCTAATGACCGGATCGATGGCAGAAGTACCAGGAACTGGAAAAAAAATTTTATGAATTCACATCAAATTATTATTATTATTATTATTTTTTTTGCCAATTCTTTTTAATAAATTGTTTTGAAGGGCGGAATAATACAATTTCTTTTCCTGTTCTTTATCTTTATCCGACACGAGCCCTGGGTCACAGAGCTTGCAATCTAAAGATGGTATCAATGGCAGAGGTACAAAGAACTGGAAAAAAAAAATTACTGAATTAACATCAAATTATTATTATTTTTTTTGCCAATTCTTTTTAATAAATTGTTTTGAAGGGCGGAATAACGCAATTTTTTTTTCTGTTCTTTATCATTATCGGACCTGAGCCCTGGGTCACAGAGCTTGCAATCTAAAGACGGGATCGATGGCAGAGGCAACAAGAACTGGGAAAAAAATGACTGAATTAACATCAAATTATTATTATTTTTTTTTTGCCAATTCTTTTTAAAAAATTGTTTTGAAGAGCGAAATAACGCAATTTTTTTTTTCTGTTCTTTATCTTTATCCGACGCGAGCCCTGGGTCACAGAGCTTGCAATCTAATGAGGGGATCGATGGCAGAGGCAACAAGAACTGGAAAAAAACATTTATGAATTAACATCAAATTATTATTATTATTATTATTTATTTTTTTTGCCAATTCTTTTTAATAAATTATTTTGAAGGGCGGAATAACGCAATTTTTTTTTCTGTTCTTTATCCTTATCCGACACGAGCCCTGGGTCACAGAGCTTGCAATCTAATGCCGGGAACGATGGCAGAGGCAACAAGAACTGGAAAAAAAATATTGAATTAACATTAAATTATTGTCGGAGTAACGAATTTTTGCAACCTTTTATCGTTCGACCTGAGCCCTGGGTCACAGAGCTTACAATCTTAAGATGGGACAGGTAGCGGATTATTAACCCCGCCGCGGATGCGTTCGTTTTTGTTTGGCTAAGCCGCGATAATCCCGCGATAATCCCCTTTTGTAGATGAGCCATCGGAAGCACCTGGTCCCCCCCCCCCCTCATCTTGGAACGATTGGAGCACCTGGCGCCCCCCCCCCCCCAACCACCCCATTTATTGGACGATCGGATCGCCGCTCGCCATTGTAATTTTTAGCGCAGCGAAGGTTCACCCCCCATGGGGTGGCAGTGCTGTCAGCGTTTCATGTGACACAGGCGTCCTATAGATGGTGCATTACCAGCTGCGCCTCCCCCCCCCCCCTCCTCCTGAGCTGTACACAGACCTGTCCCCCCCCCCCCCTCCTCCTGAGCTGTACACAGACCTGTCCCCCCCCCACCTTCCCTTTCATAACACAGGAGGCTGCAGCCCAAGTGATGCTTCCCAGCTGGGATTTCCCCCGTCTGACAGCGGTGGGGGAGGCAGGAGGAGGAGTAGGAGGAGCGGCAGCGGAGGAACGATACAGGCTGCACACCATCCGTCTGCTGGAGCATCACTTCTGCCTCCTCTCCTAATAAGGGGATGCCTTGCGGAGGAGACGGCCCAGGCTGCCAGCCAGCCACAACCTAGAGCACACGTCCCCGGCGCGCCCCCCGCCCCCCCCCCCGAGTGTCACCGCCGACGGGCGCAGGTGACCAGAAGGATAGCGCCGCGTAATTTACTAGAAGATCGCAAAAAACCTCCCCTCCCCTTGTGCACGCTGGAACACCGATTCCCGCCTTCCACAACAAAGGATCATGGGATGGTAGCGCCCCCCCACCCCCACCCCCAAGGCCACTATTGGGGAACACGCTTGGCGACCAACCTGTACGGATTAATTGAAGAGCGCCCCCTACCCAACCTACCCGTGGCACCTAATTCCCCCTAACCGTCAAGTCCCCAGGTCAGGGTGGGCACCTAGAGGGTGCTGGGGTAAGGCAACGGCGCGTCCTTGAGGGACCGGCGAGCCCTTGAGGTTTGAAGTTGCGGTGAGTTTAGTAGATATACGGAAGGGGGTGACGGGGGGGGTTGTGGGCATTGTCTTGCCTGTTGCGGTAAAGCATGGTGATGTACCGCGGACGGCGAGCTCCGCGTCTCCCTAGGCTGGCGCTGAATCTGCGCGACACAGACGGAGCCCAGAGGCCGCTGGCGGTGGTCCTTCTTATCTGGGGAGGAGGCTCCGCGTTCCCCGACAACTAGGCATTGTTAGCTAATAATAGGCTGACTCCTCGGCGTGCAGCAGATAATTGTGAGCTCCCGCGGTGTGACAAGCGGGGGGGGTCCCTGTGGCGGTGTGTGCGCCTTTTGTCTGACACTTCTAGTTTGTCTGGGCTTCATTCATATCACTCGTGCCTTGGGAGGAGGAAGGGGGGGTGGGGGGGGTTGGGGGTGGGGTCAGGTTGCACGGCATAGAAGAGTTAACCGAGGGCGCACGTGTTTTTCCGTAGACTGAAGTACAATGATAGCGGACCACCAGCTGATCTGAATACAGGTGCACGCGGCGGCGTGTGACAGGTGCATGTGCCGCGGCGGCGTTGCCTATCCCCAGCATCAGGTGGGACCATAGGAGACACCAAATGACCCCCAACAAGTCCACAGGTATTGGCTAGCTGGAGGCACGTCTGTGTTCTGGCCTCGTCCTTCGGTCCCGGTTGTGTTCTCCGATATCGTCGAAAGGTTGGACCTCCGTCCTCTCCGTCATCTCTGCTCTGGAACTTTTGGGCTCTCCATGTCGCCTGGCTCCTTCACCGCTCTCCACCTGGTGGATGTGACTCGGACTCCGTCCGTGCAGTAGATGCGGCACCCACCACCCTCGGTGTGACCGCGAGAAGGGCAGCGCGCAGAACGGGCTCATGGGATAAGGATGCCGGTCCGTAGAGGTCACGTCGCCCCTCAGAACACCTTCCTGGACACCATCATACGGAAGTTTGAAGGACAGAGTAAGTGACCTGACATCATAGTGTGTTGGTGGAATTTATGGTTCTTTGAGATGCCCAATGGGGGCTATGACTCCCGATGCCCTGCTGACCCAGGGGAGGGGGTGACTCCTGTTGCCCATCTCATCCAGAGTGGCAGAGAAAGGGGGCGGCTTCTGGTACCCATTGTGGCTTGTGGTGGTAGTGACTTTTGATGCCCAGAGCACAGAAGTGGGGGGTGACTCTTGATGCCTAGTTTGCCCAGTGCGCAGAAGTGAGGGGGGTTGCGGTAAACTCCTGATGGGGGTGACTCCTGATGCCCAATGCAGATAGGAGGGGGATGACCCATGGTGCCCCCGGCTTGTTTAGTGGGGGAGGGCAGTGGCTCTTGATGCCCAGTTTCCCCCAGTGCGGTGGTGGTGGAGGAGGGGGGCATGACTTTTAAATCCCAGTGCGGAATAAGGGGGGGGGGGTTGACTCATGATGCCAGGCTCACCCAGTGCAGAGCTCTTTTTTGTTTCACTTTAATCTCTGACTTTCTGTCGTCCTTCCTTGTTTCTTTACTGCGTCACTACCTGCTGCTGCCCCGCTTTGCATAGAAGGATGAGAGTCCCTATCGCTCCCATCCTTGTCTCACTCTGTGTCATAGTCCTATCCTGTGCCCCATGGCTCCAGTGTCAGTGTCCCCTCTCCTATCCTGTGCCCCATGGCTCCAGTGTCAGTGTCCCCTCTCCTATCCCATGCCCCATGGCTCCAGTGTCAGTGTCCCCTCTCCTATCCTGTGCCCCATGGCTCCAGTGTCAGTGTCCCCTCTCCTATCCCGTGCCTCATGGCTCCAGTGTCAGTGTCCCCTCTCCTATCCCGTGCCCCATGGCTCCAGTATCAGTGTCCCCTCTCCTATCCCGTGCCTCATGGCTCCAGTGTCAGTGTCCCCTCTCCTATCCCGTGCCCCATGGCTCCAGTGTCAGTGTCCCCTCTCCTATCCCGTGCCCCATGGCTCCAGTGTCAGTGTCCCCTCTCCTATCCTGTGCCCCATGGCTCCAGTATCAGTGTCCCCTCTCCTATCCCGTGCCCCATGGCTCCAGTGTCAGTGTCCCCTCTCCTATCCTGTGCCTCATGGCTCCAGTGTCAGTGTCCCCTCTCCTATCCTGTGCCTCATGGCTCCAGTGTCAGTGTCCCCTCTCCTATCCTGTGCCCCATGGCTCCAGTTTCAGTGTCCCCTCTCCTATCCGGTGCCCCATGGCTCCAGTGTCAGTGTCCCCTCTCCTATCCTGTGCCCATGGCTGTTTATATCTGCTTTCCCATCCCATTTCCCATGGTTCCTTTGTCCGTGTTCCTTCTCCCATCCCATGATTCTCCCCCTCAGTGTCCCTTCTTCCTTAGGGTTTTTCTGTCAGTGTCCCCTCTCCCATCCCATGCCCCATGTTTCCACTGTCAATGATTTCCCCTCTCCTATCCTGTGCCTCATGGCTCCTGTGTCCTCTGTCAGTGTCCCCTCTCCTATCCTGTGCCTCATGGCTCCAGTGTCAGTGTCCCCTCTCCTATCCTGTGCCCCATGGCTCCAGTGTCAGTGTCCCCTCTCCTATCCCGTGCCCCATGGCTCCAGTGTCAGTGTCCCCTCTCCTATCCCGTGCCCCATGGCTCCAGTGTCAGTGTCCCCTCTCCTATCCTGTGCCCATGGCTGTTTATATCTGCTTTCCCATCCCATTTCCCATGGTTCCTTTGTCCGTGTTCCTTCTCCCATCCCATGATTCTCCCCCTCAGTGTCCCTTCTTCCTTAGGGTTTTTCTGTCAGTGTCCCCTCTCCCTCTGTCAGTGTCTCCCTTCCCTGTTTCCTCTGTCAATGATTCTTCTTTTTCTGTCAGTGTTCCTCCAGTGTCTCCTTTTTCTCCAGTTCCTTTGTCAGTGTCTCCTCTTCCTCCGGTTCCTCTGTCAGTGTCTTCTATTCCTCCTGGTTCCTCTGTCAGTGTCTCCTTTTTCTCCAGGTTCCTCTGTCAGTGTCTCCACTTCCTCCGGTTTCTCTGTCAGTGTCTCCTCTTCCTCCAGTTCCTCTGTCAGTGTCTCCTCTTCTTCTGTCAGTGTCTCCTCTTCCTCTGTCAGTGTCCCCTCTTCCTCCACTTTCTCTGTCAGTGTCTCCTTTTTCGCCGGTTTCTCTGTCAGTGTCTCCTCTTTCTCCAGTTCCTCTGTCAGTGTCTCCTCTTCTTCTGTTTGTGTCTCCTTTTCCTCTGTCAGTGTTCCTTTGTAAGTGTCTTCTTATTCCTCCTGGTTCCTCTGTCAGTGTCTCCTTTTTTTTTTCTCTCTTCTTCCTCAGTTCCTCCTTTTCCTCTTCTCTGTCAGTGTCTCCTCTGTCAGGGTTCCTCTGTCAGTGTCTCCTCTTCCTCTTTCTCTGTCAGTGTCTCCTTTTTCCGGTTTCTCTGTCAGTGTCTCCTCTTCTCTCCTGTTCCTCTGTCAGTGTCTCCTCTTTGTTCGTGTCTTCGGTTTCTCTGTCAGTGTCTCTCTTTCTCCGGTTCCTCTGTCAGTGTCTCCTCGGTTCTCTGTCCGTGTCTCCTCTTTCCTCTGTCAGTGTCTCCTCTTTCCTCCGGTTCCTCTGTCAGTGTCTCCTCTTCCTCCGGTTCCTCTGTCAGTGTCTCCTTTTTCCGGTTTCTCTGTCAGTGTCTCCTTTCCTCCGGTTTCTCTGTCAGTGTCTCCTCTTCCTCGGTTCCTCTGTCAGTGTCTCCTCTTCCTCCTCTGTCAGTGTTCCTTTTTCTGTTTCTCTGTCAGTGTCTCCTCTTCCTCGGTTCCTCTGTCAGTGTCTCCTCTTCCTTTCTGTCAGTGTCTCTGTCAGTGTCTCCTGTTTTCTTCCGGTTCCTCTGTCAGTGTCTCCTCTTCCTCCAGTTCCTCTGTCAGTGTCTCCTCTTCCTCCGTGTTCCTCTGTCAGTGTCCTCTTTCTCTTCCTCTGTCTGTGTCTCCTTTCCGCTTTGTCAGTGTTCCTCTGTCAGTGTCTCCTGGTTCCTCTGTCAGTGTCTCCTCTTTCCTCCCAGGTTCCTCTGTCAGTGTCTCCTCTTTTCTCCTTCTCTGTCAGTGTTCTCCTCTCCTCTTCCTCTGTCAGTGTCTCCTCTTCAGTATTTCCTCTGTCAGTGTCTTCCCTTCCTCCGGTTCCTCTGTCAGTGTCTCCTCTTCTCTTCCTCCGGTTCCTCTGTCAGTGTCTCCTCTTTCTCCAGTTCCTCTGTCAGTGTCTCCTCTTCTTCTGTTCCTCTGTCAGTGTCTCCTTTTTCCTCCAGTGTCTCCTCTGTCAGTGTCTCCTCTTCCTCCGGTTCCTCTGTCAGTGTCTCCTCTTCCTCCGGTTCCTCTGTCAGTGTGTCAGTTCTCTGTCAGTGTTCCTCTCTGGTTCCTCTGTCAGTGTCTCCTTTTTCTCCAGGTTCTCTCTGTCAGTGTCTCCTCTTCCTCCAGTTCCTCTGTCAGTGTCTCCTCTTCTCTGTCAGTGTCAGTTCCGCTCTGTCAGTGTCTCCTCTTCTCCTACCTCTGTCAGTGTCCTGTTCCTCAGTTCCTCTCCTGGTCTCCTCTTTCCTCTGTCAGTGTCTCCTTTTTCTCCGGTTTCTCTGTCAGTGTCTCCTCTTTCTCCAGTTCCTCTGTCAGTGTCTCATCTTTCCTCTGTCAGTGTCTCCTCTTCTCCGGTTCCTCTGTCAGTGTCTCCTCTTCCTCGGTTCCTCTGTCAGTGTCTCTCTTCCTCCAGTGTTCCTCTGTCAGTGTCGGTTCCTCTTCAGTGTCCCTTATTCTCCGGTTCCTCTGTCAGTGTCTCCTCTTCCTGTCTCCTCTGTCAGTGTCTCCTCTTCCTGGTTCCTCTGTCAGTGTCTCCTCTTCCTCTGGTTCCTCTGTCAGTGTCTCCTCTTTTTCTCCGGTTCTTCTGTCAGTGTCTCCTCTTCCTCGGTTCCTCTGTCAGTGTCTCCTTTTTCTCCGGTTCTCTCTGTCAGTGTCTCCTCTGGTTCCTCTGTCAGTGTCTCCTCTTTCCCTTCTGTCAGTGTCTCCTCTTCCTCCGGTTTAATGTCAGTGTCTCCTCTTCCTCTGTCAGTGTCTCCTCCGGTTCCTCTGTCAGTTGTCCTCTTCCTCTTTGTCAGTGTCTCCTCTTCCTCTCTGTCAGTGTCTCCTCTTTTTCGTCCGGTCTCCTCTTCCTTTCTCTGTCAGTGTCTCCTCTTTCTCCAGTTCCTCTGTCAGTGTCTCCTCTCCGGTTCCTCTGTCAGTGTCTCCTCTTCCTCCGGTTCCTCTGTCAGTGTCTCCTCCTCGGTTTCTCTGTCAGTGTCTCCTCCTCCAGTTCCTCTGTCAGTCCTCTGTCAGTGTTCCAGGTTCTTCTGTCAGTGTCTCCTCTTCTCCGGTTCCTCTGTCAGTGTCTCCTTTGTAAGTGTCTTCCTCCGGTTCCTCTGTCAGTGTCTCCTCTTGTCTCCTCTCCGGTTCCTCTGTCAGTGTCTCCATCTCTTCCTCCTGTTCCTCTGTCAGTGTCTCCAGTTCTCTGTCAGTGTCCTCTTCCCGGTTCCTCTGTCAGTGTCTCCGGTTCCTGTTCCTCTGTCAGTGTCTCCTCTTCCTCCTGTTCCTCTGTCAGTGTCCTTCTTCCTCGGTTCCTCTGTCAGTGTCTCCTCTTACCTCCGGTTCCGGTTTCTCTGTCAGTGTCTCCTCTTTCTCCGGTTCCTCTGTCAGTGTCTCCTATTTCCGGTTTCTCTGTCAGTGTCTCCTCTTCTCCGGTTCAGTGTCAGTGTCTCCTCTTCTTCCTCTCTCCGGTTCTCTCTGTCAGTGTCTCCTCTTCCTCGGTTTCCTCTGTCAGTGTCTCCTCTTCCTCCGGTTCCTCTGTCAGTGTCTCTCTTCCTCGGTTCCTCTGTCAGTGTCGGTTCTCTGTCAGTGTCTCTCCTCCGGTTCCTCTGTCAGTGTCTCCTCTTCCTGTTCTCCTCTGTCAGTGTCTCCTCTTCTCGGTTCCTCTGTCAGTGTCTCCTCTTCTCTCTGTCAGGTCTTCCTCTCTGTTCTTCCTCTTTGTCAGTGTCTCCTCTTCCTCCGGTTCCTCTGTCAGTGTCTCCTCTTCCTCTCTCTCTGTCAGTGTCTCCTCTTCTCCGGTTCCTCTGTCAGTGTCAGTGTCTCCTCTTCTCTGTCAGGTCCTCCTTTCTTCCTCTGTCAGTGTCTCTCTTCCTCCAGTTCTCTGTCAGTGTCTCCTCTTCCTCCTCCTTTGTCAGTGTTCCTCTTCTCGGTCAGTGTCTCTATTTCCGGTTCCTCTGTCAGTTTCTCCTCTTCCTCTGTCAGTGTCCTCCTCTTCCTCCTGGTTCCTCTGTCAGTGTCTCCTCTTCCTCCTATTCTCTCTGTCAGTGTCTCCTCTTTCTCCGTTCCTCTGTCAGTGTCTCCTCTTCCTCTGTCCTCCGGTTTCCTCTGTCAGTGTCTCCTCTTCTCTGTCAGTGTCTCCTCTTCTCCAGTTCCTCTGTCAGTGTCCTCTTCCTCCGGTTCCTCTGTCAGTGTCTCCTCTTCCTCCGGTTCCTCTGTCAGTGTCTCCTCTTCCTCTGTCAGTGTCTCCTCTTCCTCTGGTTCCTCTGTCAGTGTCTCCTCTTTCCTCTCTTCTGTCAGTGTTCCTCTTCCTCCTCTCTGTCAGTGTCTCCTCTTCCTCATCCATTCTCTGTCAGTGTCTCTGTCTCTTCCTCCGGTTCCTCTGTCAGTGTCTCCTCTTCCTCGGTTCCTCTGTCAGTGTCTCCTCTTCCTCAGGTTCCTCCTCTGTCAGTGTCTCCTCTTCGGGTTCCTCTGTCAGTGTTCTCTTCCTCCGGTTCCTCTGTCAGTGTCTCCTCTTCCTCTGTCAGTGTCTCCTCTTCTCTTCCTCTGTCAGTGTCTCCTCCTCCGGTTCCTCTGTCAGTGTCTCCTCTCTGTCAGTGTCTCTCTTCCTCCGGTCTCTGTCAGTGTCTCTCTTCTTCCTATTCCTCTGTCAGTGTCTCCTCTTCCTCCGGTTCCTCTGTCAGTGTCCTCCCTCTTCCTCTTGTCAGTGTCTCCTCTTCCTCTGTCAGTGTCTCCTCTTCCTCCGGTTCCTCTGTCAGTGTCTCCTCTCCTCGGTTCCTCTGTCAGTGTCTCCTCTTCCTCTGTCAGTGTCTCCTCTTCCTCCCTCTGTCAGTGTCTCCTCTTCCTCCTTCCTCTGTCAGTGTCTCCTCTTCCTCCGGTTCTGTCAGTGTCTCCTCTTCCTCCAGTGTTCCTCTGTCAGTGTCTCCTCTTCTCTCTCTTCCTCTGTCAGTGTTCCTCTGTCAGTGGTTCCTCTTCCTCTCCTCTTCCTCTTCCTCTGTCAGTGTGTCGGTTCCTCTGTCAGTGTCTCCGGTTCCTCTGTCAGTGTCTCCTCTTCCTCTCAGGTTCCTCTGTCAGTGTCTCCTCTTCCTCCGTTTCTCTGTCAGTGTCTCCTCTTCCTCCGGTTCCTCTGTCAGTGTCTCCTCTTCCTCCGGTTCCTCTGTCAGTGTCTCCAGTTCCTCTTCAGTTCTCCGGTTCCTCTGTGTCAGTGTCTCCTCTTCTTCTCGGTTCCTCTGTCAGTGTCTCCTCTTCCTCCAGTTCCTCTGTCAGTGTCTCCTCTTCCCCGGTTCTCTGTCAGTGTCTCCTCTTCCTCCGGTTCCTCTGTCAGTGTCTCTCCTCTTCCTCTTCAGGTTCCTTCTGTCAGTGTCTCCTCTTCCTCCGGTTCCTCTGTCAGTGTCTCCTCTTCCTCTGTCAGTGTCTCTTCTCTTCACTGGTGTCCAGTCTCGTCTTCCTCTCTAGCCTCTTCTTTTGTCAAGTGTCTCCTCTTCCTCCGGTTCCTCTGTCAGTGTCCTCTTCCTCCGGTTCCTCTTTTTGTCAGTGTCTCCTCTTCCTCCGGTTCCTCTGTCAGTGTCTCTCTCTTCCTCTGTCAGTGTCTCCTCTTTCCTTGTTCAGTTCCGGTTCTTGTCAGTGTCTCTCTTCCTCCGGTTCCTCTGTCAGTGTCTCCTTTCCTCCGGTTTCTCTCTGTCAGTGTCTCCTCTTCCTTTTTCTCTGTCAGTGTCTTCCTCCTCTGTTCCTCTGTCAGTGTCTCTGTCTGAGGTTCTCCTCTTCCTCCTGTTCCTCTGTCAGTGTCTCCTCTTCCTCCGGTTCCTCTGTCAGTGTCTCTCTCCGGTTCCTCTGTCAGTGTCTCCTCTTCCTCCGGTTCCTCTGTCAGTGTCTCCTCTTCCTCCGGTTCCTCTGTCAGTGTCTCCTCTTCCTCCGGTTCCTCTGTCAGTGTCTCCTCTTCCTCCGGTTCCTCTGTCAGTGTCTCCTCTTCCTCCTCAGTTCCTCTGTCAGTGTCTCCTCTTCCTCCCGGTTCCTCTGTCAGTGTCTCCTCTTCCTCCAGGTTCCTCTGTCAGTGTCTCCTCTTCCTCAGGTTCCTCTGTCAGTGTCTCCTCTGTCAGTGTCTCCTCTTCCTCCAGGTTCCTCTGTCAGTGTCTCCTCTTCTTCCGGTTCCTCTGTCAGTGTCTCCTCTTCCTCAGGTTCCTCTGTCAGTGTTTCTCTTGTCAGTGTTCTTCTGTCTTTTCTCCTTTTCCTCTGTCAGTGTCTCCTCTTCCTCCGGTTCCTTTGTAAGTGTCTCCTCTTCCTCCGGTTCCTCAGTCAGTGTCTCCTCTTCCTCCGGTTCCTTTGTCAGTGTCTCCTCTTACTCCAGGTTCCTCTGTCAGTCTCTCATCTTCCTCCTGTTCCTCTGTCAGTGTCTCCCCTTACTCCAGTTCCTCTGTCAGTGTCTCCTCCTCTTTGTCCTCCTCCGGTTCCTCTGTCAGTGTCTCCTATTCCTCCAGTTCCTCTGTCAGTGTCTCCTCTTCCTCTGTTTCGTCAGTGTCTCCTCTTCCTCTTGGTTCCTCTGTCAGTGTTCCTCTTCCTCCTATTCTTCTGTCAGTGTCTCCTCTTCTCGGTTCCTCTGTCAGTGTCTCCTCTCCGGTTCCTCTGTCAGTGTCTCTCTTCCTCTTCTCTGTCAGTGTCTCCTCTTTATCCAGTTCCTCTGTCAGTGTCTCCTCTTCCTCCAGTTACTCTGTCAGTGTCTCCTCTTCCTCCGGTTCCTTTGTCAGTGTCTCCTCTTCCTCCGGTTCCTCTGTCAGTGTCTTCTATTTCTCCAGGTTCCTCTGTCAGTGTCTCCTCTTTCTCCGGTTCCTCTGTCAGTGTCTCCTCTTCTCTGTCCGGTTCCTCTGTCAGTGTCCCTTATTCTTCCGGTTCCTCTGTCAGTGTCTTTCCTCGGTTCCTCTGTCAGTGTCTCCTCTTCCTCCAGTTCCTCTGTCAGTGTCTCCTCTTCCTCCGGTTCCTCTGTCAGTGTCTCCTCTTCCTCTTCCTCTGTCAGTGTCTCCTCTTCCTCGGTTCCTCTGTCAGTGTCTCTTCCTCCTTCCTCTGTCAGTGTCTCCTCTCTCCGGTTCCTCTGTCAGTGTCTCCTCTTTCTCCGGTTCCTCTGTCAGTGTCTCCTCTTCCTCCGGTTCCTCTGTCAGTGTCTCCTCTTCCTCCGGTTCCTCTGTCAGTGTCTCCTCTTCCTCCGGTTCCTCTGTCAGTGTCTCCTCTTCCTCCGGTTCCTCTGTCAGTGTCTCCTCCTCTTCCTCTGTCAGTGTCTCCTCTTCCTTCCTCTGTCAGTGTTTCTCTCTTCTCTTCCTCTGTCAGTGTCTCCTTCCTCTGTCAGTGTCTCCTCTTCCTCTTCCTCCTGTCAGTTCTCTTCCTCCGGTTCCTCTGTCAGTGTCTCTCTTCCTCCGGTTCCTCTGTCAGTGTCTCCTCTCTCCGGTTCCTCTGTCAGTGTCTCCTTCCCGGTTCCTCTGTCAGTGTCTCCTGTTCCTCTGTCAGTGTCTCCTCTTCCTCGGTTCCTCTGTCAGTGTCTCCTCTTCCTCTGTCAGTGTCTCCTCTTCCTCTGTCAGTGTCTCCTCTTCCTCCGGTTCCTCTGTCAGTGTCCCCTCTTCCTCTGTCAGTGTCTCCTCTTCCTCTGTCCAGTGTCTCCTCTTCCTTCTGTCAGTGTCTCCTCTTCTCCGGTTCCTCTGTCAGTGTCTCCTCTCCTCGGTTCCTCTGTCAGTGTCTTCCTCCGGTTCCTCTGTCAGTGTCTCCTCTTCCTCCGGTTCCTCTGTCAGTGTCTCTCCTCTTCCTCTGTCAGTGTCTACTTCCTCTGTCAGTGTCTCCTCTTCCTCAGGTTTCTTCTGTCAGTGTCTCCTCTTCCTCCAGGTTCCTCTGTCAGTCTCTCCTCTTCCTCCTGTTCCTCTGTCAGTGTCTCTCTTCCTCCGGTTCCTCTGTCAGTGTGTCCTCTTCTCCTCGGTTCCTCTGTCAGTGTCTCCTCTTCCTCCTTCCTCTGTCAGTGTCTCCTCTTCCTCTGTCAGTGTCTCCTCTTCTCGGTTTCTCTGTCAGTGTCTCCTCTTCCTCAGTGTCTCCTCTCCTCTTCCTCCGGTTTCTCTGTCAGTGTCTCCTCTTCCTCCGGTTCCTCTGTCAGTGTCTCCTCTTCCTCTTCGGTTCCTCTCTGTCAGTGTCTCCTCTTCCTCCAGTTTGTCTGTCCTCCTCTTCCTCTCTGTCAGTGTCTCCTCTTCTTCCTCGTCAGTGTTCCTCTGTCAGTGTCCTCCTCTTCCTCCTTTCCTCTGTCAGTGTCTCCCTCGGTTCCTCTGTCAGTGTCTCCTCTTCTGTGTTCCTCTGTCAGTGTCTCCTCTTCTCCTCTGTCAGTGTCTCCTCTTTCTAGTTCCTCTGTCAGTGTCTCCTCTTTCCGGTTCCTCAGTGTCTCCTCTTCCTCCGGTTCCTCTGTCAGTGTCTCCTCTTCCTCCGGTTCCTCTGTCAGTGTCTCCTCTTCCTCTGTCAGTGTTCTCTTCCTCCTCGGTTCCTCTGTCAGTGTCTCCTCTTCCTCGGTTCCTCTGTCAGTGTCTCCTCTTCCTCCGGTTCTCTGTCAGTGTCTCCTCTTCCTCTGTCAGTGTTCCTCTTCCTCAGTTCTCCTCAGTTCCTCCGCGGTTCCTCTGTCAGTGTCTCCTCTTCCTCCGGTTCCTCTGTCAGTGTCTCCTCTTCCTCGGTTCCTCTGTCAGTGTCTCCTCTTCTCTGTCAGTGTTTCCTCTTCCTCGGTTCCTCTGTCAGTGTCTCCTCTTCCTCCTATTCTTCTGTCAGTGTCTCCTCTTCCTCCGGTTCCTCTGTCAGTGTTCTCTCCTCGGTTCCTCTGTCAGTGTCTCCTCTTCCTCTGTCTCCTCTTCCTCCGGTTCCTCTGTCAGTGTCTCCTCTTCCTCCTATTCTTCTGTCAGTGTCTCCTCTCTTCCGGTTCCTCTGTCAGTGTCTCCTCTTCCTCTGTCAGTGTTCCTCTGTCAGTGTCTCCTCCTCCGGTTCCTCTGTCAGTGTCTCCTCTTCCTCTGTCAGTGTCCCCTCTTCCTCTGTGTCTCCTCTTCCTCTGTCAGTGTTCCTCTTCTGTCAGTGTCTCCTCTTCCTCGGTTCCTCTGTCAGTGTCTCCTCTTCCTCTTCTCTGTCAGTGTCTCCTCTTCCTCTCTGTCAGTGTCTCTCCTCTTCCTCTGTCAGAGTTCTCCTCTCTGTCAGTGTCTCCTCCTCTTCCTCCGGTTCCTCTGTCAGTGTCTCCTCTTCCTCTGTCAGTGTCTCTTCCTCTTCCTCTGTCAGTGTCTCCTCTTCCTTCCGGTTCCTCTGTCAGTGTTCTCTTCTTCCTCTGATCAGTGTCTCCTCTTCCTCTATTCTTCTGTCAGTGTCTCCTCTTCCTCCTATTCTTCTGTCAGTGTCTCCTCTTCCTCCGGTTCTTCTGTCAGTGTCTCCTCTTCTTCCGGTTCCTCTGTCAGTGTCTCCTCTTCCTCCAGTTCCTCTGTCAGTTCCTCCTCTTTCTCTGTCAGTGTCTCCTCTTCTTCTCTTTCTCTGTCAGTGTCTCCTCTTCCTCCAGTTCCTCTGTCAGTGTCTCTCTTCCTCCGGTTCCTCTGTCAGTGTCTCCTCTTCCTCCGGTTTCTCTGTCAGTGTCTCCTCTTCCTCTGTCAGTGTCTCCTCTTCCTCTGTCAGTCAGTGTCTCCTCTTCCTCCGGTTCCTCTGTCAGTGTCCTCCTCTCTCTCTGTCAGTGTCTCCTCTTTCGGTTCCTCTGTCAGTGTCTCCTCTCTTCCTCTGTCAGTGTCTCCTCTTTCTCTTCCTCTGTCAGTGTCTTTCACCGGTTCCTCTGTCAGTGTCTCCTCTTCCTCTGTCAGTGTGTCTCCTCTTCCTCCGGTTCCTCTGTCAGTGTCTTCCTCTCCTCTCCTTCCTATTTCACCGGTTCCTCTGTCAGTGTCTCCTCTTCCTCTCGGTCCTCTGTCAGTGTCTCCTCTTCCTCCTATTCTTCTGTCAGTGTCTCCTCTTCTTCCGGTTCCTCTGTCATTGTCTCCTCTTCCTCTGTCAGTGTCTCCTCTTCTTCCTCTTTCTCTGTCAGTGTCTCCTCTTCCTCCAGTTCCTCTGTCAGTGTCTCCTCTTCCTCCGGTTCCTCTGTCAGTGTCTCCTATTTCACCGGTTCCTCTGTCAGTTTCTCCTCTTCCTCTGTCAGTGTCTCCTCTTCCTCTGGTTCCTCTGTCAGTGTCTCCTCTTCCTCCTATTCTTCTGTCAGTGTCTCCTCTTCCTCCGGTTCTTCTGTCAGTGTCTCCTCTTCTTCCGGTTCCTCTGTCAGTGTCTCCTCTTCCTCCGGTTCCTCTGTCAGTGTCTCCTCTTCCTCTGTCAGTGTCTCCTCTTCTTCCTCTTTCTCTGTCAGTGTCTCCTCTTCCTCCAGTTCCTCTGTCAGTGTCTCCTCTTCCTCCGGTTCCTCTGTCAGTGTCTCCTCTTCCTCCGGTTTCTCTGTCAGTGTCTCCTCTTCCTCCTCTTCCTCTGTCAGTGTCTCCTCTTCCTCTGTCAGTGTCTCCTCTTCCTCCGTGTGCTCTCTCTCTCTTCCTCTGTCAGTGTCTCCTCTTCAGTGTCAGTTCTCCTCCCTCCGGTTCCTCTGTCAGTGTCTCCTCTTCCTCTGTCAGTGTCTCCTCTTTCTCCTCTGTCAGTGTCTCCTCTTTTCCTCTGTCAGTGTCTCCTCTTCCTCCGGTTCCTCTGTCAGTGTCTCCTCTTCCTCTGTCAGTGTCTCCTCTTCTCAGTGTCTCCTCTTCCTCGGTTCCTCTGTCAGTGTCTCCTCTTTCCTCTGTCAGTGTCTCTCTCTTCCTCTGTCAGTGTCTCCTCTTCCTCTGTCAGTGTTCTCTCTGTCAGTGTCTCCTCTTCCTCCAGTGTCTCCTTCTCTGTCAGTGTCTCCTCTTCCTCCGGTTCCTCTGTCAGTGTCTCCTCTTCCTCTGTCAGTGTCTCCTCTTCCTCTGTCCAGTGTTCCTCTCCTCAGTGTTCCTCTCCTCTCTGTCAGAGTCAGTGTCTCTCTCTCCGTGTTCCTCTGTCAGTGTCTCCTCTTCTCTGTCAGTGTCTCCTCTTCCTCCTCTGTCAGGTTCCTCTGTCAGTGTCTCCTCTTCCTCCTCTTCCTCTGTCAGTGTCTCCTCTTCCTCCGGTTCCTCTGTCAGTGTCTCCTCTTCCTCTGTCAGTGTCCCCTCTTCCTCTGTCAGTGTCTCCACTTCCTCTGTCAGTGTCTCCTCTTCCTCTGTCAGTGTCTCCTCTTCCTCTGTCAGTGTCTCCTCTTCCTCTGTCAGTGTCTCCTCTTCCTCCGGTTCCTCTGTCAGTGTCTGCTCTTCCTCTGGTTCCTCTGTCTGTGTCTCCTCTTCCTCCAGTTCTTCCTCTTCCTTTGTCAGTGTCTCCTCTTCCTCCGGTTCCTTTGTCAGTGTCTCCTCTTTCTCCGGTTCCTCTGTCAGTTTCTCCTCTTCCTCTGTCAGTTTCTCCTCTTCCTCCGGTTCTTCTGTCAGTGTCTCATCTTCCTCCGGTTCCTCTGTCAGTGTCTCCTCTTCCTCCTATTCTTCTGTCAGTGTCTCCTCTTCTTCCGGTTCCTCTGTCATTGTCTCCTCTTCCTCTGTCAGTGTCTCCTCTTCTTCCTCTTTCTCTGTCAGTGTCTCCTCTTCCTCCAGTTCCTCTGTCAGTGTCTCCTATTTCACCGGTTCCTCTGTCAGTTTCTCCTCTTCCTCTGTCAGTGTCTCCTCTTCCTCTGGTTCCTCTGTCAGTGTCTCCTCTTCCTCCTATTCTTCTGTCAGTGTCTCCTCTTCCTCCGGTTCTTCTGTCAGTGTCTCCTCTTCTTCCGGTTCCTCTGTCAGTGTCTCCTCTTCCTCCGGTTCCTCTGTCATTGTCTCCTCTTCCTCTGTCAGTGTCTCCTCTTCTTCCTCTTTCTCTGTCAGTGTCTCCTCTTCCTCCAGTTCCTCTGTCAGTGTCTCCTCTTCCTCCGGTTCCTCTGTCAGTGTCTCCTCTTCCTCCGGTTCCTCTGTCAGTGTCTCCTCTTCCTCTGTCAGTGTCTACTCTCCTCTGTCAGTGTTTCTCTTCTCCGGTCCCTCTGTCAGTGTCTCCTCTTCCTCTGTCAGTGTTCCTCCTCTTCTCTCTGTCAGTGTCTCCTCTTTCACCGGTTCCTCTGTCAGTGTCTCCTCTTCCTGTCAGTGTCTCCTCTTCCTCCTCTTCCTCTGTCAGTGTCTCCTCTTTCACCGGTTCCTCTGTCAGTGTCTCCTCTTCCTCTGTCAGTGTCTCCTCTTTCTCCGGTTCCTCTGTCAGTGTCTCCTCTTCCTCTGTCAGTGTCTCCTCTTTCTCCGGTTCCTCTGTCAGTGTCTCCTCTTCCTCTGTCAGTGTCTCCTCTTCCTCTGTCAGTGTCTCCTCTTCCTCCGGTTCCTCTGTCAGTGTCTCCTCTTCCTCTGTCAGTGTCTCCTCTTCCTCTGTCAGTGTTTCCTCTTCTCCTCTTCCTCCGGTTCCTCTGTCAGTGTCTCCTCTTCCTCTGTCAGTGTCTCCTCTTCCTCCGGTTCCTCTGTCAGTGTCTCCCTCTTCCTCTGTCAGTGTCTCCTCTTCCTCTGTCAGTGTCTCCTCTTCCTCCGGTTCCTCTGTCAGTGTCTCCTCTTCCTCTGTCAGTGTCTCCTCTTCCTCCGGTTCCTCTGTCAGTGTCTCCTCTTCCTCTGTCAGTGTCTCTGTCAGTGTCCCTCTTCCTCGGTTCCTCTGTCAGTGTCCTCTTCCTCCGGTTCCTCTGTCAGTGTCTCCTCTTCCTCTTCCTCTGTCAGTGTCTCCTCTTCCTTCCTCTGTCAGTGTCCTCTTCCTCTGGTTCCTCTGTCAGTGTCTCCTCTTCCTCCTATTCCTCTGTCAGTGTCTCCTCTCCTCCGGTTCTCTGTCAGTGTCTCTCTTCTTCCGGTTCCTCTGTCAGTGTCTCCTCTTCCTCCAGTTCCTCTGTCAGTTCTCCTCTTCCTGTCAGTGTCTCCTCTTCTTCCGGTTTCTCTGTCAGTGTCTCCTCTTCCTCAGTTCTCTGTCAGTGTTCCTCTGTCAGTGTCTCCTCTTCCTCTGGTTCCTCTGTCAGTGTCTCCTCTTCCTCTATCGTGTTTTCTGTCAGTGTCTCCTCTTCCTCCGGTTCTTCTGTCAGTGTCTCCTCTTCTTCCGGTTCCTCTGTCAGTGTCTCCTCTTCCGGTTCTCTGTCATTGTCTCCTCTCTCTGTCAGTGTCTCTGTCTTCTCTCTTTCCTCTGTCAGTGTCTCCTCTTCCTTCCTCAGTGTCTCCTCTCTCCGGTTCCTCTGTCAGTGTCTCCTCTTCCTCTTCCTCTGTCAGTTCTCCTCTTCTGTCAGTGTCTCCTCTTCCTCCGGTTCCTCTGTCAGTGTCTCCTCTTCCTCCTTTTCTCTGTCAGTGTCTCTCTCCTCTTCCTCTGTCAGTGTCGACCTCTCCTCTCTTCCTCCTCTCTCCTCTGTCAGTGTCTCCTCTTCCTCCGTCAGTGTTCTTCTGTCAGTGTCTCCTCTTCCTCTGTCGGTTCCTCTGTCAGTGTCTCCTCTTCCTCCGGTTCCTCTGTCAGTGTCTCCTCTTCCTCTGTCAGTGTCTCCTCTTCTTCCTCGGTTCCTCTGTCAGTGTCTCCTCTTCCTCTGTCAGTTCTCTGTCAGTGTCTCCTCTTCCTCCGGTTCCTCTGTCAGTGTCTCCTCTTCCTCTGTCAGGTTCCTCTGTCAGTGTCTCCTCTTCCTCTGTCTTCCTCTGTCAGTGTCTCCCTTCTTCCTCAGTGTCAGTCAGTGTTCCTCTTCCTCCGGTTCCTCTGTCAGTGTCTCCTCTTCCTCTGTCAGTGTCTCCTCTTCCTCTGTCCTCTTCCTCTGTCAGTGTCTCCTCTGTCAGTGTCCTCTTCCTGGTTCCTCTGTCAGTGTCTCCTCTTCCTCTGTCAGTGTCTCCTCTTCTCCGGTTCCTCTGTCAGTGTCTCCTCTTCCCTCCTCTTCCTCTTCCTCTGTCAGTGTTCTCTCTCTTCACCAGTGTTCCTCTGTCAGTGTCTCCTCTTCCTCTTCCTCTGTCAGTGTCTCCTCTTCTCTCGGTTCCTCTGTCAGTGTCTCCTCTTCCTCCGGTTCTCTGTCAGTGTCTCCTCTTTTCTGTCAGTGTTCCTTCTGTCAGTCAGTGTCTCCTCTTCCTCCAGTTCCTCTGTCAGTTTCTCTGTCAGTGTCTCTCTCTTCCTCGGTTCTCTGTCAGTGTTTCCTCTTCCTCGGTTCCTCTGTCAGTGTCTCCTCTTCCTCCTATTCCTCTGTCAGTGTCTCCTCTTCTCTCGGTTCTCTCTGTCAGTGTCTCTCTTCTCAGTGTCTCCTCTGTCAGTGTCTCCTCTCCTCTTCCTCTGTCAGTGTTTCCTCTTCCTCCGGTTCCTCTGTCAGTGTCTCCTCTTCCTCTGTCAGTGTCTCCTCTTCCTCTGTCAGTGTCTCCTCTTCCTCCGGTTCCTCTGTCAGTGTCTCCTCTTCCTCTTCCTCTGTCAGTGTCTCCTCTTCCTGTCTGTCCCCCGGTTCCTCTGTCCTTTTCCTCTGTCAGTGTCTCCTCTTCCTCTGTCAGTGTCTCCTCTTCCTCTGTCAGTGTCTCCTCTTCCTCCGGTTCCTCTGTCAGTGTCTCCTCTTCCTCTGTCAGTGTCTCCTCTTTCTCCGGTTCCTCTGTCAGTGTCTCCTCTTTCTCTTCCTCTGTCAGTGTCTCCTCTTCCTCTGTCAGTGTTTCCTCTTCCTCCGGTTCCTCTGTCTTCCCTATTCCTCTGTCAGTGTCCTCCTCTTCCTCTGTCAGTGTCTCCTCTGTCAGTGTCTCCTCTTCCTCCGGTTCCTCTGTCAGTGTCTCTTCCTCTCAGTGTCTCCTATTCCTCTGTCAGTGTCTCCTCTTCCTCGGTCCTCTGTCAGTGTCTCCTCTTCCTCTGTCAGTGTCTCCTCTTCCTCCGGTTCCTCTGTCAGTGTCTCCTCAGTCGCGGTTCCTCTTTCTCCTCTTCCTCTGTCAGTGTCTCCTCTTCCTCCTGTCAGTGTCTCCTCTTCCTCTGTCAGTGTCTCCTCTTCCTCCGGTCTCCTCTTCCTCTGTCAGTGTCTCCTCTTCCTCTGTCAGTGTTCCTCTGGTTCCTCTGTCAGTGTCTCTTCTCTGTCCTCTCTTTCTCTGTCAGTGTCTCTCTTCTTCCTCCGGTTCTCTGTCAGTGTCTCCTCTTCCTCTGTCAGTGTCTCTACCTCTTCCTCTGTCAGTGTTCCTCTTTCCCTCTTCCTCTGTCAGTGTCTCCTCTTCCTCTGTCGTGCAGTGTCTCCTCTCAGTGTCTCCTGTCAGTGTCAGTCTCCTCTTCCTCCGGTTTCTCTGTCAGTGTCTTCCTCTGTCAGTGTCTCCTCTTCCTCTGTCAGTGTCTCCTCTTCCTCCAGGTTTCCTCTGTCAGTGTCCTCTTCCTCTTCCTCTGTCAGTGTCTCCTCTTCCTCTGTCAGTGTCTCCTCTTCCTCTGTCAGTGTCTTCCTCTTCCTCTGTCAGTGTCTCCTCTTCTCTGTCAGGTTCCTCTGTCAGTGTCTCCTCTTCCTCGGTTTCTCTGTCAGTGTGTCTCCTCTTCCTCCTCTTCCTCTGTCAGTGTCTCCTCTTTCAGTGTTTCCTCTTTCCTCTCTGTCAGTGTCTCCTCTTCCTCTGTCAGTGTCTCCTCTTCTCTCCGGTTCCTCTGTCAGTGTCTCCTCTTTCCTCTGTCAGTGTCTCCTCTTTCCGGTTCCTGTCAGTGTTCTCTCCTCTGTCAGTGTCTCCTCTTCCTCCGGTTCCTCTGTCAGTGTCTCCTCTTCTCTGTCAGTGTTTTCTCTTCTCTCTTCCTCCGGTTCCTCTGTCAGTGTCTCCTCTTTCCTCTCTGTCACTCTTCCTCTGGTTCCTCTGTCAGTGTCTCCTCTTTCTCTGGTTCCTCTGTCAGTGTCTCCTCTTCCTCTGGTTCCTCTGTCAGTGTCTCCTCTTCCTCTGGTTCCTCTGTCAGTGTCTCCTCTTCCTCTGGTTCCTCTGTCAGTGTCTCCTCTTCCTCTGGTTCCTCTGTCAGTGTCTCCTCTTCCTCTGTTCTCTGTCAGTGTCTCCTCTTTCACCGGTTCCTCTGTCAGTGTCTCCTCTTCCTCTGTCAGTGTCTCCTCTTCCTCCTGTTCCTCTGTCAGTGTCTCCTCTTTCACCGGTTCCTCTGTCAGTGTCTCCTCTTCCTCTGTCAGTGTCTCCTCTTCCTCCGGTTCCTCTGTCAGTGTCTCCTCTTCCTCTGCCAGTGTTTCCTCTTCCTCCGGTTCCTCTGTCAGTGTCTCCTCTTCCTCTGTCAGTGTTTCCTCTTCCTCCGGTTCCTCTGTCAGTGTCTCCTCTTCCTCTGTCAGTTCCTCCTCTTCCTCTGGTTCCTCTGTCAGTGTCTCCTCTTCCTCTGGTTCCTCTGTCAGTGTCTCCTCTTCCTCCGGTTCCTCTGTCAGTGTCTCCTCTTCCTCTGTCAGTGTCTCCTCTTCCTCTGGTTCCTCTGTCAGTGCCCCCACCCCCATCTCTGTGTAAATTGCCACCTTGTTAATGACCAGCAGTCCCCCAGCTGCAAGGCACTACAAGGCCCAGCATGCAGTGTGAGCCATGGTCTGAGGTTGTAGATCCTGGTGGTAGGGGTCTGTTCTGACAAGGCCAGCTGTATCTGCAGGAGTATTGATCGATGTAATTGATCTGTCCTTGTATTGATCAGACATATACAGCTAATCTCATGGTTGTATTAATTGAGCTCTGGGTGTATTGTCAGTGGATGTTGGTGGAGAAGAATGGGGAATCAGGGAAACGTTTCCCATTAGATGGACTGTCAGTGTCCTCGTAGGTGTCCGGCCGGTTTTCACCCGCGACTCTCTCTGCCTCCTCACCGTTATCTCACACTGACTGGAAGTCATTAAGGACGGTTTGCGTTCCCGAGTGGGCGAACCTGTGCAAAGTTCTCTGGATGTTGCTATAGATACCGATATCTGCAGCAGCCACAATGCAAATTCCATGTCCTGCTCTGGTGTGTGCGCTGCCTGCGGGGACGGAGAGCGCCCGGGGCCACTGTGTCCAGAATCATTCACAGTTATGAGTCATGCCAAGATCTCATTTTGAGTCTGTGTCCTGAGTATCGGGTTCTCAGAGTCTCTGTCCTGAGTGTCGGGTTCTCAGAGTCTCTGTCCGGAGTGTCAGGGTCTCCGAGTCTCTGTCCTGAGTGTCGTGTTCTCCTAGTCTCTGTCCTGAGTGTCGGGGTCTCTGAGTCTCTGTCCTGAGTGTCGGGGTCTCCGAGTCTCTGTCCTGAGTGTCGGGTTCTCTGAGTCTCTGTCCTGAGTGTCGGGTTCTCTGAGTCTCTGTCCTGAGTGTCGGGTTCTCTGAGTCTCTGTCCTGAGTGTCGGGTTCTCTGAGTCTCTGTCCTGAGTGTCGGGGTCTCCGAGTCTCTGTCCTGAGTGTCGGGGTCTCCGAGTCTCTGTCCTGGGTGTTGGGTTCTCCGAGTCTCTGTCCTGAATGTCAGGGCCTCCAAGTCCTTGTCCTGAGTGTCAGGGTCTTCAAGCTCCGGTCCTGAGTGTTCTTAGTGTCGGGTTCTCCGAGTCCATGTCCTGAGTGTCCTGAGTGTCAGGGTTTTCAAGCCCCTGTCCTGAAAGTCCTGAGTGTTGGGTTCTCCGAGTCTCTGTCCTGAGTGTCGGGTTCTCTGAGTCTCTGTCCTGAGTGTCGGGTTCTCCGAGTCTCTGTCCGGAGTGTCGGGTTCTCCGAGTCTCTGTCCGGAGTGTCGGGGTTCTCCGAGTCTCTGTCCGGAGTGTCGGGTTCTCCGAGTCTCTGTCCGGAGTGTCGGGGTCTCTGAGTCTCTGTCGGAGTGTCGGGGTCTCCGAGTCTCTGTCCCGGAGTGTCCTGCGAGTCTCTGTCCGGAGTGTCGGGGTCTCCGAGTCTCTGTCCGGAGTGTCGGGTTCTCCGAGTCTCTGTCCGGAGTGTCCGGAGTGTCGGGTTCTCCGAGTCTCTGTCCGGAGTGTCCGGAGTTTCGGGGTCTCCAAGTCTCTTCTGTCCTGAGTGTCGGGTTCTCCGAGTCTCTGTCCGGAGTGTCGGGTCTCTGAGTCTCTGTCCGGAGTGTCGGGGTCTCCAAGTCTCTGTCCGGAGTGTCCGGAGTGTCGGGTTCTCCGAGTCTCTGTCCGGAGTGTCGGGGTCTCCAAGTCTCTGTCCGGAGTGTCCGGAGTGTCGGGTTCTCCGAGTCTCTGTCCGGATTGTCCGGATTGTCCGGAGTGTCCGGGTCTCTGAGGACGATGATCCTCCGGCTCGCTGTTTTGTAGATGATAAGATGCTAATTATACCAGAGTGATGGCTCAGCGGGGCCTCCGGTCTGTTCAGGAGGATAACGGGGGATGTCAACAATGTACAACGCCAACATTCCCCCATAGAGGGAGCGCACATAGCGAGCTCAGCGCAGAGCACACAACACGCACAGAGCACACAACACGCACAGAGCACACAACACGCACAGAGCACAGCACAGAACACACAACATGCACAGCACAGAACACACAACACGCACAGAGCACACAACACGCACAGAGAACACAACACGCACAGAGCACACAACACGCACAGAGCACACAACACGCACAGAGCACAGCACAGAACACACAACATGCACAGCACAGAACACACAACACGCACAGAGCACACAACACGCACAGAGAACACAACACGCACAGCACAGAGAACACAACACGCACAGAGCACCCAACACGTACAGCACAGAACACACAACACGCACAGAGCACACAACACGCACAGAGCACAGCACAGAACACACAACACGCACAGAGCACACAACACGCACAGAGCACACAACACGCACAGAGAACACAACACGCACAGCACAGAGAACACAACACGCACAGAGCACCCAACACGTACAGCACAGAGCACACAACACACACAGCACAGAGCACACAACACGCACAGAGCACAGCACAGAACACACAACATGCACAGAGCACAGCACAGAGCACACAACACACACAGCACAGAGCACACAACACGCACAGAGCACCCAACATGCACAGCACAGAGCACACAACACACACAGCACAGAGCACACAACACGCACAGAGCACAGCACAGAACACACAACATGCACAGAGCACAGCACAGAGCACACAACACGCACAGAGCACACAACACGCACAGCACAGAGAACACAACACGCACAGAGCACACAACTTACACAGCACAGAGCAGACAACACACACAGCGCAGAGCACACAACAGGACAAGGGAAACAACCACTATCTCCCATCTGATCAATGTTTATAAACAATGTTACTTTGTATCTCTCTATCTCCTGTATGTTAGCTGGTTGTCAGGCATTGCTGACAGGTGAGAGCAGCAGCTGGGTGGAAGGACAGGGTGTACCCCCCACCCCCCGTACACTGATTACATTTGGTGGGGAGTGTGGAGATGCCCAGTGCCCACAGCTGGCTATATTGTATAGTCTTCTGTACTGTCTGCAGGTGGCGCTGTTTTCCCCTCACATCATTAGCGTTGTATCACGCTCAGCTGTGCTATAAGATACACGTTATGTATAGATCTCAATGAGAGATTGCAGCAGTGACTCCGCCCCTAACAATTTGGAGGTTTCAATCAGACACAAGGAGCCTGAAAGTGAGCTGCTTCTGCCGTCTCTGTGCCCCGGGGTGCTCTGGGTATCCTTTGTCATATATAATGTATGCAAACATTTGAACCTCATCAAAGTGCTGTACAAGCTGTTGTTGTCACGCTATAAATATATAATAATAATTATTATAGAGAGATGTCGGAGTCTCCTCACAGTTGCTCGGCTGTCTCATGCAGTCAGCGAGGAGGCCTGCGTCTCTGGCGTGACTCATGGAAGTGTTATATATGGCGGATCCTGACAAGGACCTGATTCCCGGCAGGTCTGGAGAATGGCGGAGATTTTATAAACACGTGTCACGGGCGCCGCGTCATGGAGAGTGGATCCAGAGACAGGACCTCTTCACCGGAGGAACCTTCCGATCCGGATCTCTATATCCAGACTTTATATAGAAATATTCTGACCGGAATTCACCCCAATTTATAGATAAGAAGAACCATAGGACGGTATGAGAGGGGGCGGAGTCAGCGCAGAGAGGGTGAGAAGTGTGCGATGGAAGCTGTAAATCTGACCCAGAGAGAGATAATGGGGGAGGATACACTGCGGGGGAGGGGAATACATTCTCAGTATCTCTTCTTATTCTGTATGTATGGACTCTACACAGTACCACTTCTCTTGTCCTGTATGTCGGGTGTAATTCTCGGTATCTGTTCTTATTCTGTATGTATGGACTCTGCACAGTACAACTTCTCTTGTCCTGTATGTCGGGTGTAATTCTCGGTATCTGTTCTTATTCTGTATGTATGGACTCTGCACAGTACTACTTCCCCTGTCCTGTATGTCGGGTGTAATTCTCGGTATCTGTCCTTATTCTGTATGTATGGACTCTGCACAGTACTACTTCTCTTGTCCTGTATGTCGGGTGTAATTCTCGGTATCTGTCCTTATTCTGTATGTATGGACTCTGCACAGTACTACTTCTCTTGTCCTGTATGTCGGGTGTAATTCTCGGTATCTGTTCTTATTCTGTATGTATGGACTCTGCACAGTACTACTTCCCTTGTCCTGTATGTCGGGTGTAATTCTCGGTATCTGTTGCTCTAGTCTGGGATTTGTAGTCCCCTCTGTGCCGCGGTTTATGGTGGGGGAGGGGCAGGAAGTGCGGATTTCCTCCATTATCGCCATTAAGCTGATTGTGAAGATTTTACGGAAACCACAATTGTTATAATGTAACAAATTCATCACCTAATGGGCGCTAATTACCATCGCAGGCCCCTCCCCCTCAGCCGATTCCTCCAGAGGCTCCTCGCAATCTGAGAATTAAAGTCCGACAGGAACTGATTTTTTACTCTGGAATAGGGTGGGGGAGGGGTGAAAACTGCGTTTACCGGGACGCACCCGGACATCCTGACATCGGACGGGAATATGAGTCTCAGGGTGTCAGGTTATCGATCGTCTTCCTCATGGAAGTAAATGGAGTGTAGTCCGCCATGTACCTGGATGGGGGTGGGGCAGGGAAGATTTAGTTCTTGCTTAGGACAGACAGGGAAGAATGATGGGAAGCCCCAATACCAGAACCTGTCTCCTCACACCTGTCTCCTCACACCTGTCTCCTCACACCTGTCTCCTCACACCTGTCTCCTCACACCTGTCTCCTCACACCTGTCTCCTCACACCTGTCTCCTGGTTGGGGCACACACCTGTCTCCTGGTTGGGGCACACACCTGTCTCCTGGTTGGGGCACACACCTGTCTCCTGGTTGGAGCTTACACCTGTCTCCTGGTTGGAGCTCACACCTGTCTCCTGGTTGGAGCTCACACCTGTCTCCTGGATGGAGCTCACACCTGTCTCCTGGATGGAGCACACACCTGTCTCCTGGATGGAGCACACACCTGTCTCCTGGTTGGAGCACACACCTGTCTCTTGGTTGGAGCACACACCTGTCTCCTGGATGGAGCACACACCTGTCTCCTGGATGGAGCTCACACCTGTCTCCTGGATGGAGCTCACACCTGTCTCCTGGATGGAGCTCACACCTGTCTCCTGGATGGAGCACACACCTGTCTCCTGGATGGAGCGCACACCTGTCTCCTGGATAGAGCTCACACCTGTCTCCTGGTTGGAGCTCACACCTGTCTCCTGGTTGGAGCACACACCTGTCTCCTGGATAGAGCACACACCTGTCTCCTGGACGGAGCACACACCTGTCTCCTGGACGGAGCTCACACCTGTCTCCTAATTGGAGCACACACCTGTCTCCTGGATGGAGCTCACACCTGTCTCCTGGTTGGAGCTCACACCTGTCTCCTGGATGGAGCTCACACCTGTCTCCTGGTTAGAGCTCACACCTGTCTCCTGGTTAGAGCTCACACCTGTCTCCTGGTTAGAGCTCACACCTGTCTCCTGGTTAGAGCTCACACCTGTCTCCTGGACGGAGCACACACCTGTCTCCTGGATGGAGCTCACACCTGTCTCCTGGATGGAGCTCACACCTGTCTCCTGGATGGAGCTCACACCTGTCTCCTGGATGGAGCTCACACCTGTCTCCTGGACGGAGCACACACCTGTCTCCTGGTTAGAGCTCACACCTGTCTCCTGGATGGAGCTCACACCTGTCTCCTGGATAGAGCACACACCTGTCTCCTGGTTGGAGCTCACACCTGTCTCCTGGACGGAGCACACACCTGTCTCCTGGATGGAGCTCACACCTGTCTCCTGGATGGAGCTCACACCTGTCTCCTGGATGGAGCTCACACCTGTCTCCTGGATGGAGCACACACCTGTCTCCTGGACGGAGCACACACCTGTCTCCTGGATGGAGCACACACCTGTCTCCTGGATGGAGCACACACCTGTCTCCTGGACGGAGCACACACCTGTCTCCTGGATGGAGCACACACCTGTCTCCTGGTTGGAGCTCACACCTGTCTCCTGGATGGAGCACACACCTGTCTCCTGGTTGGAGCACACACCTGTCTCCTGGATGGAGCACACACCTGTCTCCTGGATGGAGCACACACCTGTCTCCTGGATGGAGCTCACACCTGTCTCCTGGACGGAGCACACACCTGTCTCCTGGATGGAGCTCACACACCTGTCTCCTGGACGGAGCACACACCTGTCTCCTGGATAGAGCACACACCTGTCTCCTGGTTGGAGCTCACACCTGTCTCCTGGACGGAGCACACACCTGTCTCCTGGATGGAGCACACACCTGTCTCCTGGATGGAGCTCACACCTGTCTCCTGGATAGAGCACACACCTGTCTCCTGGATGGAGCACACACCTGTCTCCTGGACGGAGCACACTCCTGTCTCCTGGATAGAGCACACACCTGTCTCCTGGTTAGAGCTCACACCTGTCTCCTGGACGGAGCACACACCTGTCTCCTGGACGGAGCACACACCTGTCTCCTGGATGGAGCACACACCTGTCTCCTGGATGGAGCTCACACCTGTCTCCTGGATGGAGCACACACCTGTCTCCTGGACGGAGCACACACCTGTCACACACCTGTCTCCTGGATAGAGCACACACCTGTCTCATGGTTGGAGCACACACCTGTCTCCTGGATAGAGCACACACCTGTCTCCTGGATGGAGCTCACACCTGTCTCCTGGATGGAGCTCACACCTGTCTCCTGGATGGAGCACACACCTGTCTCCTGGATAGAGCACACACCTGTCTCCTGGATGGAGCACACACCTGTCTCCTGGATGGAGCACACACCTGTCTCCTGGACGGAGCACACACCTGTCTCCTGGTTAGAGCACACACCTGTCTCCTGGATAGAGCACACACCTGTCTCCTGGATGGAGCTCACACCTGTCTCCTGGATGGAGCACACACCTGTCTCCTGGTTAGAGCACACACCTGTCTCCTGGATGGAGCACACACCTGTCTCCTGGATGGAGCTCACACCTGTCTCCTGGTTGGAGCACACACCTGTCTCCTGGTTGGAGCACACACCTGTCTCCTGGATGGAGCACACACCTGTCTCCTGGTTAGAGCTCACACCTGTCTCCTGGTTGGAGCTCACACCTGTCTCCTGGACGGAGCACACACCTGTCTCCTGGACGGAGCACACACCTGTCTCCTGGATGGAGCACACACCTGTCTCCTGGATGGAGCACACACCTGTCTCCTGGACGGAGCACACACCTGTCTCCTGGATGGAGCACACACCTGTCTCCTGGATGGAGCTCACACCTGTCTCCTGGATGGAGCTCACACCTGTCTCCTGGATGGAGCTCACACCTGTCTCCTGGATGGAGCTCACACCTGTCTCCTGGATGGAGCACACACCTGTCTCCTGGATGGAGCACACTCCTGTCTCCTGGATGGAGCACACACCTGTCTCCTGGATGGAGCTCACACCTGTCTCCTGGTTGGAGCTCACACCTGTCTCCTGGATGGAGCACACACCTGTCTCCTGGACGGAGCTCACACCTGTCTCCTGGATGGAGCTCACACCTGTCTCCTGGATGGAGCACACACCTGTCTCCTGGTTGGAGCACACACCTGTCTCCTGGATAGAGCACACACCTGTCTCCTGGATGGAGCACACACCTGTCTCCTGGATAGAGCACACACCTGTCTCCTGGTTGGAGCACACACCTGTCTCCTGGTTGGAGCACACACCTGTCTCCTGGATGGAGCACACACCTGTCTCCTGGATGGAGCACACACCTGTCTCCTAATTGGAGCACACACCTGTCTCCTGGTTGGAGCACACACCTGTCTCCTGGTTGGAGCTCACACCTGTCTCCTGGACGGAGCACACACCTGTCTCCTGGTTGGAGCACACACCTGTCTCCTGGACGGAGCACACACCTGTCTCCTGGATAGAGCACACACCTGTCTCCTGGACGGAGCACACACCTGTCTCCTGGATGGAGCACACACCTGTCTCCTGGATGGAGCTCACACCTGTCTCCTGGATGGAGCACACACCTGTCTCCTGGACGGAGCACACACCTGTCTCCTGGATAGAGCACACACCTGTCTCCTGGTTGGAGCACACACCTGTCTCCTGGATAGAGCACACACCTGTCTCCTGGTTGGAGCACACACCTGTCTCCTGGATAGAGCACACACCTGTCTCCTGGATAGAGCACACACCTGTCTCCTGGTTGGAGCACACACCTGTCTCCTGGATGGAGCACACACCTGTCTCCTGGACGGAGCACACACCTGTCTCCTGGATGGAGCACACACCTGTCTCCTGGATGGAGCTCACACCTGTCTCCTGGATGGAGCACACACCTGTCTCCTGGACGGAGCACACACCTGTCTCCTGGATAGAGCACACACCTGTCTCCTGGATGGAGCACACACACCTGTCTCCTGGATGGAGCACACACCTGTCTCCTGGTTGGAGCACACACCTGTCTCCTGGATGGAGCACACCTGTCTCCTGGATGGAGCACACACCTGTCTCCTGGATGGAGCACACACCTGTCTCCTAATTGGAGCACACACCTGTCTCCTGGATGGAGCACACACCTGTCTCCTGGTTGGAGCACACGCCTGTCTCCTGGACGGAGCACACACCTGTCTCCTGGATGGAGCACACCTGTCTCCTGGATGGAGCACACCTGTCTCCTGGATGGAGCACACACCTGTCTCCTGGATGGAGCACACACCTGTCTCCTGGATTGAGCACACACCTGTCTCCTGGTTGGAGCACACACCTGTCTCCTGGTTGGAGCACACACCTGTCTCCTGGATGGAGCACACACCTGTCTCCTGGATGGAGCACACACCTGTCTCCTGGAGCACACACCTGTCTCCTGGATGGAGCACACACCTGTCTCCTGGATGGAGCACACACCTGTCTCCTGGACGGAGCACACACCTGTCTCCTGGACGGAGCACACACCTGTCTCCTGGTCTCCTGGACGGAGCACACACCTGTCTCCTGGATGGAGCACACACCTGTCTCCTGGATGGAGCTCACACCTGTCTCCTGGATGGAGCACACACCTGTCTCCTGGATGGAGCTCACACCTGTCTCCTGGATGGAGCTCACACCTGTCTCCTGGATGGAGCTCACACCTGTCTCCTGGATGGAGCACACACCTGTCTCCTGGATGGAGCACACACCTGTCTCCTGGATGGAGCACACACCTGTCTCCTGGATGGAGCACACACCTGTCTCCTGGATTGAGCACACACCTGTCTCCTGGACGGAGCACACACCTGTCTCCTGGATGGAGCACACACCTGTCTCCTGGATGGAGCACACACCTGTCTCCTGGATGGAGCTCACACCTGTCTCCTGGATGGAGCACACACCTGTCTCCTGGATGGAGCACACACCTGTCTCCTGGATGGAGCACACACCTGTCTCCTGGAAGGAGCACACACCTGTCTCCTGGTTGGAGCACACACCTGTCTCTTGGTTTGAACTCACACCTGTCTCCTGGTTGGAGCACACACCTGTCTCCTGGATGGAGCACACACCTGTCTCTGTCTCACACCTGTCTCCTGGATGGAGCTCACACCTGTCTCCTGGATGGAGCACACACCTGTCTCTTGGTTGGAGCTCACACCTGTCTCCTGGTTGGAGCACACACCTGTCTCCTGGTTGGAGCACACACCTGTCTCCTGGTTGGGGCACACACCTGTCTCCTGGTTGGAGCACACACCTGTCTCCTGGTTGGGGCACACACCTGTCTCCTGGTTGGGGCACACACCTGTCTCCTGGTTGCAGCACACACCTGTCTCCTGGATGGGGCACACACCTGTCTCCTGGATGGAGCACACACCTGTCTCCTGGATGGAGCTCACACCTGTCTCCTGGATGGAGCTCACACCTGTCTCCTGGTTGGAGCACACACCTGTCTCCTAACATTAATGAGGTCATATTGATCCCCTGATGATGAGGTCCCTTCAGTTTGGCATTGATGAGGTCATATTGATCCCCTGATGATTGAGTCTCAGTAATATGTCATTGATGAGGTTATAAAGATTTCCCAATGATGAGTTCCCAGCAGTCTTTAATGAGGTCATAATGATCTCCTGATTATAAGGTCACATCAGTCTGGCATTTATGAGGTCATAGTGATCCCCTGATGTAGAAGTCTGAGTGGTCTGACTTTGATGATGTCATAGCAATCCCCCAATTAATGAGGTCCCAGTGCTCTGACATTGATGAGGTCACAGCGATCTCCTACTGATGAGATCTCAGCAGTCTGTCATTAGTGAGGTCATATCGATTCTCCGATGACTATGATCTGCCATTGATGAGGTCATAGCAATCCCCCAGTGCTGAGATCCCACAGGCCTGGCATTAATGAAGTCATAGCAATCTCTCTGAGGTCACAGTGATCAGGCATTGATAAAAGGTCATGGTGACTCCCCAACAATGAGGTCCTCGCATTCCAGCATCCTTTGATGGGGAAGTCACTTCAGTCTGGCATTGGTGAGGTCATAGCGGGCCGGGCTCCTATGATGAGGTCATATCGGTTGGGCATTGATGAGGTCGCAGTGCTACCTTCAAAATGAGGTCACAGTGATACCTTGATGATGAGGTCACAGTGCTACCTTGATAATGAGGTCACAGTGATACCTTGATGATGAGGTCACAGTGATACCTTGATGATGAGGTCACAGTGCTACCTTGATGATGAGGTCACAGTGATACCTTGATGATGAGGTCACAGTGATACCTTGATGATGAGGTCACAGTGATACCTTGATGATGAGGTCAGAGTGCTACCTTGATGATGAGGTCACAGTGATACCTTGATGATGAGGTCACAGTGATACCTTGATGATGAGGTCACAGTGCTACCTTGATGATGAGGTCACAGTGATACCTTGATGATGAGGTCACGGTGCTACCTTGATGATGAGGTCACGGTGCTACCTTGATGATGAGGTCACAGTGATACCTTGATGATGAGGTCACAGTGCTACCTTGATGATGAGGTCACAGTGCTACCTTGATGATGAGGTCACGGTGCTACCTTGATGATGAGGTCACGGTGCTACCTTGATGATGAGGTCACGGTGCTACCTTGATGATGAGGTCACGGTGCTACCTTGATGATGAGGTCACAGTGCTACCTTGATGATGAGGTCACAGTGCTACCTTGATGATGAGGTCACAGTGATACCTTGATGATGAGGTCACGGTGCTACCTTGATGAGGTCACGGTGCTACCTTGATGATGAGGTCACAGTGCTACCTTGATGATGAGGTCACAGTGATACCTTGATGATGAGGTCACAGTGCTACCTTGATGATGAGGTCACAGTGATACCTTGATAATGAGGTCACAGTGATACCTTAATGATGAGGTCACATCGGTCGGGCATTGATGAGAATGACGTGTTGATGGATCCATCTCTGGTTGATGAGTCCCACCACATCCCTCCTGTGTGGACGGAGCACTTATTGTCCATTAATCCGTCTCTTCCGACGCGTTCCATTACATCTCATTATGTATTCGGAGAAGTGATGTTCTGAACGCGCTGAGTGGTGAAGGTGGAGGGTGAGGATTGTATCTTCTGTGTGTGTCATATGCAGAGCGCTGACATGGCATCCACCCCGATTATATGGACAGAGTGCCCGGAGGGAGGACACATGGGAGGCCTTCCTATTGGTCATACAATCTTCTGACATGCAGAGCCTTGAAAAAGTATTCATACCCCTCGAAATTCCCCACATTTTGTTACAACCAAAAACAGAAATGTATTTTATTGGGATTTTCTGTGATGGACCAACACAAAGTGTCACATAATTGTGAAGTGGAAGGAAAATGATAAATGATACAAATAAATATGTGAAAAGTGTGGGGGGGGGGGCATTTGTATGGCGCCCCCCGGAGTCAATACTTTCTGACCCGGGAACCACAATTAGAGTGTGAGCTCAGCTGGCCGGGGGTTGGTGGTTGAACCGCGGCTCCCCCCGGCGGAGCTGCACAGCACGCCGCGCGGCGTAGAGTCGTATCTGCTGACAGCGCAGAGACCGCCGCCCGCCTCCCCCCCGCTCCCTCCGCTTCCTGCGATTATGGCGTCTGTTGTTCTCCTCCCGCCGGGGAGTCCGATCCGATCGTCTGAGGATCACCGACAATAAAACACAACAAAAGGCCCCCAAAATACCCGCCAATTACACAAAAATAAAGACGGCGCGGAGCGGCGCCGCGGCGCTCATTAAATTCTGCGATTTCCCGGCTAGAAAATGTTCAGAAATATTTGTCCGGTTGCTATGGAGATTATCAGAAAAGTCGGCGATAATTAGGAGGAAGGAGGCGAGTGCGAGGTTAGGAGCCGGGGGGACGTTGCACGCGGCCGCCGCTGTCTGTGTCGCCCACCACCCCACCCCCCCCCATCAGCCAATCAGGCCCTCAGTTTTTTTCCTTACATACTGAATTCCAGACAAATGGAGGACACAACTCTTCCGTGTGTCAGTTATTTAATACAAACAGCGTGATGCCCGAATGTGATCTGTACAGCAGAGCTTAGACTGGGGGGAGGGAGAAGCAGCGCAATGAGCCAATCCGTTCAAGAAGCATGCTGATAGGAGGAGGAGAGAGCAGAGTGACAGAGAAATTAGTTCACCATTGGGCTGCTTCTCCTCTCTATGTCCAATAACAGGCTGGGGGGAGGGTCCAGGGGGACCTGGGCTTTGAGGAAGTGAGTTGACTGAGGACATCTAGTGGCAGAACAAAGTACTGCTGGGGAAGTTTCTGGGTTGAAGGTGAATATTGCAGCAAAACATGATCTTTTATTGGGGTATTCCAGTCCACTCCAGAGCATGCTGGTACTTGTAGTTCTCTCACTAAACATGCAGGGCATGCTGGTACTTGTAGTTCCCTCACTAAACATGCAGAGCCTGCTGGAACTTGTAGTTCTCCCACTAAACATGCAGAGCATGCTGGAACTTGTAGTTCTTTCACTAAACATGCAAAACATGCTGGTACTTGTAGTTCTCTCACTAAACATGCAGGGCATGCTGGTACTTGTAGTTCTCTCACTAAACATGCAGGGCATGCTGGTACTTGTAGTTCTCTCACTAAACATGCAGGGCATGCTGGAACTTGTAGTTCTCTCACTAAACATGCAGGGCATGCTGGAACTTGTAGTTCCCTCACTAAACATGCAGGGCATGCTGGTACTTGTAGTTCTCTCACTAAACATGCAGGGCATGCTGGTACTTGTAGTTCTCTCACTAAACATGCAGGGCATGCTGGTACTTGTAGTTCTCTCACTAAACATGCAGGGCATGCTGGTACTTGTAGTTCTCTCACTAAACATGCAGAGCATGCTGGTACTTGTAGTTCCCTCACTAAACATGCAGGGCATGCTGGAACTTGTAGTTCTCTCACTAAACATGCAGGGCATGCTGGAACTTGTAGTTCCCTTACTAAACATGCAGGGCATGCTGGTGCTTGTAGTTCTCTCACTAAACATGCAGGGCATGCTGGTGCTTGTAGTTCTCTCACTAAACATGCAGGGCATGCTGGTACTTGTAGTTCTCTCACTAAACATGCAGGGCATGCTGGTACTTGTAGTTCTCTCACTAAACATGCAGGGCATGCTGGAACTTGTAGTTCTCTCACTAAACATGCAGAGCATGCTGGAACTTGTAGTTCTCTCACTAAACATGCAGGGCATGCTGGTACTTGTAGTTCCCTCACTAAACATGCAGGGCATGCTGGAACTTGTAGTTCTCTCACTAAACATGCAGGGCATGCTGGAACTTGTAGTTCCCTTACTAAACATGCAGGGCATGCTGGTGCTTGTAGTTCTCTCACTAAACATGCAGGGCATGCTGGTGCTTGTAGTTCTCTCACTAAACATGCAGAGCATGCTGGTACTTGTAGTTCTCTCACTAAACATGCAGGGCATGCTGGTACTTGTAGTTCTCTCACTAAACATGCAGGGCATGCTGGAACTTGTAGTTCTCTCACTAAACATGCAGAGCATGCTGGTACTTGTAGTTCTCTCACTAAACATGCAGAGCATGCTGGAACTTGTAGTTCTCTCACTAAACATGCAGGGCATGCTGGTACTTGTAGTTCTCTCACTAAACATGCAGGGCATGCTGGTACTTGTAGTTCTCTCACTATATAAATGATGAATGGGGATGGGGGACAGTGACTGTGCTGGGGCTTGTAGTGCTCCCACTACTTAGTATGCAGAGCATGCTGGAAATTGGGTTATGCTGGGAGGTGTAGTGCCTCAGTCCCGTATCATACAATAATGTATATTCCTGTATAGGTGATGCTGGGAGTTGTGGTCCCTCACCCGGACACCCCCCATTGCTGGCTCAGTGTGACAGGCGGTGTACGTGGGAGGGAGTCCGGGGGAGATAATCCCTTGTATTGGATCTCAGCTTCTAATACCGTTCTGCTTGATTGGTTTATCTGATAATCTGCGCCGCGCTTTCCCTTTTCCTGGCTAAATCCCGACACGTGTACGCAGTGCCGATCCTGACCTCCCTGGGGCCCTAAGCAAAATTCTGCTGAGGGGCCCTCTACCTGACCCGTCATGCCGTGAGCTATGTAAGCAATTTGCCACACAGTCACACCTGACACAATACAATCCTCCCTCCTTCAAACAAAACAGTCAAAGAATAAGTACAACAATATAGAACAGAATGAGGTCCCCAGAGAGCCCCCCTTACATCAGGGTCCCCAGAGAGCCCCCCCCTTACATCAGGGTCCCCAGAGAGCCCCCCCCTTACATCAGGGTCCCCAGAGAGCCCCCCTTACATCAGGGTCCCCAGAGAGCCCCCCCCTTACATCAGGGTCCCCAGAGAGCCCCCCCTTACATCAGGGTCCCCAGAGAGCCCTCCTTACATCAGGGTCCCCAGAGAGCCCCCCTTACATCAGGGTCCCCAGAGAGCACCCCCCTTACATCAGGGTCCCCAGAGAGCCCCCCTTACATCAGGGTCCCCAGAGAGCACCCCCACTTACACCAGGGTCCCCAGAGAGCCCCCACTTACACCAGGGTCCCCAGAGAGCCCCCCCTTACACCAGGGTCCCCAGAGAGCACCCCCCTTACATCAGGGTCCCCAGAGAGCCCCACCTTACATCAGGGTCCCCAGAGAGCACCCCCCTTACATCAGGGTCCCCAGAGAGCCCCCCCTTACACCAGGGTCCCCAGAGAGCCCCTCCTTACATCAGGATCCCCAGAGAGACCCCCCCTTACATCAGGGTCCCCAGAGAGCCCCCCCTTACACCAGGGTCCCCAGAGAGCCATCCCTTACATCAGGGTCCCCAGAGAGCCCCCCCTTACATCAGGGTCCCCAGAGAGCCCCCCCTTACACCAGGGTCCCCAGAGAGCCCCCCTTACACCAGGGTCCCCAGAGAGCCTCCCCCTTACATCAGGGTCCCCAGAGAGCCCCCCCCCTTACATCAGGGTCCCCAGAGAGCCTCCCCCTTACATCAGGATCCCCAGAGAGCCCCCCTTACACCAGGGTCCCCAGAGAGCCCCCCCTTACACCAGGGTCCCCAGAGAGCACCCCCTTACATAAAGGTCCCCAGAGAGCCCCCATTACACCAGGGTCCCCAGAGAGCCCCCCCCCCTTACATCAGGGTCCTCAGAGAGCCCCCCCCCTTACATCGGGGTCCCCAGAGAGCCCCCTACTTACATCAGGGTCCCCAGAGAGCCCCCCCTTACACCAGGGTCCCCAGAGAGCCCCTCCTTACATCAGGATCCCCAGAGAGACCCCCTTACATCAGGGTCCCCAGAGAGCCCCCCCTTACACCAGGGTCCCCAGAGAGCCCCCCTTACATCAGGGTCCCCAGAGAGCCACACCCTTACACCAGGGTCCCCAGAGAGCCCCCCCTTACACCAGGGTCCCCAGAGAGCCCCCCCTTACATCAGGGTCCCCAGAGAGCCCCCCCTTACATCAGGGTCCCCAGAGAGCCCCCCCCTTACATCAGGGTCCCCAGAGAGCCCCCCCCTTACATCAGGGTCCCCAGAGAGCCCCCCCTTACATCAGGGTCCCCAGAGAGCCCCCCCCTTACACCAGGGTCCCCAGAGAGCCCCCCCCTTACATCAGGGTCCCCAGAGAGCCCCCCCCTTACACCAGGGTCCCCAGAGAGGTCCCCCCCTTACACCAGGGTCCCCAGAGAGCCCCCCCCTTACATCAGGGTCTCCCAGAGAGCCCCCCCTTACACCAGGGTCCCCAGGGTCCCCAGAGAGATCCCCAGAGAGCCCCCCCCTACACCAGGGTCCCCAGAGAGCATCAGGGTCCCCAGAGAGCCTCCCCTTACATCAGGGTCTGCAGCATTGCCCTTTACATCAGAGTCCCCCCTTGCACTGTAAGGTGGAATCCTGCATACTATGATGTAAAGGGGAACTCTGGGAATGTGGGAGGACTCTGGTGACCAGAGAAAAAAAACACTAAGATAAGGGGGTTTACTGATATAAGGGGGAAACCTTTATATCAGTGCCCCCTTACAATATTGTATTGACCCCCCCCTAGACTGGCCTGGCGGTGCTGTCACTGACCTCCTCTCAGGTGCATCATGAAGGGCTCAGTCAGGCGGCTCCAGCTTGGTGGCTCTGGTTTTATCCTATAGTTTCCTCAGAGGCTGCAAGGGGGGGGGGGGGCAGGAGGTCAGAGGCTGCGAGGGGGGGACAGGAGGTCAGAGGCTGCGAGGGGGGGCAGGAGGTCAGAGGCTGCGAGGGGGGGGCAGGAGGTCTGAGGCTGCGAGGGGGGGGAAAGGAGGTCCGAGGCTGCGAAGGGGGGGACAGGAGGTCCGAGGCTGCGAGGGGGGGGCAGGAGGTCAGAGGCTGCGAGGGGGGGAAGGAGGTCAGAGGCTGCGAGGGGGGGGGACAGGAGGTCAGAGGCTGCGAGGGGGGGACAGGAGGTCAGAGGCTGCGAGGGGGGGACAGGAGGTCAGAGGCTGCGAGGGGGGGACAGGAGGTCAGAGGCTGCAAGGGGGGGACAGGAGGTCAGAGGCTGTGAGGGGGAGGACAGGAGGTCAGAGGCTGCGAGGGGGGCAGGAGGTCAGAGGCTGCGAGGGGGGGGCAGGAGGTCAGAGGCTGCGAGGGGGGGGGCAGGAGGTCTGAGGCTGGGAGGGGGGGGACAGGAGGTCAGAGGCTGCGAGGGGGGGGACAGGAGGTCCGAGGCTGCGAGGGGGGGAGCAGGAGGTCAGAGGCTGCGAGGGGGGGCAGGAGGTCAGAAGCTGCGAGGGGGGGCAGGAGGTCAGAGGCTGCGAGGGGGGGCAGGAGGTCAGAAGCTGCGAGGGGGGGCAGGAGGTCAGAGGCTGCGAGGGGGGGCAGGAGGTCAGAGGCTGCGGAGGGGACGTTTTATTTTTTTTAAAATGCTTGGCGCCATCGCGTCACTGCGCATGGGGCCGCTGCCGCCGCTGTGAGGGCAGCGGCGCCTGAAAAAAAGATGGCCGCGGGGCCGACATGCAACTGCGCATGCGCCAGCGCTGTTGCCGCTGCTTGGCAATTTTCGGAAAGGTGGGCGCATGCGCAGTTGCATGTCGGCCCGCGGCCATCTTTTTTTCAGGCGGCAGCGGCCCCAGGGGCCCCCGAGCAGAAACGGTCCGCCCCTGGGGCCCTGCACAGCGGCGGGTCCCTACGCAGCTTGCGTAGTCCGCGTATAGGGCGGATCGGCTCTACGTGTACGCCTCTCATCGCCTCTCATCGCCTCTCATCGCCTCTCATCGCCTCTCATCGCCTATACAGCAGGGATGTGCAATTAGCGGACCTCCAGCTGTTGCAGAACTACAAGTCCCATGAGGCATAGCAAGACTCTGAGAGCCACAAGCATGACACCCAGAGGCAGAGGCATGATGGGACTTGTGCAACAGCTGGTGGTCCGCTAATTGCATATCCCTGGTATACAGTATCTGACAAAAGTAAGTACACCCCCCAGTCACATTTCTTTCTATATTTTCATGTGACAACACTGAAGAAATGACACTTGTCTACAATGTAAAGTAGTGAGTGTACAGCTTGTATAACAGTGTAAATTTGCCGTCCCCTCAAAATAACTCAACACACAGCCATTAATGTCTAAACCGCTGGCAACAAAAGTCAGGACACCCCTAAGTGAAAATCTCCAAATTGGAGCCCAAAGTGTCGATATTTTGTGTGGCCGCCATTATTCTCCAGCACTGCCTTAACCCTCTTGGGCATGGAGGTCACCAGAGCTTCACAGGTTGTCACTGTCCGAATCAACCAAAACCCGTTTAACAAATTTTTCCGAATATTCGTTAATTCGAAAATCAGAAAATTCTAAAATTTAGAAATGAGAAAATTCGGAAATCCGAAAATAAAAGGAACTTCAAAAGAAGAACAAAAATCAGAAAATTCGTAAATCTGAAATAATAACTAACTAATAATTACCAACTATTAAATTATAGGTATTGGAATATCCTTTCAAATTTGGCTGTGAGCGAACGTAACGAATACGAATTTATCCGAAGTTACGAATTTTCCAAAATAACGAATGCAGAATCTAAACGAATGGAACAAATTAATAATAATAAATAATAATAATAATACAACGTTTTTATTATTATTTTTATTATTATTATTATTATTATTATTATTATTAATAATAATAATAATAATAATAATAATATAAAAAGTTTTCATTATTATTATTATTATTATTATTATTATTATTATTATTTATTAATTTGTTACGCTCCATTCGTTTAGATACGGCATTCGTTATTTCGGATAATACGTAACTTCGGATAAATTTGCATTTAAATTTGTTTTTATTATTATTATTATTAATAATAATTATTATTTATTATTATTAATAATAAATAATAATAATATAAAGTTTTAATTATTATTATTATTAATTTGTTATGTTCCATTTGTTTAGATATGGCATTCGTTATTTCAGATAATTTGTAACTTTCGGATAAATTTGCATTTAAATTTGTTTTTATTATTATTATTATTTATTTATTATTAATAATAATAATAAATAATAATAATAAAACATTTTCATTATTATTATTATTTATTATTATTAATTCCGTTCCATTTGTTTAGATGCGACATTCGTTATTTTGGATAATTCGTAACTTCGGATTTATTTGTATTCGTTACGTTCACTAACAGCCAAATTAGAAAGGAAATTCCAATGCCTATAATTTAAAAGTTAGTTATTATTAGTTACTTAGTTATTATTTAGAATTTCTGAATTTTTGATTTTTGATTATTCAAATTTCAGAATTTTCTAATTTCCGAAATTATGAATTTACGAATTTTGGATTTCCGAATTTACGAATTTACAAATTTATGAATTTCGATCATAACGAATGACCCAAAAAAAAAAAAAAACGAAAACGGACAAATTTTTCGGCAGTGCACATGTCTAGGTGACTCCACCATTCCACTTGGTGATGATGAGGAGATCTCCCCGGGATCCAGCTTGTAACGTTCGGTTTTAGGTGGAGCTTTGTGTGTCTTTCTTAGAAGAAGATAAATGAAATATCGGGGAAAACCTTTCCGTCTGTCTCTGAATTTTTTCCTTTTTTTTCCCCTCCCAGGCCGGAAGTTCATCATCGCCAACGCCCGCGTGGAGAACTGCGCCGTGATTTACTGCAACGATGGCTTCTGCTCCATGTGCGGCTACACCAGGGCGGAGGTCATGCAGCGGCCCTGCACCTGCGACTTCCTGTACGGCCCGCGCACCACCTCCAGCGCCGTGTCCCAGATCGCTCAGGCCTTGGTGGGATCCGAGGAGCGTAAGGTGGAGATCTCCTTCTACCGCAAAGACGGTGAGTGCGCCAAGTTACTGTTCCTCTATCCGATCGTGTCTCCAGAATCTGAGGGGCCCCACTTTGTGCAGGGTCAGACCGGGATGGAGAGGATCAATGCTGATACTTTGTTGTTACCTTGTTGTTATTTTAATTACCATTAGGCAGAATAGGCTGGTGCCTAGGGCCACAGAGACACTGAGTTAATCGGGGCGATCCATTGGGAAGTGTGAGGGGCCCCATATTGTACAAGGTCAGTGTGGGGGACAGAGATGAGTGGTGGGATCAGAAGTAGGTGGAGCGCAGGAGGCGTGTAATGGTGGAACACAGGGGGTATGTAAAGGTGAAGCACAGGGGGTATGTAATGGTGGAAGACGGGGGGTATGTAATGGTGGAGCACAGGGGGTATGTAATGGTGGAGTACGGGGGGGGGTATGTAATGGTGGAACACAGGGGGTATGTAATGGTGAAGCACAGGGGGTATGTAATGGTGAAGCACGGGGGGTATGTAATGGTGGAACACAGGGGGTATATAATGGTGAAGCACAGGGGGTATATAATGGTGGAGCACAGGGGGTATATAATGGTGGAGCACAGGGGGTATATAATGGCAGAGCACAGGGGGGTATGTAATGGTGAAGCACAGGGGGTATGTAATGGTGAAGCACTGGGGGTATGTAATGGTGAAGCACTGGGGGTATGTAATGGTGAAGCACAGGGGGGTATGTAATGGTGAAGCACAGGGGGTATGTAATGGTGAAGCACAGGGGGTATGTAATGGTGAAGCACTGGGGGTATGTAATGGTGAAGCACTGGGGGTATGTAATGGTGAAGCACAGGGGGTATGTAATGGTGAAGCACAGGGGGTATATAATGGTGGAGCACAGGGGGGTATGTAATGGTGGAGCACAGGGGGTATGTAATGGTGGAGCGCAGGGGGGTATGTAATGGTGAAGCACTGGGGGTATGTAATGGTGAAGCACTGGGGGTATGTAATGGTGAAGCACAGGGGGTATGTAATGGTGGAGCACAGGGGGTATGTAATGGTGGAGCACAGGGGGTATGTAATGGTGAAGCACAGGGGGTATGTAATGGTGAAGCACAGGGGGTATGTAATGGTGGAGCACAGGGGGTATGTAATGGTGAAGCACTGGGGGTATGTAATGGTGAAGCACAGGGGGTATGTAATGGTGGAGCACTGGGGGTATGTAATGGTGAAGCACAGGGGGTATGTAATGGTGAAGCACTGGGGGTATGTAATGGTGGAGGACGGGGGGTATGTAATGGTGGAGTACGGGGGGTATATAATGATGAAGCACGGGGGTTATGTTATGGTGAAGCACAGGGGGTATATAATGATGAAGCACAGGGGGTATATAATGGTGGAGCACAGGGGGTATATAATGGTGGAGCACAGGGGGTATATAATGGTGGAGCACAGGGGGTATGTAATGGTGGAGCACGGGGGGTATATAATGGTGAAGCACAGGGGGTATGTAATGGTGGAGCACAGGGGGTATGTAATGGTGGAGCACAGGGGGGTATGTAATGGTGAAGCACGGGGGTATATAATGGTGGAGCACAGGGGGGTATATAATGGTGGAGCACAGGGGGGTATATAATGGTGGAGCACAGGGGGTATATAATGGTGGAGCACAGGGGGTATATAATGGTGGAGCACAGGGGGTATGTAATGGTGGAGCACAGGGGGTATATAATGGTGGAGCACAGGGAGTATGTAATGGTGAAGCACAGGGGGTATGTAATGGTGGAGCACAGGGGGTATATAATGGTGGAGCACAGGGGGTATGTAATGGTGGAGCACAGGAGGTATATAATGGTGGGGCACAGGAGGTATATAATGGTGGGGCACGGGGGGTATGTGATGGCGGAGCACAGGGGGTATGTAATGGTGGAGCGCAGAGGTTATGATGGTATGACAATGTTTCCACCAATCCTTTAAGTCCTGCATAATCCACCAATGGGGATCCTGGTGAGGGGCTTTGAACTGATCGGATTCCTGTTCAGGGAGTTCATAGGTGAAAGGCAAAACCCCCAGACTCCCAGACTCCCAGACTTCCAGACTCTCAGACTTCCAGACTCTCAGACTTCCAGACTCTCAGACTTCCAGACTTCCAGACTCCCAGACTTCCAGACTTCCAGACTTCCAGACTCCCAGACTGCCCTCTAAGGGAGGTCCAGCTCTGTCCAGTTCCTGGTGCCCAACTGCAGAACCCCATGAAATATGAGGGCCCCAGTCCTCAATACTCCATGTTGCTGGTATGTGGTGGCCATGAAGGCTTGTTACCATTCTAACATCTGGACTACCAATAGTGGGTGGGTTGGCAGTTCTCCCCCGCCAGGCCCCGGCTTGGCATGGAAGTTGGATAAGTCACCATATTGATGGGGTCTGGGAGTGGCAGTCCCTTCCCCGCCCTACTAGTGAGAGGAGCTGCATCAGGAGCTCTGGGGGGCCACCAATTACTGGCAGGTGGAAGTGTCTGTTAACCCAACATCAGATGCCACAAAGTAGACGAAACAAAATGGCACCCAAAAGGCCAACAACATTGAGAAAACTGCCAGGCCAGCCACCCACTGCTGATTGGTCCATGTAGCACATTGTCCTCTTCTCAACGGGCTCATCTATTAAGCCTGTGTTCTGGAGGAGGAGGGCAGGAGTAGCCAGCAGGTCCATACTTGTGATGGCCATCAGACTGGAGTATAGACAACATGGAAGCCCAGGTCCTAGGGATGGTCCAGACTGGCCTGCATGTTACAACACATCATCCACCCAATGACCTTGCCGGCCACTCTACCAAAGATATCCCAGGGACATGTAGATGACCCACATTGGTGGGGCCACCACAATGGCAAGGTCTGTGATTGGTGATTAAAGTATCCGCTGTCATGAGGATCATTCTCCACTCACCCTAGGGACCTTATTACTGCAGTAGCCGCTAAGACCCCCCACCCCCCCACCCCCCAGCTTCCTTCACTTGTATTAATGAGGAAAGATGGACAGAAATGAAAAAGACTCAACATGTTGGGGGCTGTGACTCCGAGCCTCCTCTGGGATATATGGGATGTTTGGACTGTTTTGGGGGTTAAAGTGTGTTGGGTTTATCCATGACAGCTATCCATTGCACACAATGTAATTCCATCCTCCAGGAGTATCCGGGATGGTATCTGCTGAGGTATCCAGGGAGGTATCTGAGGAGGTATCTGAGAAGATATGAGGAGTGAGGTTTTTGCAGAGGTATCTGAGGAGGTATCCAAGGAGGTATTTGGGGAGAAATCTGAGGAGGTGCCTGGGAGGTATCTGAGGAGGTGTACAGGGAGGTATCTAAGGTGGTGTCCAGGGGGCTATCTGAGGAGGTATCCAGGGAGGTAAATGAGGAGGTATCCAGTGAGGTGTCTGTGGAGGTTTCTGAGGAGGTATTCAGGGAGGTATCTGAGGAGGTATTCAGGGAGGTATTTGAGGAGGTACCTGGGGAGGTATCTAGGGAGGTATCTGAGGATGTATCCAGTGAGGTGTCTGTGGAGGTATCTAAGGAGGTATTCGGGAGGTATCTGGGGAGGTATCTAAGGAGGTGTCCAGGGAAGTATCGACGGAGGTGTTCAGGAAGGTATCTGGGGAGGTATGTAAGGAAGGTTCCAGGGAGGTATTTGGGGAGGTATCTAAGGAGGTGCCTGGGAGGTATCAGAGCAGGTCCCTGGGAGGTATCTGAGAAGGTGTCTGGGAGGTATCTGAGGAGGTGTCTGGGAGGTATCTGAGGAGGTGTCTGGGAGGTATCTGAGGAGGTGTCTGGGAGGTATCTGAGGAGGTGCCCAGGGAGGTTATTGAGGAGGTGTACAGGGAGGTATCTGAGAGGGTGTCCGGGAGTTATCTGAGGAGGTGTACAGGGAGGTATCTAAGGTGGTGTCCAGGGGGCTATCTGAGGAGGCATCCAGGGAGGTAAATGTGGAGGTATCCAGTGAGGTGTCTGTGGAGGTTTCTGAGGAGGTATTCAGGGAGGTATCTGAGGAGGTATTCGGGGAGGTATTTGAGGAGGTACCTGGGGAGGTATCTAGGGAGGTATCTGAGGATGTATCCAGTGAGGTGTCTGTGGAGGTATCTAAGGAGGTATTCGGGGAGGTATCTTGGGAGGTATCTAAGGAGGTGTCCAGGGAGGTATCGACTGAGGTTTTCAGGGAGGTATCTGGGGAGGTATGTAAGGAAGGTTCCAGGGAGGTATTTGGGAAGGTATCTAAGGAGGCATCCAGGGAGGTATTTGGGGAGGTATCTAAGGAGGTGTCCAGGGAGGTCTCTAAGGAGGCATCCAGGGAGGTATCTGGGGAAGTATCTAAGGAGGTGTCCAGGGAGGTATCTAAGGAGGCATCCAGGGAGGTATCTGGGGAAGTATCTAAGGAGGCATCCAGGGAGGTACCTGGGGAGGTATCTAAGGAGGTATCCAGGGAGGTATCTAAGGAGGCATCCAGGGAGGTATCTGGGGAGGTATCTAAGGAGGCATCCAGGGAGGTATCTGGGGAGGTATGTAAGGAAGGTTCCAGGGAGGTATTTGGGGAGGTATCTAAGGAGGTGTCCAGGGAGGTCTCTAAGGAGGCATCCAGGGAGGTATCTGGGGAAGTATCTAAGGAGGTGTCCAGGGAGGTATCTAAGGAGGCATCCAGGGAGGTATCTGGGGAAGTATCTAAGGAGGCATCCAGGGGGGTATCTGGGGAGGTATCTAAGGAGGTGTCCAGGGAGGTATCCAAGGAGGCATCCAGGGAGGTATCTGGGGAGGTATCTAAGGAGGTGTCCAGGGAGGTATCTAAGGAGGCATCCAGGGAGGTATCTGGGGGAGGTATGTAAGGAGATATCTGGAGAGGTATCCCTGTCTGAATCACCTCTAAATGTTTGACCTCTACAGGCCGAGAAGCGGCTGTTCTGTCGGATCATTATATAAATCCTTTCACAGATCAGAAGGGACAGATGTGGCCAGATCTCCACATAACAGAGGACACCTGGAGGTCATTTGAGGCCACCGCATACTCACACCGGGAATCAACCGGATTTCTCACAGAAATGTCAGATACCATCCATCACACTGCTTCCCAAGGCGTCGAGATTATAAGCATGAAAACCGCAGCCTTTACTTGACGACCCATGAGATGGGGGTCACCTCTTACATCTGGGACACCTCTGGCTCTGGGGTTACTTTTGACATTGGGGTCACCTCTCACTCTGGGGTCACCTTTGATATTGGGTGTCTCCTCTGGCATTGAGTTTAGCTCTTACATTGGGGTCACCTCTCACTCTGGGGTCACCTTTGATATTGGGTGTCTCCTCTGGCATTGAGTTTAGCTCTTACATTGGGGTCACCTCTCACTCTGGGGTCACCTTTTGATATTGGGTGTCTCCTCTGACATTGAGTTTAGCTCTTACATTGGGGTCACCTCTCACTCTGGGGTCACCTTTGATATTGGGTGTCTCCTCTGACATTTAGGTCTCCTCTGACATTGAGTTTAGCTCTTACATTGGGGTCACCTCTCACTCTGGGGTCACCTTTGATATTGGGTGTCTCCTCTGACATTGAGTTTGGCTCTTACATTGGGGTCACCTCTCACTCTGGGGTCACCTTTGATATTGGGTGTCTCCTCTGACATTGAGTTTAGCTCTTACATTGGGGTCACCTCTGGCTCTGGGGTTACTTTTGACATTGGGGTCCCCTCTCACTCTGGGTTCACCTTTGATATTGTGTGTCTCCTCTGACATTTAGGTCTCCTCTGACATTGAGTTTAGCTCTTACATTGGGGTCACCTCTGGCTCTGGGGTTACTTTTGACATTGGGGTCCCCTCTCACTCTGGGGTCACCTTTGATATTGGGTGTCTCCTCTGACATTGAGTTTGGCTCTTACATTGGGGCCACTTCTGGCCTTCTTTCCCTATGTAGAGTTCAGCATCTCTCTTACATTGGGGTCACCACTGGCCTTCTTTCCCTATGTAGAGTTCAGCAGGTGATAAATGATGAGATGAGTTTGCAGCGCGGAGTCCCAGGCTCAGCTCTCTGGGGTTCTGTTTTCGGGGTTAACTGTGTGTGTGTGGGGGGGGGGGGGCGGGCGGGGGGGGTTTGTGTGGGGGGGTGTGGGTGGGGGGGGGGGGGGGATTTATGTGGCCGGCTCTAATCTCCTTCCAATAATAACATTTCACAGATTTATCCGTTTATTGCGAGAGAATTACCGACAGGGCAAAGTGACCTCCACCGGGCACATAATGTCACTCGGAGGAGACACCGAGCGCCGTCCACTCGCCAGATTATTACACTGACCACCCTGTACCTCTGTTCTGTTGTTGTTACATTGTTTCAGGTGTCTTCATATTATTATACAAGGATTATATTCTTCATAATGTTCTTGTGGTGGTGAGTGGTTTCCTTGCCCCCTCCCCTGTGCTCCCAGCTTCGTGTTGTAGCGCGCGGTGTAATGGCGGTGCGATGGCGTCTCAGAGGACAGTTGTTGGAGAAGACGATGGTTGGGACAACGGTTGGATGCCAATGTTACCTGACCGCGCCCTTTATGTTGTGCTCGGTGTACATTTCCCGAGCCCATGTAAAGAAGCCCTCCGCAGAAGACACCCGATACTGCTTTCCCTGCCAGGCCGCGCCGTATCCATTGCAGACCCCAGAGGACTCTGGGAAGGAGTCAGCCGGCACTAATGAGCCCGCAGACTGCATTGCAGAGATCTATGGAGAGCCGTCCGGGCCAGAGGATCAGAGTGGTAATTGGATGTGGTTGGAGGATGTGGAAGGACGAGCTGGGAAATGGAATCGATCACTTAGACTTATTTATACCAACTCCCTGGGCGTGTCATGTGACTGGCGCCACGATGTCCGCCCACCCGGCCCGTGACATCTGGGGGACAAACGTTTTATTAGTGGCGACACTTTCTAGCACTGCTGTGAGATGATATCTGCTGATGGATTAACACCATAAACTCCATACACCCCCTGTGTCCCTCAAGGAGATCCAGCCAGGGCAAGTGACAGGGTCTCTTTAAAATCCACCCTACCAAGTTAAATTTGCCTTTATACCTCCCCCTTAGCATCAGCTTCTATCACCGCCCAGTGCTGCCCTCCCTCCGTGGTGCAGGGCCTGAGCCTAGGCTCACATGATGGAGGGGCGATTTCAGGGCGCCATGTAAGCTCTGACACCAACACACACCGGGCATTTTCCCGCAGCTGTAATGGAGAAAGGAAGGTGAGAATACGGTGGTTGAAGGTGGGCTGTGAGGTGACCCTGACACTGTGACCTGAATGGGTTCGAGATGACAGGTTCTCTTTAAAGTGACTGAAACTCTCATAACATTGGCCAACGGCTTCACAAATGAGAATAGGTATTTAAAGTATCTATAAAAAGCATTCCCTCCCTATGAAGCTTTCATGTTTTAGTGTCACATAGTGACTAGCGCCATCTAGTGACCATCTAGGTGCTCCATCTAATGGCCAGAATGAGGTATTTTCCCTTTTCACATATTCGATCTGCAGACAGTATAGCCGGAGGACATTCACATTTTGCCCCATTGGCACAGAACATGTTTCCATGCAGTTCCGATGGATGGACGGCTATGCTAATGTATACAACCCTTAACTTCTAAGTGGAAACAGATTTCGGTAAAGTGATTTTATTTCATTACGATGGAAAATAAAGCACAAAATTACTGACTGCATAAGTATACACCCCCCCCCCCCCCCCCACACCTTCCAGTCAGTAGGCTTGGCATACACTGCTCGGTGTACAATACCAGGTGCCGGGATGAAAGACCTTCTGTGTGTTGTGTCAGGCTGGCATGGCCGATCGAGAAAGCCAAAGATCCTGAACGAGGAAGAAGACCGGGCAAGGGAGCTTGCAGGTGCCGCATCGCTGGAGTGGAGGGGAGTAGTGCTCCACTTTATGATGATTTGCAGTATTTGGCTGATGCCGATTAGAAGAGTTTAGTCTGATAGCCAAAAAGAGTAATTTTGGTCTCATTGGATCAGAGAACCGTCTTCCAATTGACTTCAGATTCTTCCATGTAGCTAAAATGTTATGTGAGATTTAGTTGACAGTTGGATGTATGGAGGTTCTATGTCACTGAGGCCTGTAACTTCCACACTAGTCTCCTTCTTGGTGGTCTCCTTAATTATTTTCCTTCTCTTGGCCTCCCTCACTAGTCTCCTGGTGGCCATCCAAACTAGTCTTCTTCTTGGTGACCTTCTGCACTAGTCTCCTTCTGGTGGCCTTCCACACTAGTCTCTTTCTGGTGGCCTTCCACACTAGTCTCCATCCGGTGGCCTTCCACACTAGTCTCCATCCGGTGGCCTTCCACGCTGGTCTCCATCTGGTGGCCTCCCTCACTAGTCTTCTGGTGGCCTCCCTTACTAGTCTTCTGGTGGCCTTCCACACTAGTCCCTTTCTGGTGGCCACCCTCACTACTCTTCTTCTGGTGGCCTCCCTTACTAGTCTCCTGGTGGCCTTCCACACTAGTCTTCTTCTTGTGGCCTCCCTCACTAGTTTCCTGGTGGGCTTCCACACTAGTCTCCTTCTGGTGGGCTCCCTCACTATTCTCCTTCTGGTGGCCTTTCACACTAGGTTCCTTCTGGTGGCCTTTCACACTAGGTTCCTTCTGGTGGCCTCCCCCACTAGTCTCCTACTGGTGGCATCCACACTAGTCTACTTATGGTTGCCTCCCTTACTAGTCTTCTGGTGGTCTTCCAAACTAGTCTCCTTCTGATGGCCTTCCACACTAGTCTCCTTCTGATGGCCTCCCTCACTATACTCCTTCTGGTGGCTTTTCACACTAGGTTCCTTCTGGTGGCCTCCCTTGCTAGTCTCCTACTGGTGGCCTCCATCACTAGCCTCCCTCTGGTGGCATCCACACTAGTCTCCTTCTGGTGGCCTCCCTCACTAGTCTCCTTCTGGTGGCCTCCCTCACTAGTCTCTTTCTGGTGGCCTTCCACACTGGTCTCCATCCGGTGGCCTTCCACACTGGTCTCCTTCTGGTGGTCTCCCTCACTAGTCTCCTTCTGGTGGCCTTTCACACTAGTCTACTTATGGTTGCCTCCCTTACTAGTCTCCTGGTGGTCTTCCTAACTAGTCTCCTTCTGGTGGCCTTCCACACTAGCCTCCTTCCGGTGGTTTCCCCAAATCGTCTCCTGGTGGCCCTCCACATTAGTCTCCTTCTGGTGACCTCTCTCACTAGTCTCCTGGTGACCTCCCTCACTATTCTCCTTCTGGTGGCCTTTCACATTAGGTTCCTTCTGATGGCCTCCCTCACTAGTCTCCCTCTGGTGGCATCCACACTAGTCTACTTCTGGTGGCATCCACACTAGTCTACTTCTGGTGCCCCCCCTTTCTAGTCTCCTGGTGGCCTTCCACACTGGTCTCCTTCTGGTGGCTTCCCTAACAAGTCACCCGGTGGCCCTCCACATTAGTCTCCTTCTGGTGACCTCTCTCACTAGTCTCCTGGTGACCTCCCTCACTATTCTCCTTCTGGTGGCCTTTCACACTAGGTTCCTTCTGATGGCCTCCCTCACTAGTCTCCCTCTGGTGGCATCCACACTAGTCTACTTCTGGTGGCATCCACACTAGTCTACTTCTGGTGCCCCCCCCTTTCTAGTCTCCTGGTGGCCTTCCACACTGGTCTCCTTCTGGTGGCTTCCCTAACTAGTCACCCGGTGGCCTTCCACACTAGTCTCCTTCTGGTGGCTTCCATCACTGTTCTCCTAGTGGCCTTCCACACTAGCCTTCTTCTGGTGGTTTCCCCAAATCGTCTCCTGGTCGCCTTCCACATTAGTCTCCTTCTGGTGGCCTCCCTCACTAGTCTCCTTCTGATGGCCTCCCTCACTGTTCTCCTTCTGATGGCCTTTCACACTAGTTTCCTACTGGTGGCCTATCTCACTAGTCTCTTACTGGTGGCCTCCCTCACTAGTCTCCCTCTAGTGGCATCCACACTAGTCTACTTCTGGTGCCCCCCCTTTCTAGTCTCCTTCTGGTGGCTTCCCTAACTAGTCACCCGGTGGCCTTCCACACTAGTCTCCTTCTGGTGGCTTCCATCACTGTTCTCCTAGTGGGCTTCCACACTAGCCTTCTTCTGGTGGTTTCCCCAAATCGTCTCCTGGTCACCTTCCACATTAGTCTCCTTCTGGTGGCCTCCCTCACTAGTCTCCTTCTGATGACCTCCCTCACTGTTCTCCTTCTAATGGCCTTTCACACTAGTCTCCTACTGGTGGCCTCCCTCACTAGTCTCCCTCTGGTGGCATGCAAGCTAGTCTACTTCTGGTGGTCTCCTTTACTAGTCTCCTGGTGGTCTTCCACACTAGTCTCCTTCTGGTGGCTTCCCTCAATAGTCTTCTGGTGTCCTTCCACATTAGTCTCCTTCTAGTTGCTTCCCTCACTGGTCTCCTAGTGGCCTTCCACACTAGTCTCCTTCTGGTGGCTTCCCTCACTGGTCTCCTAGTGGCCTTCCACATTGGTCTCCTTCTGGTGGCTTCCCTCACTAGTCTCCTTGTGGCCTTCCACACTAGTCTCCTTTTGGTGGCTTCCCTCACTGGTCTCCTAGTGGCCTTCCACACTAGTCTCCTTCTGGTGGCCTTCCACACTAGTCTCCTTCTGGTGGCTTCCCTCACTGGTCTCCTAGTGGCCTTCCACACTAGTCTCCTTCTGGTGGCCTCCCTCGCTATTCTTCTTTTTTTGTTTTCTGGTGGCCTTCCTTATTAGTCTCCTTATGGTGGCCTCCCCCACTAGTTTTATTTTTTGTTCCCTCCCTCCCTAGGGTCCTTCTTGATGGCCTAACTTTCCAATTTCCCTTTTGCTGGGCTTCCTCTCTAATCTTTTCTTGAAGGCCTCCATTTCTAGTCTCCAACTTGAAGACTTCCTCTCTAGTCTCTTCTTGCTAGCCTCCCTTACTAGTCTCTTTCTTGGTGACCTTCAGCACTAGTCTTCTTTTTTTTGGTTGCCTCCTCCCTCTATTTTCTTGTTTGCCTAACTTTTTAATTTCCCTCTTGGTGGCCTCCCTCTCTTGTCTTTCTTGGGACCTCTATTTGTAATCTCTGACTTGGAGGCCTTTCTCTCTAGTTTTCCTCTTGGTGGCCTCCCTCTCTTGTCTTTCTTGGGACCTCTATTTGTAATCTCTGACTTGGAGGCCTTTCTCTCTAGTTTCCCTCTTGGTGGCCTCCCTCTCTTGTCTTTCTTGGGACCTCTATTTGTATTCTCTGACTTGGAGGCCTTTCTCTCTAGATTTCCTCTTGGTGGCCTCCCTCTCTTGCCTTTCTTGGGACCTCTATTTGTATTCTCTGACTTGGAGGCCTTTCTCTCTAGTTTTCCTCTTGGTGGCCTCCCTCTCTTGTCTTTCTTGGGACCTCTATTTGTAATCTCTGACTTGGAGGCCTTTCTCTCTAGTTTTCCTCTTGGTGGCCTCCCTAAGATTCTTCTTGGTGGGCACTAGAGAAAGAAAGAGAAACTCTTAATCTTATCTGTTGTTTTTCACGGTCCTTAATGGTGGTGCAGTTCTGTAATTAGCATTGGCGGACACTTGCTGTGCGGGCGACGAGCGCGTTCTTTTATCAGCTGCATTGGAAGAATTTTTGGGACGAGAAGATGAGAAAATTTGTCAATATATATTTCAGAGCACACGCTGTACCGATCATCGATCCACCACGGCCCGGCGCCCCAGAACACAGCCCCGTGCCGCTGTCCCTCCAGAAGAGGCTCTCAGTTCCCACTGAAGGGAAATCTGTTCATACTAATTGGCTGATTAAGATGAATTTGTTATTATCAGGGTGGATAAGATAAACGCGAGGAGAGAGGAGGTGACACCGACAGAAGGCAGAGCCTGGAGAGGAGAGGTGACACCGACAGAAGGCAGAGCCCACCGTGTCATGGAGGAGAAAATGCCAAACATCTCACTCTATAGATACAGAGGGCATGGCAGGGGCATGCTGGGACTCGTCTATGGGTTAGTGTTGGGTTCACCTACATTCAGCTGGATATCTTACAGATTATAAAACGAATGGATATTAAATCAGTTCAGTGCTGAAAACTGAAGTGATTACAATCTCCATTTTACATGTTAATATTTTATAATGGGAGGCTTTCTAAAAAGAGAGCCCAGCACTGTCTGCATGCTTCTCCTCCCATACTCTCAGGTGTTGTGTCATTCCATTGTCTCAGGTGTTGTGACTCGTTGTATTCTCAGGTGTTGTACCCTGATGGGGTCCTATCTCGTTGTAGTCTCAGGTGTTGTGTCTCATAGTCTCAGGTGTGGTGTCTCGTTGTAGTCTCAGGTGTTGTGTCTTGTTGTTGTCTCGTTGTTGTGTCAGATGTTGTGTCTCGTAGTTTCAGGTGTTGTGTCTCATTGTAGTCTCAGGTGTTGTGTCCTTATGGGGTCCTGTCCTGTTGTAGTCTCAGGTGTTGTGTTTTCGTCTAGTCTCAGGTGTTGTATCCTGATAGGGTCCTGTTGTAGTCTCACGTATTGTGTCTCGTTGTAGTCTTAGGTGTTGTGTCTCATTGTATTCTCGGGTGTTGTACCCTGATAGGGTCTTGTCCTGTTGTAGTCTCAGGTGTTGTGTCTCGTTGTAGTTTAGGTGTTGTGTCTCATATTCTCAGGTGTTGTGTCTCGTTGTAGTCTCAGGTGTTGTGTCTCGTTGTAGTCTCAGGTGTTGTGTCTCATTGTATTCTCAGGTGTTGTGTCTCGTTGTAGTCTCAGGCGTTGTATTCTCTGGTGTTGTGTCTCGTTGTAGTCTCAGGTGTTGTGTCTCGTTGTTTCCTCAGGTGTGGTGTCTCGTTGTAGTCTCAGGAGATGTGTCTCATTTTAGTCTCAGTTGTGTCTCGTTGTATTCTCAGGTGTTGTGTCTGGTTGTAGTCTCAGGTGTTGTGTCTCGTTGTAGTCTCAGGTGTTGTGTCTTGTTGTACTCTCAGGTGTTGTGTCTCGTTGTACTCTCAGGTGTTGTGTCTCGTTGTAGTCTCAGGTGTTGTGTCTCGTTGTACTCTCAGGTGTTGTGTCTTGTTGTATTCTCAGGTGTTGTGTCTCGTTGTAGTCTCAGGCGTTGTCTCATTGTACTCTCAGGTGTTGTGTCTCGTTGTAGTCTCAGGTGTTGTGTCTCGTTGTACTCTCAGGTGTTGTGTCTCGTTGTAGTCTCAGGTGTTGTGTCTCGTTGTAGTCTCAGGCGTTGTCTCGTTGTAGTCTCAGGTGTTGTGTCTCGTTGTAGTCTCAGGTGTTGTGTCTCGTTGTAGTCTCAGGTGTTGTGTCTCGTTGTACTCTCAGGCGTTGTCTCGTTGTAGTCTCAGGTGTTGTGTCTCGTTGTACTCTCAGGTGTTGTGTCTCGTTGTAGTCTCTGGCGTTGTGTCTCGTTGTAGTCTCAGGTGTTGTGTCTCGTTGTAGTCTCAGGCGTTGTGTCTCGTTGTAGTCTCAGGCGTTGTGTCTCATTGTATTCTCAGGCGTTGTGTCTCGTTGTAGTCTCAGGCGTTGTGTCTCGTTGTAGTCTCAGGCGTTGTGTCTCGTTGTATTCTCAGGCGTTGTGTCTCGTTGTAGTCTCAGGCGTTGTGTCTCGTTGTAGTCTCAGGCGTTGTGTCTCGTTGTATTCTCAGGTGTTGTGTCTCGTTGTAGTCTCAGGCGTTGTGTCTCGTTGTAGTCTCAGGCGTTGTGTCTCGTTGTAGTCTCAGGTGTTGTGTCTCGTTGTATTCTCAGGTGTTGTGTCTCGTAGTCTCAGGCGTTGTGTCTCGTTGTAGTCTCAGGCGTGGTGTCTCGTTGTACTCTCAGGCGTTGTGTCTCGTTGTATTCTCAGGTGTTGGGTCTCGTAGTCTCAGGCGTTGTGTCTCGTTGTAGTCTCAGGCGTTGTGTCTCGTTGTAGTCTCAGGCGTTGTCTCGTTGTAGTCTCAGGCGTTGTGTCTCGTTGTAGTCTCAGGCGTTGTCTCGTTGTAGTCTCAGGCGTTGTGTCTCGTTGTATCCTCAGGTGTTGTGTCTCGTTGTAGTCTCAGGCGTTGTGTCTCGTTGTACTCTCAGGCGTTGTGTCTCGTTGTACTCTCAGGCGTTGTGTCTCGTTGTATTCTCAGGTGTTGTGTCTCGTTGTAGTCTCAGGCGTTGTGTCTCGTTGTAGTCTCAGGCGTTGTGTCTCGTTGTAGTCTCAGGCGTTGTCTCGTTGTAGTCTCAGGCGTTGTGTCTCGTTGTAGTCTCAGGCGTTGTCTCGTTGTAGTCTCAGGCGTTGTGTCTCGTTGTATCCTCAGGTGTTGTGTCTCGTTGTAGTCTCAGGCGTTGTGTCTCGTTGTAGTCTCAGGCGTTGTCTCGTTGTAGTCTCAGGCGTTGTGTCTCGTTGTAGTCTCAGGTGTTGTGTCTCGTTGTATTCTCAGGTGTTGTGTCTCGTAGTCTCAGGCGTTGTGTCTCGTTGTAGTCTCAGGCGTGGTGTCTCGTTGTACTCTCAGGCGTTGTGTCTCGTTGTATTCTCAGGTGTTGGGTCTCGTAGTCTCAGGCGTTGTGTCTCGTTGTAGTCTCAGGCGTTGTGTCTCGTTGTAGTCTCAGGCGTTGTCTCGTTGTAGTCTCAGGCGTTGTGTCTCGTTGTAGTCTCAGGCGTTGTCTCGTTGTAGTCTCAGGCGTTGTGTCTCGTTGTATCCTCAGGTGTTGTGTCTCGTTGTAGTCTCAGGCGTTGTGTCTCGTTGTACTCTCAGGCGTTGTGTCTCGTTGTACTCTCAGGCGTTGTGTCTCGTTGTATTCTCAGGTGTTGTGTCTCGTAGTCTCAGGCGTTGTGTCTCGTTGTAGTCTCAGGCGTTGTGTCTCGTTGTAGTCTCAGGCGTTGTCTCGTTGTAGTCTCAGGCGTTGTGTCTCGTTGTAGTCTCAGGCGTTGTCTCGTTGTAGTCTCAGGCGTTGTGTCTCGTTGTATCCTCAGGCGTTGTGTCTCGTTGTAGTCTCAGGCGTTGTGTCTCGTTGTAGTCTCAGGTGTTGTGTCTCGTTGTAGTCTCAGGCGTTGTCTCGTTGTAGTCTCAGGCGTTGTCTCGTTGTAGTCTCAGGCGTTGTGTCTCGTTGTATCCTCAGGCATTGTACCCTGATTGGGTCCTGTTGTAGTCACAGATGGTGTTGTACATTTGGCGGTCTCGGTCAGTGACGGCTCTCCATTTCTTCTTGTTTCCGGGGTGACATCAGTAGATTGGGGACATTGATCTCTTATAACGTTTCTCTCAGATAATAATATGTAATGTAATCCTCTCATATTCTTTATCCGGAACCTTCCTCCAGCCCCTCCCCCACCCCCCCCCAGCAATGTATAGAAGCCGCGGTTGGCACAATGTCCTCGGGGGACAGGCGGTGAAATGATCTCTCAGATGGTATTATCCATATTCCTCACCCGGGATGGTAGAATGCGGATTTACATAGCAGAACATTCATAATTCATGGCGACCGCCGCTAATTGGAGACGTTATGTGATTAATCCGAGTCCCTCCATCCATCCAATCCCGCTCATCATATATACACCACCTGAGATATATATACCCCTCATAGTGTATACCGGGGGAGGGGCAGAGAACACCACCTGAGATATATATACCCCTCATAGTGTATACCGGGGGAGGGGGGCAGAGAACACCACCTGAGATATATATATACCCCTCATAGTGTATACCGGGGGAGGGGGGCAGAGAACACCACCTGAGATATATATACCCCTCATAGTGTATACCGGGGGAGGGGGGCAGAGAACACCACCTGAGATATATATACCCCTCATAGTGTATACCGGGGGAGGGGGGCAGAGAACACCACCTGAGATATATATACCCCTCATAGTGTATACCGGGGGAGGGGGGCAGAGAACACCACCTGAGATATATATACCCCTCATAGTGTATACCGGGGGAGGGGGGCAGAGAACACCACCTGAGATATATATATACCCCTCATAGTGTATACCGGGGGGGGGCAGAGAACACCACCTGAGATATATATACCCCTCATAGTGTATACCGGGGGGGGCAGAGAACACCACCTGAGATATATATACCCCTCATAGTGTATACCGGGGGGGCAGAGAACACCACCTGAGATATATATACCCCTCATAGTGTATAACGGGGGAGGGGGGGCAGAGAACACCACCTGAGATATATATACCCCTCATAGTGTATAACGGGGGAGGGGGGGCAGAGAACACCACCTGAGATATATATACCCCTCATAGTGTATACCGGGGGAGGGGGGCAGAGAACACCACCTGAGATATATATACCCCTCATAGTGTATACCGGGGGGGAGCAGGGAACACCACCTGAGATATATATACCCCTCATAGTGTATACCCGGGGAGGGGGGGCAGAGAACACCACCTGAGATATATATAACACTCATAGTGTATAACGGGGGAGGGGGGGCAGAGAACACCACCTGAGATATATATACCCCTCATAGTGTATACCGGGGGAGGGGGGCAGAGAACACCACCTGAGATATATATATACCCCTCATAGTGTATACCGGGGGGGAGCAGGGAACACCACCTGAGATATATATACCCCTCATAGTGTATACCGGGGGAGGGGGGGCAGAGAACACCACCTGAGATATATATATATACCCCTCATAGTGTATACCGGGGGGGGGCAGAGAACACCACCTGAGATATATATACCCCTCATAGTGTATACCGGGGGAGGGGGGGCAGAGAAGAGGCACAGAACACCACCTGAGATATATATACCCCTCATAGTGTATACCGGGGGAGGGGGGCAGAGAACACCACCTGAGATATATATACCCCTCATAGTGTATACTGGGGGGGGGCAGGGAACACCACCTGAGATATATATATACCCCTCATAGTGTATACCGGGGGAGGGGGGCAGAGAAGAGGCACAGAACACCACCTGAGATATATATACCCCTCATAGTGTATACCGGGGGAGGGGGGGCAGAGAAGAGGCACAGAACACCACCTGAGATATATATACCCCTCATAGTGTATACCGGGGGAGGGGGAGGCACAGAACACCACCTGAGATATATATACCAGTGGCGGCTGGTGCTCAAAATTTTGGGGGGCGCCTCACCGTTCCCATCATATGCAGCCTCATTGTGTCCCATCAAAGGCAGCCTCACTGTGTCCCGTCATATGCAGCCTCACTGTGTCCCGTCATATGCAGCCTCACTGTGATGGACACAGTGAGGCTGCATTTGATGGGACACAGTGAGGCTGCATATGGTGGGACACAATGAGGCTGCATATGACGGGGCACAGTGAGGCTGCATATGACGGGGCACAGTGAGGCTGCATATGACGGGGCACAATGAGGCTGCATATGACGGGGCACAGTGAGGCTGCATATGACGGGGCACAGTGAGGCTGCATATGACGGGGCACAGTGAGGCTGCATATGACGGGGCACAGTGAGGCTGCATATGATGGGACACAGTGAGGCTGCTGATGGCACAGTGAGGCTGCATATGATGGGACACAGTGAGGCTGCATATGATGGGTCACAGTGAGGCTGCATATGACGGGACACAGTGAGGCTGCATATGATGGGTCACAGTGAGGCTGCATATGACGGGACACAGTGAGGCTGCATATGACGGGACACAGTGAGGCTGCATATGACGGGACACAGTGAGGCTGCATATGATGGGACACAGTGAGGCTGCATATGCTCTGCAGCCTCACTGTGTCCCATCATATGCAGCCTCACTGTGTCCCATCAAATGCAGCCTCACTGTGTCCCATCAAATGCAGCCTCACTTACCTTCCAGGCAGCTCATGCGTTCCACGGAGCTACCAACGTCACTTCCGGTTTCCCTCTAGAACAGGCAAACTGGAAGTAACCTCTTAACTTGAACAGCAAAGCTCCCATCCGAAGTAATACTACAGGCGGAAGCTGCTTAGCGCTTTGGATTGCGCCGCAAAGCAGGTCAAAAGCCTGCAAATGAAGCACCTCGTCTGCAATCTCATGATTGCATTGACGTGGCGCTTCCCATAGTGCACTGTGTCCGGCGCCTGAACACAGTGCACTTAAAGAACATTTTTTTATATATTTTTTTTATTTAGATTTTTTTTGTGACTGCTGGGGGGGGGGCGTCACCCGTGCGCCCCCTATGGACAGGCCGCCACTGATATATACCCCTCATAGTGTATACCGGGGGGGGGGGGGGCAGAGAAGAGGCACAGATAAGCCCCTGCTACAGCCTCTCACCTTGTGACCCGCTACAAAGTTACAATGTACCGTCTGATTACTGGGGGAGGGGAGACTGAGGAAATGCTTCCTCCTCCTACAAAGTCAGTGTGCAGCCTGATCACCTGGTTAGTGTTGGAGTTACAGGGAGGTATAATGTTGGGGTTATGGGGGGAAGCGTTGGTGTTACAGGGAAGGATAGAGTTGGGGATAGCGGGGGTAGTGTTAGGATTACAGGGAGAATTAGTGCTGAGGTTACCGAGAGGGTTAGTGTTGGGGTTAGTTTTCGGGTAACAAGGAGGGTTAGTGTTGGGATTACAGGGAGGGTTAGTGTTGGGGTTACAGGGAGGGTTAGTGTTGGGATTACAGGGAGGGTTAGTGTTGGGGTTACAGGGAGGGTTAGTGTTGGGATTACAGGGAGGGTTAATGTTGGGATTACAGGGAGGGTTAGTGTTGGGATTACAGGGAGGGTTAGTGTTGGGGTTACAGGGAGGGTTAGTGTTGGGGTTACAGGGAGGGTTAGTGTTGAGGTTACAGGGAGGGTTAGTGTTGGGGTTACAGGGAGGGTTAGTGTTGGGTTACAGGGAGGGTTAGTGTTGGGATTACAGGGAGGGTTAGTGTTGGGATTACAGGGAGGGTTAGTGTTGTGGTTACAGGGAGGGTTAGTGTTGGGATTACAGGGAGGGTTAGTGTTGGGGTTACAGGGAGGGTTAGTGTTGTGGTTACAGGGAGGGTTAGTGTTGGGATTACAGGGAGGGTTAGTGTGGGGATTACAGGGAGGGTTAGTGTTGAGATTACAGGGAGGGTTAGTGTTGAGGTTACAGGGAGGGTTAGTGTTGGGGTTACAGGGAGGGTTAGTGTTGAGATTACAGGGAGGGTTAGTGTTGAGGTTACAGGGAGGGTTAGTGTTGGGGTTACAGGGAGGGTTAGTGTTGAGGTTACAGGGAGGGTTAGTGTTGGGGTTACAGGGAGGGTTAGTGTTGGGGTTACAGGGAGGGTTAGTGTTGAGGTTACAGGGAGGGTTAGTGTTGGGGTTACAGGGAGGTTAGTGTTGGGGTTACAGGGAGGGTTAGTGTTGGGTTACAGGGAGGGTTAGTGTTGGGGTTACAGGGAGGGTTAGTGTTGGGATTACAGGGAGGGTTAGTGTTGGGGTTACAGGGAGGGTTAGTGTTGGGGTTACAGGGAGGGTTAGTGTTGGGATTACAGGGAGGGTTAGTGTTGGGATTACAGGGAGGGTTAGTGTTGGGGTTACAGGGAGGGTTAGTGTTGGGATTACAGGGAGGGTTAGTGTTGGGGTTACAGGGAGGGAGAGTGTTGGGGTTACAGGGAGGGTTAGTGTTAGGATTACAGGGAGGACTAGTGTTGGGGTTACAGGGAGGGTTAGTGTTGGGGTTACAGGGAGGGTTAGTGTTGGTGTTACAGGGAGGGTTAGTGTTGAGGTTACAGGGAGGGTGAGTGTTGGGGTTACAGGGAGGGTTAGTGTTAGGATTACAGGGAGGGTTAGTGTTGAGGTTACAGGGAGGGTTAGTGTTGGGGTTACAGGGAGGGTTAGTGTTGGGATTACAGGGAGGGTTAGTGTTGGGTTACAGGGAGGGTTAGTGTTGGGGTTACAGGGAGGGTTAGTGTTGGGATTACAGGGAGGGTTAGTGTTGGGATTACAGGGAGGGTTAGTGTTGGGATTACAGGGAGGGTTAGTGTTGGGGTTACAGGGAGGGTTAGTGTTGGGGTTACAGGGAGGGTTAGTGTTGGGGTTACAGGGAGGGTTAGTGTTGGGATTACAGGGAGGGTTAGTGTTGGGGTTACAGGGAGGGTTAGTGTTGGGATTACAGGGAGGGTTAGTGTTGGGGTTACAGGGAGGGTTAGTGTTGGGGTTACAGGGAGGGTTAGTGTTGGTGTTACAGGGAGGGTTAGTGTTGGGATTACAGGGAGGGTTAGTGTTGGGTTACAGGGAGGGTTAGTGTTGAGGTTACAGGGAGGGTTAGTGTTGGGTTACAGGGAGGGTTAGTGTTGGGATTACAGGGAGGGTTAGTGTTGGGGTTACAGGGAGGGTTAGTGTTAGGTTACAGGGAGGGTTAGTGTTGGGTTACAGGGAGGGTTAGTGTTGGGATCACAGGGAGGGTTAGTGTTGGGGTTACAGGGAGGGTTAGTGTTGGGATTACAGGGAGGGTTAGTGTTGGGGTTACAGGGAGGGTTAGTGTTGGGGTTACAGGGAGGGTTAGTGTTGGGATTACAGGGAGGGTTAGTGTTGGGGTTACAGGGAGGGTTAGTGTTGGGGTTACAGGGAGGATTAGTGTTCAGGTTTCCATTGTCAGTATTTTCATTTCTGCCAGTAGATGTCCTCTGTCTAATGGCCAGCATCATCCAACCCACATCCTCTGAGCCCAGGTCATCCTGGACCCACCCCCAGCCTTCGATTGGACAGTGAAAGGAGAAGCGTCACAGTGATGGGCTCACCTCCCTGTCACTCTGCTCTCTCCTCCTATCAGCACGCTCCTTGCCAGCACAAGAGCACTGAAGAACAACTGCTTGGAGCCTTGTGCTACTTCTCCCTCTCCCAGTCTGAGCTCTGCAGTACGGGGGTCACATTCTGGCACTGCTCGGGTTTCTTCGCTGTCTCACCCCCCCCAGAGCTGGTATGAAGGATGAGCCGTCCTCCCGGAGGTGTTGAGTGGGTTTATCTGGTGGCGGGTGACATGACTACACGTGTCCCCCTCAGATCGCGGATTGTTCCATTATCACGCTTCACCTCCCGCCTGACAAGACGTGTAACCCGAGCCGCCGCCATTGTGTGCCTGAGACCGCGACAGATGGCCGATTGTCCTCCCGTCCCCGCATTGGTTGTGTCATTATTTATTCTTCTCCGGGAGTCAGAGCTCCGCCCACAATCCACCCGTTTTACCCCGGAGGGGGGGAGGGGGGGCTGCGTATAGGAAATATATCATAATAATTAGAGTGTAAGCTCCTCTGGTGCAGAGACTGATGAGACTGGCGCAGTGATCTCCGTACAGCGCCGCGGTATATGTCAGAGCCATAGAGGGGGAAATAACGATCGTCTCCCCCGCAGATTGTGTAAGTTTTGCCCCCTTACATAGAAATGACGGGTCTATAAGATTTCTCCTCATGGGGTGAGGATGGTCATGAGAAAAGTGAGGGATCCGCCCAGAACTACACGGGAGGAGCTTGTGAAGGATCTCCAGGCAGTTGGGAGCTCAGTCACCAAACAAGCCATTGGTACAGGTCCCCCTCCTCAGGAAGACACGTGTACAGGTCCTCCTCCTCAGGAAGACACGTGTACAGGTCCCCCTCCTCAGGAAGACACATGTACAGGTCCCCCTCCTCAGGAAGACACATGTACAGGTCCCCCTCCTCAGGAAGACACATGTACAGGTCCCCCTCCTCAGGAAGACACATGTACAGGTCCCCCTCCTCAGGAAGACACATGTACAGGTCCCCCTCCTCAGGAAGACACATGTACAGGTCCACCTCCTCAGGAAGACACATGTACAGGTCCCCCTCAGGAAGACACATGTACAGGTCCTCCTCCTCAGGAAGACACATGTACAGGTCCCCCTCCTCAGGAAGACACGTGTACAGGTCCCCCTCCTCAGGAAGACACATGTACAGGTCCCCCTCCTCAGGAAGACGCATGTACAGGTCCTCCTCCTCAGGAAGACACATGTACAGGTCCCCCTCCTCAGGAAGACGCATGTACAGGTCCTCCTCCTCAGGAAGACACATGTACAGATCCCCCTCCTCCTCAGGAAGACACATGTACAGATCCCTCTCCTCCTCAGGAAGACACATGTACAGGTCCCCCTCCTCAGGAAGACACATGTACAGGTCCCCCTCCTCCTCAGGAAGACACATGTACAGATCCCTCTCCTCCTCAGGAAGACACATGTTCAGGTCCTCCTCCTCAGGAAGACACATGTACAGGTCCCCCTCCTCAGGAAGACACATGTACAGGTCCCCCTCCTCCTCAGGAAGACACGTGTACAGGTCCCCCTCCTCAGGAAGACACATGTACAGGTCCTCCTCCTCAGGAAGACACATGTACAGCTCCCCCTCCTCAGGGAGACACATGTACAGGTCATCCTCCTCAGGAAGACACATGTACAGGTCCCCCTCCTCAGGAAGACACATGTACAGGTCATCCTCCTCAGGAAGACACATGTACAGGTCCCCCTCCTCAGGAAGACACGTGTACAGGTCCCCCTCCTCAGGAAGACACATGTACAGGTCCTCCTCCTCAGGAAGACACGTGTACAGGTCCTCCTCCTCAGGAAGACACATGTACAGGTCCCCCTCCTCAGGAAGACACATGTACACATGTACAGGTCCCCCTCCTCAGGAAGACACGTGTACAGGTCGCCCTCCTCAGGAAGACACGTGTACAGGTCCCCCTCCTCAGGAAGACACATGTACAGGTCCCCCTCCTCAGGGAGACACATGTACAGGTCATCCTCCTCAGGAAGACACATGTACAGGTCCTCCTCCTCAGGAAGACACGTGTACAGGTCCCCCTCCTCAGGAAGACACGTGTACAGGTCCTCCTCCTCAGGAAGACACGTGTACAGGTCCCCCTCCTCAGGAAGACACGTGTACAGGTCCCCCTCCTCAGGAAGACACGTGTACAGGTCCTCCTCCTCAGGAAGACACGTGTACAGGTCCCCCTCCTCAGGAAGACACATGTACAGGTCCTCCTCCTCAGGAAGACACATGTACAGGTCCCCCTCCTCAGGAAGACACATGTACAGGTCCCCCTCCTCAGGGAGACACATGTACAGGTCATCCTCCTCAGGAAGACACATGTACAGGTCCTCCTCCTCAGGAAGACACGTGTACAGGTCCCCCTCCTCAGGAAGACACATGTACAGGTCCTCCTCCTCAGGAAGACACGTGTACAGGTCCCCCTCCTCAGGAAGACACGTGTACAGGTCCCCCTCCTCAGGAAGACACATGTACAGGTCCCCCTCCTCAGGAAGACACATGTACAGGTCCTCCTCCTCAGGAAGACACATGTACAGGTCCTCCTCCTCAGGAAGACACATGTACAGGTCCTCCTCCTCAGGAAGACACATGTACAGGTTCTCCTCCTCAGGAAGACACATGTACAGGTCCTCCTCCTCAGGAAGACATGTGTACAGGTCCCCCCTCCTCAGGAAGACACATATACAGGTCCCCCTCCTCAGGAAGACACATGTACAGGTCCTCCTCCTCAGGAAGACACATGTACAGGTCCCCCTCCTCGGAAAGACACGTGTACAGGTCCCCCCTCCTCAGGAAGACACATGTACAGGTCCCCCTCCTCAGGAAGACACATGTACAGGTCCCCCTCCTCAGGAAGACACGTGTACAGGTCCCCCTCCTCAGGAAGACACATGTACAGGTCCATCTGAGGTTTATCAATGAACATCTAAATGATTCAGAGGAGGATTGGGAGAAAGTTCTGTGGTCAGATGAGACCAAAATTCAGCTCTTTGGCATCAACTCGACTCGCCGTGTTTGGAGGAAGAAAAATGGTGACTATGACCCTAAGAACTCCATCCCTACAGTCACACGGAGGGGGAAACATGATGATTTGGGGCTGTTTCTCTGATAAAGGTACAGGGGGACTTTGCCCCATTGAGGGGCCAATGGGCGGGGCCATGTATTGTAAGATCTTGGAGGAGAGCCTTCTTCCCTCATCCAGAACACTGAAGATGGGTCATGGATGGGTCTTCCAGCATGACAATGACCCAAAACATACCACCAAGGCAACAAAGGAGGGGCTCAAGAAGAAGCACATTAAGGTCATGGAGTGGCCTAGCCAGTCTCCAGACCTTAATCCTATAGAAAATGTATAGAGGGAGCTGAAACTTCGAGTTGCCAAGAAACCTTCAGGATTTAGAGAAGATCTGTAGAGAAGAGAGGAGCAAAATCCCTCTTGAGATGTGCAAACCTGATCACCACCTACAAGAAACGTCTGACCTCTGTGATCACCAACAAGGGTTTCCCCACCAACTACTAAGGGGATCAAATACTTATTTTACTCACTGAACTCCATTTATAACATTTGTATTGGGTTTTTTCTGGATTTTTGGTTGATCTTCTGTCTCTATCATATAAAATACACCTATGATAAAAATTATAGACCTTCATTTCTATGTAAGGGGGCAAAACTTACACAATCTGCAGGGGAGACGATCGTTATTCTCCCCCCCCCCCCCTCTGTATATAAATGTACAATAATAATAGTGTGTGACTGTGGGGGGAGGGGACATTAGAGTGTAAGCTCCTGTGGTGCAGAGCCTGGGTCGGTGGTGGTAGGTCTCGGCGCTCGGTCGCTCACCTCGCGGCTGCGGCTGCGTTGCCGTTGATCCTCGGAATGTGAGACGACTTGTATATCTAATTAAAGGTGAAGAGGGCGCTCGTCTGACACTCGATCTATATCTGGGGAGATGTTTAATTGATGAGATCTGTGCGGAGAGCCCTCTGCGTCCCGTCCTCTCTCCCCGGTGACATGTCTAGTAGATCCGGACGCCGCGCCTGTCATCCGGCGATCATCCATCTCGGTTCTGTATAACAATTATCTCACTTCCTGCAGAACGCCGGTAAATAAACGTCAACCGTGGACAGGATCTCCCCAACATTCCAGACGTTCTATATATAGAGACACCCACAAACCCGTACTGACCTCTGACCTCTGACCGGGAACAATGCCCCGCCTGTGTGTCTGAGGGACTGCAATGAAAAACAGAATCTCCATGGAAATATGGTACAGCAAACCTGAGATGTGAGAAGATAATAATTGAATTGTGGGGCCCGGGGGGGGGGGGGGGGGTTATAAAGGTCTATGAGAAGTTCTGTGGACTCCGCAGAACGCGGCGCTCTCACAGATGGAGCTCTCGAGGGGGTATGTCGTTGGTATTGGGAGGCTCTGAAGATGGTTTCCCCCCCGGGGGGGGCGCACTGGGCACATCCAGCCGCCGGTGACACGGTGCTCCCGCTCTGTATAATGAGCTCCCCGGGGGAGGGGGGGGGGGGGTGGAAATAGCACCTTTTATCTCCCATGTCTTCTGTAATGAGACGCTCTCTCTGTTCTCTCCCACCTCCATCGTGATTGTGCTGACTACATCCGAGCCGGGGGACTGCATGGAGTCTGTGCATTCCTTCCTGCCAGGGCTTTATTCTCAGACAATAGGCGCAGGTACTCCTTTCTTCTGAGTCACCCCCTTTTTTTTTCTGCCCCCTACTCACCTCCAAGCACCGTCCCTTGGTTCCCCCCTCTACCCACCTCCAAGCACCGTCCCTTGGTTCCACCCTCTACCTACCTCCAAGCACCATCCCTTGGTTCCACCTCCTACCCACCTCCAAGCACCATCCCTTGGTTCCACCTCCTTCCCACCTCCAAACACTGTCCCTTGGTTCCACCCCCTACCCACCTCCGAGCACCGTCCCTTGGTTACCCCTCCTACCCACCTCCGAGCACCGTCCCTTGGTTACCCCTCCTACCCACCTCCGAGCCCCGTCCCTTGGTTCCACCTCCGAGCACCATCCCTTGGTTCCACCTCCTTCCCACCTCCAAGCACCGTCCCTTGGTTCCACCCCCTACCCACCTCCAAGCACCGTCCCTTTGTTCCACCCCCTACCCACCTCCGAGCACCGTCCCTTGGTTACCCCTCCTACCCACCTCCGAGCACCATCCCTTGGTTCCACCTCCTTCCCACCTCCAAACACCGTCCCTTGGTTCCACCTCCTACCCACCTCCGAGCACCATCCCTTGGTTTCATCTCTCTACCTACCTCCGAGCACTGTCCCTTGGTTCCATCCCCTACCCACCTCCGAGCACTGTCCCTTGGTTCCATCTCTCTACCCACCTCCGAGCACTGTCCCTTGGTTCCACCCACTACCCACCTCCAAGCACCGTCCCTTGGTTCCACACCCTACCCACCTCCAAGCACCGTCCCTTAGTTCCACCCCCTACCCACCTCCGAGCACCATCCCTTGGTTCCACCCCCTACCCACCTCCAAGCACTGTCCCTTGGTTCCACCTCCGAGCACCGTCCCTTGGTTCCACCCCCTACCCACCTCCGAGCACTGTCCCTTGGTTCCACCCCCTACCCACCTCCAAGCACCGTCCCTTGGTTCCACCCCCTACCCACCTCCGAGCACTGTCCCTTGGTTCCACCTCCTACCCACCTCTGAGCATCGTCCCTTGGTTCCACCTCCTACCCACCTCCGAGCACTGTCCCTTGGTTCCACCTCCTACCCACCTCCGAGCACCATCCCTTGGTTCCACCTCCTACCCACCTCTGAGCATCGTCCCTTGGTTCCACCTCCTACCCACCTCCGAACACCATCCCTCGGTTCCATCTCTCTACCCACCTCCAAGCACCATCCCTTGGTTCCACCTCCTACCCACCTCCAAGCACCATCCCTTGGTTCCACCTCCTTCCCACCTCCAAACACTGTCCCTTGGTTCCACCCCCTACCCACCTCCAAGCACCGTCCCTTTGTTCCACCCCCTACCCACCTCCGAGCACCGTCCCTTGGTTACCCCTCCTACCCACCTCCGAGCACCGTCCCTTGGTTACCCCTCCTACCCACCTCCGAGCCCCGTCCCTTGGTTCCACCTCCGAGCACCATCCCTTGGTTCCACCTCCTTCCCACCTCCAAGCACCGTCCCTTGGTTCCACCCCCTACCCACCTCCAAGCACCGTCCCTTTGTTCCACCCCCTACCCACCTCCGAGCACCGTCCCTTGGTTACCCCTCCTACCCACCTCCGAGCACCATCCCTTGGTTCCACCTCCTTCCCACCTCCAAAAACCGTCCCTTGGTTCCACCTCCTACCCACCTCCGAGCACCATCCCTTGGTTCCATCTCTCTACCTACCTCCGAGCACTGTCCCTTGGTTCCACCCCTACCCACCTCCGAGCACTGTCCCTTGGTTCCATCTCTCTACCCACCTCCGAGCACTGTCCCTTGGTTCCACCCACTACCCACCTCCAAGCACCGTCCCTTGGTTCCACACCCTACCCACCTCCAAGCACCGTCCCTTAGTTCCACCCCCTACCCACCTCCGAGCACCATCCCTTGGTTCCACCCCCTACCCACCTCCAAGCACTGTCCCTTGGTTCCACCTCCGAGCACCGTCCCTTGGTTCCACCCCCTACCCACCTCCGAGCACTGTCCCTTGGTTCCACCCCCTACCCACCTCCAAGCACCGTCCCTTGGTTCCACCCCCTACCCACCTCCGAGCACTGTCCCTTGGTTCCACCTCCTACCCACCTCTGAGCATCGTCCCTTGGTTCCACCTCCTACCCACCTCCGAGCACTGTCCCTTGGTTCCACCTCCTACCCACCTCCGAGCACCATCCCTTGGTTCCACCTCCTACCCACCTCTGAGCATCGTCCCTTGGTTCCACCTCCTACCCACCTCCGAACACCATCCCTCGGTTCCATCTCTCTACCCACCTCCGAGCACTGTCCCTTGGTTCCATCCCCTACCCACCTCCGAGCACCGTCCCTTGGTTCCACCCACTACCCACCTCCAAGCACCGTCCCTTGGTTCCACCCCATACCCACCTCCGAGCACCGTCCCTTGGTTCCACCCCCTACCCACCTCCGAGCACTGTCCCTTGGTTCCACCCCCTACCCACCTCCGAGCACTGTCCCTTGGTTCCACCCCCTACCCACCTCTGAGCATCATCCCTTGGTTCCACCTCCTACCCACCTCCGAGCACTGTCCCTTGGTTCCACCCCCTACCCACCTCCAAGCACTGTCCCTTGGTTCCACCCCCTACCCACCACCGAGCAATGTCCCTTGGTTCCACCCACTACCCACCTCCGAGCACTATCCCTTGGTTCCACCCCCTACCCACCTCCAAGCACTGTCCCTTGGTTCCACCCCCTACCCACCTCCAAGCACCGTCCCTTGGTTCCACCCACTACCCACCTCCGAGCACTATCCCTTGGTTCCACCCCCTACCCACCTCCAAGCACTGTCCCTTGGTTCCACCCCCTACCCACCTCCAAGCACCGTCCCTTGGTTCCACCCACTACCCACCTCCGAGCACCGTCCCTTTGTTCCACCCCCTACCCACCTCCGAGCACCGTCCCTTGGTTACCCCTCCTACCCACCTCCGAGCACCGTCCCTTGGTTCCACCTCCTTCCCACCTCCAAACACCGTCCCTTGGTTCCACCTCCTACCCACCTCCGAGCACCATCCCTTGGTTCCATCTCTCTACCTACCTCCGAGCACTGTCCCTTGGTTCCACCCCCTACCCACCTCCGAGCACCGTCCCTTGGTTCCATCTCTCTACCCACCTCCGAGCACTGTCCCTTGGTTCCACCCACTACCCACCTCCAAGCACCGTCCCTTGGTTCCACACCCTACCCACCTCCAAGCACCGTCCCTTAGTTCCACCCCCTACCCACCTCCGAGCACCATCCCTTGGTTCCACCCCCTACCCACCTCCAAGCACTGTCCCTTGGTTCCACCTCCGAGCACCGTCCCGTGGTTGCACCCCCTACCCACCTCCGAGCACTGTCCCTTGGTTCCACCCCCTACCCACCTCCAAGCACCGTCCCTTGGTTCCACCCCCTACCCACCTCCGAGCACTGTCCCTTGGTTCCACCTCCTACCCACCTCTGAGCATCGTCCCTTGGTTCCACCTCCTACCCACCTCCGAGCACCGTCCCTTGGTTCCACCTCCTACCCACCTCCGAGCACCATCCCTTGGTTCCACCTCCTACCCACCTCTGAGCATCGTCCCTTGGTTCCACCTCCTACCCACCTCCGAACACCATCCCTCGGTTCCATCTCTCTACCCACCTCCGAGCACTGTCCCTTGGTTCCATCCCCTACCCACCTCCGAGCACCGTCCCTTGGTTCCACCCACTACCCACCTCCAAGCACCGTCCCTTGGTTCCACCCCATACCCACCTCCGAGCACTGTCCCTTGGTTCCACCCCCTACCCACCTCTGAGCATCATCCCTTGGTTCCACCTCCTACCCACCTCCGAGCACTGTCCCTTGTTCCACCCCCTACCCACCTCCGAGCACTGTCCCTTGGTTCCACCCACTACCCACCTCCGAGCACTATCCCTTGGTTCCACCCCCTACCCACCTCCGAGCACTGTCCCTTGGTTCCACCCACTACCCACCTCCGAGCACTGTCCCTTGGTTCCACCCCCTACCCACCTCCAAGCACCGTCCCTTGGTTCCACCCACTACCCACCTCCGAGCACTGTCCCTTGGTTCCACCCCCTACCCACCTCCAAGCACTGTTCTATGATTCCACCCCCTTCCACACAACCAAGTATCATTTTGTGATGCTAAGTAATTTGTTAATGATAACAAGAAAAGCCCTTAACCACTTGCTTACTGGGTACTTAAACCCCCCTCCCCCTCCTGCCCAGACCAATTTTCAGCTTTCAGTGCTGTCACACTTTGAATGACAATTACACTGTACTCAAATTACATTTTTATCATTTTTGTCACACAAATGGAGCTTTTGGTGGGATTTAATCACCATTTGGGTTTTAATTTTTTGCTAAACAAACAAAAAAATACAGAAATTTTTGAAAAAAAAAAATCATGTTTCATAATAGTTTATAATTATTCTCCTTCATTGATATGCGCTGATGAGGCTGCACTGATGGGCACTGATGGACTGCACTGATGGGCACAGATAAGGCGACACTGATAGGCACAGATAAGATGGCACTGATGGGCACTGATGGACTGCACTGATGGGTGGCACTGATAGGCACTGGTAGGTGGCCCTGGTAGGTGGTATTGATAGGCAGCACTGGTAATGACGCACTGATTAATTTATAGGTGGCACTGTGGACACTGATAGGTGGCACTGTGAGGTGGCATTGAGGGCACTAATGGGTGGTGCTGGTGGGCACTGGTAGGTGGCGCTGGTGGGCACTGGTAGGTACCTTCGCGGGCGGGACCGATGTCCCTCCTGCAGCTGCCGGTGATCGGCTTGAGGAGGAAAAATAGCAGATTACCCGCTTTGTTTACCTCACATGACATCACATTGGCTGACAGCTGATCACGTGATAAGGGGTTCGGGATCGACCCCTTACTCCGATCTGTGATCAGGCGAGTTTCATAGACTCACTGATCACAGAGCGCGCCCCGTGTGCCCTGCATCCAATACGCAGGACCCTGCATAAGAGGGTACCCCAGTCCTCTTGTATGGGGCCCGAGCCAGTAGGGGGGCCCCAGGCAGCAGGGTGAATTGGATGTGGGCAGGGAGGGTCATGGGGAAGGGAGGGGGCAATTATTGGAACCGATTCCCTGTATGGTTCTCTCTGCAGCAGCTGAAAGCCGGTTTCTTCTTCTCTCCCTCCCGTTGGCTTTCAGCTGCTGTAGGGAGAGCCATACAGGGGATCAGTTACCAGGAATCCCCCCCACGCCGCACCTGTCTGTTTGGGGCCCCGTGTCAGGTTATCTGTATGGGGCCCGTGTCAGGTTATGGGGCCCTGTGTCAGGTTATGGGGCCCCGTGTCAGGTTGTCTGCATGGGGCCCCATGTCAGGTTGTCTGTATGGGTCCCGTGTCAGTTTGTCTGTATGGGGCCCCATGTCAGGTTGTCTGTATTGGGCCCCGCATCGGGTTGTCTGTATGGGGCCCTGTGTCAGGTTGTCTGTATGGGGCCCTGTGTCAGGTTGTCTGTATGGGGCCCTGTGTCAGTTTGTCTGTATGGGGCCCCGTGTCAGGTTGTCCGTATGGGGCCCCGCGTCAGGTCGTCTGTATTGGGCCCCACATCAGGTTGTCTGTATGGGGCCCTGTGTCAGGTTGTCCGTATTGGGCCCCACGTCAGGTTGTCTGTATGGGGCCCCGTGTCAGGTTGTCTGTATTGGGCCCCGCATCGGGTTGTCTGTATGGGGCCCGTGTCAGTTTGTCTGTATGGGGCCCTGTGTCAGGTTGTCTGTATGGGGCCCTGTGTCAGGTTGTCTGTATGGGGCCCTGTGTCAGGTTGTCTGTATGGGGCCCTGTGTCAGTTTGTCTGTATGGGGCCCCGTGTCAGGTTGTCCGTATTGGGCCCCACATCAGGTTGTCTGTATGGGGCCCTGTGTCAGGTTGTCTGTATGGGGTCCCGCATCAGGTTGTCTGTACAGCCAATCAGATTCCTCTTTTCTCAGTTGTCCGGTGCAAAACAGACAGTTCTTCAGGCATATCACAAGACCCATGGTGAGCTGTGCTGCCATCTAGTGGGCAGAGTGCAGTATAACAATGGGAGCCAATGAAGGGTCCCTCCACCAAACACTGATAATACCCTCCTGAGAGTTCCTTCCGTCTCACTGACACCAATGTTGGGGGTTATTATTCCTCCCACTGACACCAATGTTGGGGGTTATTATTCCTCTCACTGACTACAATGTTGGGGGTTATTATTCCTCTCACTGACACCAATGTTGGGGGTTATTATTGATCTCACTGACACCAATGTTGGGGGTTATTCTTCCTCCCACTGACACCAATGTTGGGGGTTATTATTCCTCCCACTGACACCAATGTTGGGGGTTATTATTCCTCTCACTGACACCAATGTTGGGGGTTATTATTCCTCCCACTGACACCAATGTTGGGGGTTATTATTCCTCTCACTGACACCAATGTTGGGGGTTATTATTCCTCTCACTGACACCAATGTTGGGGGTTATTATTCCTCTCACTGACACCAATGTTGGGGGTTATTATTCCTCTCACTGACACCAATGTTGGGGGTTATTATTCCTCTCACTGACACCAATGTTGGGGGTTATTATTGATCTCACTGACACCAATGTTGGGGGTTATTATTCCTCTCACTGACACCAATGTTGGGGGTTATTATTCCTCTCACTGACACCAATGTTGGGGGTTATTATTCCTCCCACTGACACCAATGTTGGGGGTTATTATTCCTCTCACTGACACCAATGTTGGGGGTTATTATTCCTCTCACTGACACCAATGTTGGGGGTTATTATTCCTCTCACTGACACCAATGTTGGGGGTTATTATTCCTCTCACTGACACCAATGTTGGGGGTTATTATTCCTCTCACTGACACCAATGTTGGGGGTTATTATTGATCTCACTGACACCAATGTTGGGGGTTATTATTCCTCTCACTGACACCAATGTTGGGGGTTATTATTCCTCTCACTGACACCAATGTTGGGGGTTATTATTCCTCTCACTGACACCAATGTTGGGGGTTATTATTCCTCTCACTGACACCAATGTTGGGGGTTATTATTCCTCTCACTGACACCAATGTTGGGGGTTATTATTCCTCTCACTGACACCAATGTTGGGGGTTATTATTCCTCTCACTGACACCAATGTTGGGGGTTATTATTCCTCCCACTGACACCAATGCTGGGGGTTATTATTGATCTCACTGACACCAATGTTGGGGGTTATTATTCCTCCCACTGACACCAATGTTGGGGGTTAATATTCCTCTCACTGACACCAATGTTGGGGGTTATTATTCCTCCCACTGACACCAATGTTGGGGGTTATTATTGATCTCACTGACACCAATGTTGGGGGTTATTATTCCTCTCACTTACACCAATGTTGGGGGTTATTATTCCTCTCACTGACACCAATGTTGGGGGTTATTATTCCTCTCACTGACACCAATGTTGGGGGTTAATATTCCTCTCACTGACACCAATGTTGGGGGTTATTATTCCTCTCACTTACACCAATGTTGGGGGTTAATATTCCTCTCACTGACACCAATGTTGGGGGTTATTATTCCTCTCACTGACACCAATGTTGGGGGTTATTATTCCTCCCACTGACACCAATGTTGGGGGTTATTATTCCTCCCACTGACACCAATGTTGGGGGTTAATATTCCTCTCACTGACACCAATGTTGGGGGTTATTATTCCTCTCACTGACACCAATGTTGGGGGTTATTATTCCTCCCACTGACACCAATGTTGGGGGTTATTATTCCTCCCACTGACACCAATGTTGGGGGTTATTATTCCTCCCACTGACACCAATGTTGGGGGTTATTATTGATCTCACTGACACCAATGTTGGGGGTTATTATTGCTTTATATATATTATCTTGAAGATGACAGCCTGGCCGGTTTTGAAGAATGGAGAATGTTTGGGCCGATGGGGAATGCTGAGCCTTGTAGTTCCACAGCAGCTGCCCTGCATTTATCTATCCACATTGCACAAAACAGACATCCGGAGCCTCCATATGTCACCTGACATTCAACACCGCAAACATGCCAAGAACACGTAACATGTCAGAGAAAAGTGCAGCAACATCTCCCTCTGCTGGTCATTGCAGGAACTGCACCAGAACTCACTGACAACTGACAGCTGATTGGATACCGATCAATATTATTATCTGCATCAGTTTCTGAACCAGAGGAGCTTGCACTCTATTATTATTGGTAATATTATGTTGGTCTGGTTGTCAGTGGTGTGATTGGTCAGTCTCTCTGATGTCTGTAGATTGTCCGGTTGGGATATTTTCTCTCCTGTAGATTGGTTGGTGGATGGTGCCATCTGGTGGCTCATCCTGTGTAATGCGCTCTTTTCTGTCTCTGTACATTTTATATTGGATTCTGTAGATTGTTGGTTTGTTTTCCGTGTTTCCATGAAACCGTATATCCTATCTACAGTGTATATATATATATATATATATATATGTTGGGGGTTATATCCTATCTACAGTGTATATATATATATATATATATATATATCCTATCTACAGTGTATATATATATATATATATATATATATATCCTATCTACAGTGTATATATATATATATATATATGTTGGGGGTTATATCCTATCTACAGTGTATATATATATATATATATATATCCTATCTACAGTGTATATATATATATATATATATATATATATATATATATATCCTATCTACAGTGTATATATATATATATATATATATATATATATATATCCTATCTACAGTGTATATATATATCCTATCTACAGTGTATATATATATATATCCTATCTACAGTGTATATATATATATATATATATATATATATATATATATCCTATCTACAGTGTATATATATATATCCTATCTACAGTGTATATATATATATATCATATCTACAGTGTATATATATCCTATCTACAGTGTGTATATATATATATATCCTATCTACAGTGTATATATATATATCCCCTATCTACAGTGTATATATATATCCTATCTACAGTGTATATATATATATATATCCTATCTACAGTGTATATATATATATATCCTATCTACAGTGTATATATATCCTATCTACAGTGTGTATATATATATATATCCTATCTACAGTGTATATATATATATCCTATCTACAGTATATATATATATATATATCCTATCTACAGTGTATATATATCCTATCTACAGTGTATATATATCCTATCTACAGTGTATATATATATATATCCTATCTACAGTGTATATATATATATATCCTATCTACAGTGTATATATATCCTATCTACAGTGTGTATATATATATATATATATCCTATCTACAGTGTATATATATATATATATCCTATCTACAGTATATATATATATATATATCCTATCTACAGTGTATATATATATATCCTATCTACAGTGTATATATATATATATATATATATATATATATATATATCCTATCTACAGTGTATATATATATATATATATATCCTATCTACAGTGTATATATATATATGTATATATATATATATCCTATCTACAGTGTATATATATATATATATATATATCCTATCTACAGTGTATATATATATATCCTATCTACAGTGTATATATATATATATATCCTATCTACAGTGTATATATATATATATCCTATCTACAGTGTATATATATATATCCTATCTACAGTGTATATATATATATATATCCTATCTACAGTGTATATATATCCTATCTACAGTGTATATATATATATATATATATATATATATATATATATCCTATCTACAGTGTATATATATATATATATATATATATCCTATCTACAGTGTATATATATATATCCTATCTACAGTGTATATATATATATATATATATATATATATATATATATATATATATATCCTATCTACAGTGTATATATATATATATATATCCTATCTACAGTGTATATATATATGTATATATATATATATATATCCTATCTACAGTGTATATATATATATATATATATATCCTATCTACAGTGTATATATATATATCCTATCTACAGTGTATATATATATATATATCCTATCTACAGTGTATATATATATATCCTATCTACAGTGTATATATATATATCCTATCTACAGTGTATATATATATATATCCTATCTACAGTGTATATATATCCTATCTACAGTGTATATATATATATATATATATATATATATATATCCTATCTACAGTGTATATATATATATATATATATATCCTATCTACAGTGTATATATATATATCCTATATCATCCAATATATCCATATCATATTCTGTCTGCAGTGTATATTATTATTATTATTATTATTACACACGATTTATATATATATTTATAGCGCCAACAGTTTGCGCAGCGCTTTACAATGTAGAGGAGGGACAATACAATTACAGTTCAATACAGAAGGGACAGGAGGGCCCGGCCCATGGAGCTTACATTCTAAAGGTATATACCGTATATCCTATATGATCTAATATTTATACAGTGCCTTGAAAAAGTATTCATACCCCTTGAAATTCCCCACATTTTGTTACAACCAAAAACATAAATGTATTTTATTGGGATTTTCTGTGATGGACCAACACAAAGTGTCACATAATTGTGAAGTGGAAGGAAAATGATAAATGATACAAATAAATATGTGAAAAGTGTGGGGGGGAGGGGCATTTGTATGGCGCCCCCCGGAGTCAATACTTTGTAGGACCCCCTTTCTCTACAAGTCTTTTTGGGGGTGTCTCTACCAGCTTTGCACATCTAGAGAGGACATTTCTGCCCATTCTTCTTCTTTGTAGAATATCTCAAGCTCTGTCAGATTGGATGGAGAGCGTCTGTGATCAGCAATTTTCAAGTCTTGCCACAGATTCTCAATGTGATTTAGGTCTGGACTGTGACTGGGCCATTCTAACACATGAATATGCTTTGATCTAATCCATTCCATTGTAGCTCTGGCTGTATGTTTCGGGTCGTTGTCCTGCTGGAAGGTGACCCTCCCCCCCCCAGTCTCAAGTCTTTTCCAGGTTTTCTTCTAAGATTGTCCTGTATTTGTCTCCATCCATCTTCCCATCAACTCTGACCAGCTTCCCTGTCCCTGCTGAAGAAAACCATCCCCACCACATGATGCTGCCACCACCATGTTTCACGGTGGGGATGGTGTGTTCAGGGGGATGGGCGGTGTTAGTTTCCCCCACACATAGCGTTTTGTTTTTAGGCCACAAAGTTGAATTTTGGTCTCATGTGAGCAGATCACCTTCTTCCACATGTTTGCTCCCCTCCCCCACATGGCTTCTCACAAACTACAAACGGGACTTCTTATGACTTTCTTTCTCCAATGTCTTTCTTCTTGTCACTCTTCCATAAAGGGCAGATTTGTGGAGAACACGACTAATAGTTGTCCTGTGGACAGACTCTCCCCCCTGAGCTGTGGATCTCTGCAGCTCCTCCAGAGTTACCATGGACCTCTTGGCTCTTCTCTGATGAATGCTCTCCATGCCCGGCCCGGTCAGTTTAGGTGGACGGCCATGTCTTGGTAGGTTTGCCGTTGTGCCATACTCTTTCCATTTCCCGATGATGGATTGAACAGAGCTCCGTGAGATGATCAAAGCTTGGGAGATTATTTATATAACCTGACCCTGCTTTATACTTCTCCACAACTTTATCCCTGACCTGTCTGGTGTGTTCCTTGGCCTTCATGATGCTGTTTGTTCACTGAGGTTCTCTAACAAACCTCTGAGGGCTTCACAGAACAGCTGTATTTATACTGAGATTAAATGACACACAGGTGGAATCTATTTACTAATTAGGTGACTTCTGAAGGCAATTGGTTCCACTAGATTTTAGTTATCAGAGTAAAGGGGGCTGAATACAAATCCTGGAGAACTAAACACAGATCTTCTGTGGATGTCGGCCGCCTCTAATCCCAGACAGACTCCATTAAGGTGAGATCAGGGCTCTGTGGGGAGCAAACCATCACTTTCTAGGGCTCCTTGTCCTCCTTTTAAACTGAAGATAGTTCTTAATGGCATTGGCTGGATGTTTGGGGGGGGGGGTTGTCCTGCTGCAGAATAAATTTGGGGGCCAATCACACGCCCCCCCTGATGGTATCACATGATGGAGAATTATCTGCCTGTAGTTCTCAGCATTGAGGGCACCGCTGATCCTGACCAAATCCCCAACTCCATTTGCAGAAGTGCAGCCCCCAAACTTGCAAGGCACCTCCACCATGCTTCACAGTTGGCTGCAGACACTGATTATTGTACCATTCTCCAGCCCTTCCCCCAACAAACTGCCTCCTGCTACAGCCACATATTTCACATTGTGACTCATCAGTCCAGAGCATCTGCTGCTATTTTTCTGCATAGTTGAGTCACTTAGCCTTTCCACTTCGGAGGATTTTTGGTGGCAACTCTTCTATGAAGTCAACTTCTGGACAGAATTCTCTGCACAGTAGGTAGCTGGGATACCTGGGTTCTACTGGTTTCCTCCAGTCTTCTCTTGACAGTAGATGGGGGTACCTGGGTCCCACTGGTTTCCTCCAGACATTTTCGGACAGTAGACGGGTGTACCTGGGTCCCACTGGCTTCCTCCAGACTTCTCCGGACAGTAGATGGGGTACCTGGGTCCTACTGCTTTCCACCAAACTTCTCCGGACAGTAGATGTGGGTACCTGGGTCCCACTGGTTTCCACCAGACTACTCCAGAAGGTAGACGGGGGTACTTGGATCCCTCTGGTTTCCTCCAGACTTCTCCAGACAGTAGATGGGGGTACTTGGATCCCTCTGGTTTCCACCAGACTTCTCCAGACAGTAGATGGGGGTACTTGGATCCCTCTGGTTTCCTCCAGACTTCTCTGGACAGTAGATGGGAGTACCTGGGTCTCACTGGTTTCCATAAGACTTCTCCAGACAGTAGATGGGGGTACCTGGGTCCCACTGATTTCCTCCAGACTTCTCTGGACAGTAGATTGGGGGTACCTGGGTCCCACTGGTTTCCTCCAGACTTCTATGGACAGAAGATGGGGGTACCTGTGTCCTCCAGACTTCTCCGGACAGTAGATGGGTGTACCTGGGTCCTACTGCTTTCCTCCAGACTTATCCAGACAATAGATGGGGGAACCTGGGTCCCACTGGTTTCCTCCAGACTTCTCCAGACAGTAGATGGGGTACCTGGGTCCCACTGGTTTCCTCCAGACTTCTCTGGACAGTAGATGGGGGTACCCGGGTCTCACGGGTTTCTTCCAGACTTCTCTGGACAGTAGATGGGGGTACCTGGGTCCCACGGGTTTCTTCCAGACTTCTCTGGACAGTAGATGGGGGTACCTGGGTCCCACGGGTTTCTTCCAGACTTCTCTGGACAGTAGATGGGGTACCTGGGTCCCACTGGTTTCCACCAGACTTCTCCGGACAGTAGATGGGGGTACCTGGGTCCCACTGATTTCCACCAGACTTCTCCGGACAGTAGATGGGGGTACCTGGGTCCCACTGGTTTCCTCCAGACTTCTCTGGACAGTAGACGGGGGTACTTGGATCCCTCTGGTTTCCTCCAGACTTCTCCGGACAGTAGATGGGGGTACCTGGGTCACACTGGTTTCCACCAGACTTCTCCGGACAGTAGATTGGGGGTACCTGGGTCCACTGGTTTCCACCAGACTTCTCCAGACAGTAGATGGGGGTACCTGGGTCCTACTGCTTTCCACCAAACTTCTCTGGACAGAAGATGGGTGCAGCTGGGTCACAATGGTTTCCCTCAGACTTCTCCAGACAGTAGATGGGGGTACTTGGGTCCCACTGGTTTCCTCCAGACTTCTCTGGACAGTAGATTGGGGGTACCTGGGTCTCACTGGTTTCCTCCAGACTTCTATGGACAGAAGATGGGGGTACCTGTGTCCCATGGGTTTCCACCAGACATTTCCCAAAAGTTACCTGACCACTGGGTCGATGCTCCTCAACGTTACCCGATTGCTGCATCTGCACTCCTCACCGTTACCCAATCAATGGTGTCCTCAATGCTGAGAAATACAGGCGGATACTTCTCCATCATGCCATACGATCAAGGAGGCGTGTGATTGGCCCCAAGTTTATTCTGCAGCAGGACAACCACCCCAAACATCCAACCAATGTCTTTAAGAACTATCTTCAGTGTAAAGAAGAATAAGAAGTCCTGGAAGTGATGGCTTTTCCCCCGCAGAGCCCTGATCTCCCCATCATGGAGTCTGTCTAGGATGAAGGGTTGGAGGCAGCAGACACCCACAGAAGGTCTGTGCTTAGTTCTCCAAGATCTACATAGAACAACCTACCTGCCATAGAACAACCTACCTGCCATAGAACAACCTACCTGCCATAGAACAACCTACCTGCCGAGTTCCTTCAACAACTGTGTGCAAGTCTACCTAGAAGAAGGCAAAGGGAGGGGAGGAACGGCACAAGTAATGACGATAAGCACCCGAATTTCCCACCCGCCACCACCAGATGTCAGGGAAGTCACATCTATAGAGACCCGCGAAGCAGAGCCAGATCCTTGTTTGTGGAAGGAAGAACGAGGAGATTGTTTAACCACTTGCTGCCCGCCCCGGCATGGGCAGGCTGGATCACACACATGGACGTCGTCCAGCCTGTTCGGGGTTAGCAGCTCATTGATTAGTCATTGAGACAAGAAATTTGGCCAGTCCCAGCTGGAAGCGGCTGAATTTCCATCCATGTATTGGCCGGCTTCACTTTGGGAAGGTGAAACCAGCTGTGGTCATTTTTATACCATGAAATTTCATGCAGATTAAGAATTGATACCGAGCATACAGGCGCCGCTGATAACGCAACGCACCACCAATCTCACGGGCAGAGAAATATCTACAAAGAGACAATGTGCCCAAATACAAGACAAAAGGCCGACAGAAATGTGTGAAATAAAAAGAGAAAAATTACAGAATTTTTTTTTGTTGGGCGATACGGTTTTCCCTGCTGGTGGGCGGCACACAGAACTGCGATACGATTTTCCCCACTGGTGAGAGGCACACCCGGGGGGGGCGTTAACCCACCTGCTGGGGTTCTGGTTGACGTCGCCCTCGGTTATATGGATCGTCCGGCTATGATGGCCGGGTCAGGGTTAGGATTTCTGTTATCGGCACATCAGCCCCATTGTACAGTGCCTAGAAAAAGTATTCATACCCCTGGAAATTCTCCACATTTTCTCAAGTTACAGCCAAAAAAGGTCAATTAATTTTATTGGGATTTTATGTGATGGACCAACACAAAGTGGCACATAATTGTGACGAGGGGGGTAAATGATAAATGTTTTTCATTTTACAAATAAATATGTGAAAGTGTGTGGGGGGGGGGGGGGGCATTTGTATTCAGCCCCCGGAGTCAATGCTTTGTAGAATAACCTTCAGAAAAGTGTGGGGGGGGGACGAATTTGTATTCAGCCCCCGTTACTCTGATACCTCAAACTAAAATCTAGTGGAACCAATTGCCTTCCATCCTTATTCCTCAGTTCCTTCATCTCATGATCTCACCATCCCTTCAATTTTCATCCTTCCATCCCACTTTCTTCTGTCCCTCCATCCCTCTGTCCCTCCATCCCTCTGTCCCTCCATCCCTCTGTCCTTCCAATCCCCTTTTCTTGCCCCCCTCTGGCCCACACTTCCTCCGTTCTTCCATACCTCCAACCCTTCCACTATCTCTCTGTCTCTTCATCCCTCTCTCCCACCCTCCATCCATCACTTCATCCCACCGCCCTTCCATTCCTCTATTCTTCTGTCCCTTTATCTCTCAATCCCTCTGATCCTTTATCCTTCTATCTCTTATCCCTCAGTCCCTTCATCTTCCTATCTCTCCATAACTTTCATCCCTTTATCTCACCATCTTCTCATCCCTACATCTTTCCACCCCCCTTGGTCTCCACCCTCTGTCCCACCCTCCTTCCATTCTTCTGTCCCACCATCATTCCATGCTTCAGTCTCTTTATCTCTCCATCCATTTGTCTCCTCATCCTTCAGTCCCTTCATTCCACCATCCATTCATCATTCCAACCCTTTGCACCTCCATCCTTTCCATTCCTCTATCCTTCCAAAATTTTTTCAGTCCATCCCTCTGTCCCTCTTTCCTTCCATCTTTCCATAAATCTCTCCCTCCCTTTACCCCTCCATCCCTCTCTACTACCATCCCTACTTCTCCTTGTCCCTCTGTCCCATTATTCCACCATCCCATTGTCCTTTCATCCTTCTGTACCTCTCTCCTTCCATCCTTATCCCTCAGTCCCCTCATCTTATTATCACTCCATCCCTTCATCTTTCCAAAACACTTTCTTCTGTCCCTCTGTCCTTCCAACTTTCCATTCTTCAAACCCCCTTTCCATCCCTACATTCTTCCATCCTTCAAAAACTCTATCTCTCCATCCCTCATTCCCACTATCCCTCCATCCTTCTGTCCCACCATCCTTCCAGTCTTCTGTGCTTTGGTCTCTTTATTTCACCATTCATTTGTCTCCTCGTCCTTCAGTCCCTTCATCCCTTCATCCCACTATCCATTCATCATCCCAACCTCCCCATTCTTCTGTTCCTTTAAACTTCCATCCATTATCCCTCAGTCCCCTCATCTTATTATCACTCCATCCCTTCATCTTTCCAACCCACTTTCTTCTGTCCCTCTGTCCTTCCAACCTTCCATTTTTCAAACCCCCTTTCCATCCCTACATTCTTCCATCCTTCAAAAACTCTGTTTCTTCCACTATCTCTCTGTCTCTCCATCCCTCTCTCCCACTATCCCTCCATCCTTCTGTCCCTCCATCCTTCCAGTCTTCTGTGCTTTGGTCTCTTTATTTCACCATTCATTTGTCTCCTCGTCCCTCAGTCCCTTCACCCCTTCATTCCACTATCCATTCATCATTCCAACCTCCCCATTCTTCTGTTCCTTTAAATTTCCATCCCTTATCCCTCAGTCCCTTCATCTCATTATCCCACCATCCAATATGTATGCCTCTTCATCCCTCTCTCCCATCATCCCCCCATTCTTTTTTCACGTCATCCTTCCATTCCTCTGTCCCTCTGTCCTTTTATCCAGCCATCGCTTTATCTTTCTGTCTCTCCACCCCCTTGTTCTTTATCTTTCCATCCTTCCATGCCTCTGTTTTTACAACCTTTCGTCCTTATGTTCCTCTGTTCCTTCATTCTTCCAACCCTTTTCCCCTCCACCCCTCTGGCCTTCTGCTCGTTTCTCCCTCCGTTCTTCCATCCTTCCATGTCTCTATCCTTCCCTCTGAAATCCAGGCTTTTCCCCTCCACCCCTCTGCCCTTCTGCTCGTTTCTCCCTCTGTTCTTCCATCCTTCCATGTCTCTATCCTTCCCTCTGAAATCCAGGCTTTTCCCCTCCACCCCTCTGCCCTTCTGCTCGTTTCTCCCTCCGTTCTTCCATCCTTCCATGTCTCTATCCTTCCCTCTGAAATCCAGGCTTTTCCCCTCCACCTCTCTGCCCTTCTGCTCGTTTCTCCCTCCGTTCTTCCATCCTTCCATGTCTCTATCCTTCCCTCTGAAATCCAGGCTTTTCCCCTCCACCCCTCTGGCCTTCTGCTCGTTTCTCCCTCTGTTCTTCCATCCTTCCATGTCTCTATCCTTCCCTCTGAAATCCAGGCTTTTCCCCTCCACCTCTCTGCCCTTCTGCTCGTTTCTCCCTCCGTTCTTCCATCCTTCCATGCTTCTATGTTTCCCTCTGACCTTCCAGCCTTTTTCACTCAATCCCTCTGTCCCTCCCTCCTTCCATATCTCTATCCCTCCCACTATCTCTCTGTCTCTCTATCTCTTTCCATCCATCCCTTTATCTTTCCCACTGCCCTTCCATTCCTTTATCCTTCTATCCCTTATCCCTCAGTCTCTTCATCTTTTTATCTTTCCAGCCCTTTTTATTTCCCACTGTCTATTTATCCCTATATTATTATGTCCCTTTATCCTTCCATCCCTCATCCCTCTGTCACTCAATCCCTTTGTTCCTTTATCCTTCCATCCCTCCATCTTTCCAGCCCTTCGTCCTTCTGTCACTTTATTCCTCCATTCTTCCAATTCTTTTCCCCTCCACCCTCTGCCCTTTTCTCCCTCCATCCTTCCATGCTCTATTATATCCTTCATCCTTCCAACCTTTTTTCATCTTCATCTTCCCCACTGTCCTTTTATCTGTCCAGTCCTCTGATCTTTTATTCTTCTATATTCAGTCCTTTCATCTTTTTATCTCTCCATCCCATTATCCCTTTATCTTACCGTCTTTTCATCCCTTCTTCTGTCCCACTGTCCTTCCATCCCTCTACTATTCTGTCCATCCTTTGAACCCTTTCCTCTCCATCTGTCCATCCTTTGAACCCTTTCCTCTCCATCTGTCCATCCTTTCATCCTTTGAACCCTTTCCTTTCCATCTGTCCATCCTTTGAACCCTTTCCTCTCCATCTGTCAATCCTTTGAACCCTTTCCTCTCCATCTGTCCATCCTTTGAACCCTTTCCTCTCCATCTGTCCATCCTTTGAACCATTTCCTCTCCATCTGTCCATCCTTCCATCCTTTGAACCCTTTCCTCTCCATCTGTCCATCCTTCCATCCTTTGAACCCTTTCCTCTCCATCTGTCCATCCTTTGAACCCTTTCCTCTCCATCTGTCCATCCTTTGAACCCTTTCCTCTCCATCTGTCCATCCTTTGAACCCTTTCCTCTCCATCTGTCCATCCTTTGAACCATTTGTTCTCCATCTGTCCATCCTTTGAACCCTTTCCTCTCCATCTGTCCATCCTTCCATCCTTTGAACCCTTTCCTCTCCATCTGTCCATCCTTTGAACCCTTTCCTCTCCATCTGTCCATCCTTCCATCCTTTGAACCCTTTCCTTTCCATCTGTCCATCCTTTGAACCCTTTCCTCTCCATCTGTCCATCCTTCCATCCTTTGAACCCTTTCCTCTCCATCTGTCCATCCTTCCATCCTTTGAACCCTTTCCTCCCCATCTGTCCATCCTTTGAACCCTTTCCTCTCCATCTGTCCATCCTTCCATCCTTTGAACCCTTTCCTCTCCATCTGTCCATCCTTTGAACCCTTTCCTCTCCATCTGTCCATCCTTTGAACCATTTCTTCTCCATCTGTCCATCCTTTGAACCCTTTCCTCTCCATCTGTCCATCCTTTGAACCATTTCTTCTCCATCTGTCCATCCTTTGAACCCTTTCCTCTCCATCTGTCCATCCTTTGAACCCTTTCCTCCCCATCTGTCCATCCTTCCATCCTTTGAACCCTTTCCTCTCCATCTGTCCATCCTTTGAACCCTTTCCTCCCCATCTGTCCATCCTTCCATCCTTTGAACCCTTTCCTCTCCATCTGTCCATCCTTTGAACCCTTTCCTCTCCATCTGTCCATCCTTCCATCCTTTGAACCCTTTCCTCTCCATCTGCCCATCCTTCCATCCTTTGAACCCTTTCCTCCTCCATCTCTCTGCCCCTCTTCCCTCCTTCCCTCTATCCTTCCACCCTTCTCCTCCACCATTGTCCCTCTTGTTGGTCTGATGGACACGTCTATAGAGGATCTATGCCGTACGTATTATACACCCTCCCAGTTCTACCATCTACATTGACTTGACTCTTTAAGGGTTTTCTGATGCTGGTTTTTACGAATCCGGCCATGAAATCTATGGAGGGGGTATATTCCCCTCATTCTTCATTTTGGGGTTTTGTAAAAACAGCAGAAAATTGTCTTGAAGGCTTTTCCGCTTCTGAGCACAAAATAGATTTATTGGTGGAACTGCGAATGTTGTCAACACAAAACCCATTTCTGTGCCGGAGCCGCTTCTGGGCAGAAAGAACAATTGTCATCCGCTTAACACGTTGGTGTTATTTAAATATTAATATGGCGCCGGCCGGAGCCGCACATTAGCTGGCTGAGCGCCCTGATTTTTGTGTTTGCACAGAGCGGGGTGTGCGGGGGAAGGAAGGCCATGGATTATTTATTGGATACCACTTCCAGTTAGAGACCCGCCGCCATCCGTGAGAACTCATCTGAGAAATGCCGAGCTCAGCGGTCATTAGACAGAAATGCGCTTATATTTAGTAATTTCATGGAATCCCCATTCTTTGCTGCCGGGCGGCATGGAAGTCAATGGTCAGTTGACATTCCCTACAAAAGAAGACCCTCAGCTGTCCAGAGGGCGATGACTCCTCTGTCTTCCAGCAAAGTCCCCAACATTTCCAGGAATGTCTCCATCTGCATGCTGTGGTTCCTCCATGACAGTTCCTCCAGCTGATCCCATCTCACTGCCGAGTCCTGTAGAAGCTTCGGGGGTTAAAAGATGGAGTGAGGAGTCAATGCCATCAGACAGTCCCAGAAGGGCAGAATGTTGACTTTGCCTTCAGTGCTGGAAGGTAGAGGAGTTCAGGCTCGCTGCCCCCCATTAGCGAGATAAATGTTCACATTTTCTGTGTAGGGAACCATTGTACTAATGCTTTGTGGGACATGACAGGGTCACTTTAATCCTCCATTACAACCAAGCACTAGAACTTGTAGACGGACCCTTTAAACATCAACCCGACACAGTGCAGTACTATACTTACCAACGTTATGGTCCCAGATAAGCCGACATTATTAACCCCACCCACAATCTGCATTAAACCCACCCACTTTCTGGTCAATGGGAAGAATGTTCCTTACATTGGTGATCAGTGAGAAGAATGTTCCTTACATTGGTGATCAGTGAGAAGAATGTTCCTTACATTGGTGATCAGTGGGAAGAATGTTCCTTACATTGGTGATCAGTGGGAAGAATGTTCCTTACATTGGTGATCAGTGAGAAGAATGTCCCTTACATTGGTGATCAGTGAGAAGAATGTTCCTTACATTGGTGATCGGTGAGAAGAATGTTCATTACATTGGTGATCGGTGAGAAGAATGTTCCTTACATTGGTGATCAGTGAGAAGAATGTTCCTTACATTGGTGATCAGTGGGAAGAATGTTCCTTACATTGGTGATCAGTGAGAAGAATGTTCCTTACATTGGTGATCAGTGGGAAGAATGTTCCTTACATTGGTGATCAGTGGGAAGAATGTTCCTTACATTGGTGATCAGTGAGAAGAATGTCCCTTACATTGGTGATCAGTGAGAAGAATGTTCCTTACATTGGTGATCAGTGAGAAGAATGTCCCTTACATTGGTGATCAGTGAGAAGAATGTTCCTTACATTGGTGATCAGTGGGAAGAATGTTCCTTACATTGGTGATCAGTGAGAAGAATGTTCCTTACATTGGTGATCAGTGAGAAGAATGTCCCTTACATTGGTGATCAGTGAGAAGAATGTTCCTTACATTGGTGATCGGTGAGAAGAATGTTCATTACATTGGTGATCGGTGAGAAGAATGTTCCTTACATTGGTGATCAGTGAGAAGAATGTTCCTTACATTGGTGATCAGTGGGAAGAATGTTCCTTACATTGGTGATCAGTGAGAAGAATGTTCCTTACATTGGTGATCAGTGAGAAGAATGTTCCTTACATTGGTGATCAGTGAGAAGAATGTTCCTTACATTGGTGATCAGTGAGAAGAATGTTCCTTACATTGGTGATCAGTGAGAAGAATGTTCCTTACATTGGTGATCAGTGAGAAGAATGTTCATTACATTGGTGATCAGTGAGAAGAATGTTCCTTACATTGGTGATCAGTGGGAAGAATGTTCCTTACATTGGTGATCAGTGGGAAGAATGTTCATTACATTGGTGATCAGTGAGAAGAATGTTCCTTACATTGGTGATCAGTGGGAAGAATGTTCCTTACATTGGTGATCAGTGAGAAGAATGTTCCTTACATTGGTGATCAGTGGGAAGAATGTTCCTTACATTGGTGATCAGTGGGAAGAATGTTCCTTACATTGGTGATCAGTGAGAAGAATGTTCCTTACATTGGTGGTCAGTGAGAAGAATGTTCCTTACATTGGTGATCAGTGAGAAGAATGTCCCTTACATTGGTGATCAGTGAGAAGAATGTTCCTTACATTGGTGATCAGTGGGAAGAATGTTCCTTACATTGGTGATCAGTGAGAAGAATGTTCCTTACATTGGTGATCAGTGAGAAGAATGTTCCTTACATTGGTGATCAGTGGGAAGAATGTTCCTTACATTGGTGATCAGTGAGAAGAATGTTCCTTACATTGGTGTCCTCCTGCTGGCTCTGCCAAGTGGTGTTGGACCCGGAACTCTGCAGAACTTCTGGAGGAGCCCTGGTTCTGGTTGGGAATGGTTGCTCTAGAATAAGCCTCCATATATTTAGTCACATTTCTGTCACTTTCTCCATGTTTTGGGTTGGTGGTCGGGGTTTGGCTCTCACTGGATGGAGGGGTATTTGGGTTGGTGGTCGGGGTTTGGCTCTCACTGGATGGAGGGGTATTTGGGTTGGTGGTCGGGGTTCGTCTCTCACTGGATGGAGGGGTATTTGGGTTGGTGGTCGGGGTTTGGCTCTCACTGGATGGAGGGGTATCATGGGGCAGTCCCTGGGGTTGGGGTCAGTTATCTATTCTGTATCCTCAGCTGGGGGCAGAAGTGGACAGTCTGGTGGCACTGCAGTCTCTATGGTAGTTGGGTGTATTGGGGTGCAGCTCTGGGGCCAGTGCAGGTTCTGATTTAATATGGACCGGCACGCGGCTAGTTTGGGGTATTTGGTAAAACTCGGGGGGGGGTGTCTGGGTTTCAGGGGGAGCGTTCTCCATCACACAGTCAGACAGCGGTGAGAATTCTGTGCCCCTCAGGTTGTTTTTCTGGCAGTCAGTTCAGGTGGGTCCCGGAATATCTCTCGGACATGGAAAGAAGTTTTCTTCAGTATTTATCACTGTCCTGCAGAGCCGCCATGAATTCAATAATACATTATAATCTGTTCCATCTGCCTGGTCACAGCCCGGCACCCTCCCCCGCAACCACCCCGCGCCATTCATCTCTGCCGTCCTTCCAGCATCTGATAATAGGGAAGCTGTCCTCTGATATGGAGAAACACGGCGGAGAAACTATGAGTGCCAAGGTACTGATCCGGAGGAACCACCGCCATCATAAAACGAGACGCACAATACCAGCCAGACACAATGCGGCACAGGAAAACCATCATAGAGAGAAACCTACCAACCCAACACAGACCTACAACCACCTGAGATATGTTGTATATAATAAACACTGTGCGACTACAAGTCCCAGCAATGGTACTGTGCAGGGCCCATACATACACCCTGTGCATGTGGTCTTTGAGTAGGAACTGCTATTGGCAAGGTTGAACCCTTGATGAGGCTTCATACCAAGTGTTGATTGGAGAAGGACAGGATTCACCCCATGGAGTATTTCCTGGGATTCACCTCCATGAGGAATATGATTTCCAGGTGTCATGAAGGACTCCCGAAGCTTCCAACAGCATAAAGATAACTGAATCAGGTTAGGCCCCATCCTGCAGGACTTCAACAGGCAGGTTGGTAAATCCATCAGCTGTGAAGTATTTTGGTAAAATGGTCCCTAGGACAGAAGATCCCGATGATCCGAGAGGGTATGTGGAGAGACCGCCAGGGGGTTGAGGAGGTTCGAGTACCACATCCACCTTGGCCAGTTCAGGGCGCTGAGAATCACTACCTTGAAGGAGGCAAGGAGAGGAGGAAAGGCGTAGATCAGGTTGGACTGATCCTCCAAAGTCACCGGAAACATCCACTACCAAGGCTGAAGGATCCCTGGACCTTCCTCTCAAACTAGAAGAAGGTCTACATCTTGCGTCCTCCACCTACATTAGAGGTCTTGAAATGCATTGATGACTGAGGAAGTCCGTCTGCCAATTTCCACGCATGAAATGTGGCAGGAAGCTGAAGTTCTGCTCAAGCCAGAATCGGTTTGACTTCTGTTCATGCTGCAAGACCTTTGGTTCCTCCTCGATGGAAGCCACAACCTTGGCTTTGTCTAAATGAATCCTGGAGACGTGAAATAGAAGCTGAAAGGTCCAGCACTGAAAGTAGGCCCAAATCACTCTGAGTTTTAGAATACTGTCCAGGAGACAAGAATTTTTCGGCAACCAAGTCCCTTATCCTGAGAGAGTGTCCAGGACTCCTTCCCCGCCCAACAGGCTGACATATGTGGTGAGAACTTTCCAGACGAGTGGGAGGGAGGATTTTCCTGGCCATGGTGAGCTTGGTTTTGGGCGTGAGGTGCATGTGATAGTCCAGAAACTGACCCTTCCTGTCCCATACTGCCGGAATGTTGCGTTGCATGGAGTGAAACTGGGTGCGTGGAAGTGCTTCCAAAGAGGCCAACATTAAGCCCAGGACCCTCATGCTAAAATGTGGGGTCAGTTATCTCCTGGACTGTAGCATCAGAACATGGGAGTGGAGAATTTGGAGCTGTTCCTGGGGGAAGTAGAGCCTGGATTGAGAGGTATCCAGAATAAGGCCTTCCTACTCTAAGCACGTTGGCTCCAGCACTGACTTCTGGGTCCACCTAAACCCCTGCAGAGCTTAACCCGTTTTGATGGGCATTTTCTTAGAGGGTCTGGGCCAGTTGGTCCTTCGGTAGAATGTTGTCTACGTATCTCACTATCGGAACACTGTTTCAGAATACTGTCCAGGAGACAAGAATTTTTCGGCAACCCAGTCCCTTATCCTGAGAGAGTGTTCAGGACTCCTTCCCAGCCCAACAGGCTGACATATGTGGTGAGAACTTTCCAGACGAGCGGGAGGGAGGAATTTCCTGGCCATGGTGAGCTTGGTTTTGGGGCGTGAGGTGCATGCGATAGTCCAGAAACTGACCCTTCCTGTCCCATACTGCCGGAATGTTGAGTTGCATGGAGTGAAACTGGGTGCGTGGAAGTGCTTCCAAAGAGGCCAACATTAAGCCCAGGACCCTCATGCTAAAATGTGGGGTCAGTTAGCTCCTGGACTGTAGCATCGGAACATGGGAGTGGAGAATTTGGAACCAGTTCCTGGGGGAAGTAGAGCCTGGATTGAGAGGTATCCAGAATAAGGCCTTCCTACTCTAACCCTAAGGCTCCAGCACTGACTTCTGGGTCCCCCCAAACCCCTGCAGAGCTTAACCAGTTTGATGGGCATCTACTTAGAGGGTCTGGGCCAGTTGGTCCTTCAGTAGAATGTTGTCTACGTATCTCACTATCGGAACACCCTGAGAGCGAAGCACAGCAAGTACAGAGGCCTAGGACCTTGGTCAAGTACAGAGGCCTAGGACCTTGGTTAAACCCAGAGATGAAATGGATAGGCCAAAAGCAAGGGCAATGAATTGAGAATTTTGGATTGTGTGTATTGTGGAGTACGTAGGTTGGTGTCACCCAGGTTTCTGTATAAATAGTCAATGAGTTTGCTAGGTCTTACGTGGATGCAATGAGCATGCTATATACTGAGCCATGGGGGAGCAGAAAAGAACTGTCAAAAGACACGCGTAACAAGGTAATGGAACTTTATAAAGATGGAAAAGGATATAAAATCGTATCCAAAGCCTTGAATATGTCAGCCAGTACTGTTCAATCACTTATTAAGAAGTCTAAAATTCAGGGATCTCTTGATCCCAAGCCAAGGCCAGGTAGACCAAGGCAGATTGCGTCCACACCTGCCAGAAGAACTGTTCGGGATACAAAGAAGAACCCCAACAGGGAGAAATGCAGGCTGCTCTGGAAAAAGATGGTGTGGTGGTTTCAAGGCGCACGATACAATGATACCTGAACAAAAATGGTCTGCATGGTCAAGTTGCCAGAAAGAAGCCTTTACTGCGCCAAAGCCACGAGAAAAGCCTGGTTACAATATGGGCGACAGCGCCTTGACGTGCCTCCCGGCTTCTGGCACACAGTAATCTGGCGTGACGAGCCCAAAATAGAGCTTTATGGTCACAACTATCAGCGCTATATTTGGAGAGGATACCATCTCCACTGTGAAGCATGGTGGTGGCTCACTGATGTTTTGGGGGTGTGTGAGCTCTAAAGGCACCGGGGGGGGGGGTATTCTGTGAAAATTGATAGCAAGATGAATGCAGTACGTTATAAGAAAATACTGCCAGACAATCTGCATTGTTCTGCAGGAAAGCTGCACTCTCTGACTTTTCATCACGACAACGACCCTAGGCACAAGGCCAAGCTGACCCTAGGGTTGCCACCTTTTCTTCAAGCCAAACCCGAACACTTTAGCTCCAAATGGCTTTTTTTTTTTTTTTTTTTTGCAGAAACGCTGTGGACTCTGGTGTAAAGAGGAACCTTCACAGAGGCAGCTCTCTAGTCAAATTAGGCGGTCGCCTTGGGCCTCGCACTTCCAGGGGCCTCGCGGCCGCCTAATTTGCCTGAAGTGTGTGTAGGAGTGGGAGGGAATGTCCCCCTGTGACCCTGTCATTGTCCCCACTGAGCGGGCCGGATGGATGAGCGAGGGTCGCTTCTAGTATGCAGCCGCATCGCTGCTATATCATCAGCACTGCGCTGACCAGAAGCTTCTTCCCTCTGCCATTCCCGGCTCTCTCCAGCACCCCCTCTGCGCCCTCCAGGCAGCACCGCCTGCAGACAGATTATAAAGGTGGAGGCGGAGCTGCCGGCCGCTGCTGAACCCAGGAGGGATGCATTGCACCCCTCTCATGTACATACTACCTCCCACATACAGTCCGCACCCCTCTATTGTACATACTACCCATCACCATACACTCCACACCCCTCTAATGTACATACTACCCATCACCATACACTCCACACCCCTCTATTGTACATACTACCCATCACCATACACTCCACACCCCTCTATTGTACATACTACCCATCAACATACACTCCACACCCCTCTATTGTACATACTACCCATCACCATACACTTCACACCCCTCTAATGTACATACTACCCATCACCATACACTTCACACCCCTCTTTTATACATACTACCCATCACCATACACTCCGCACCCCTCTATTGTACATACTACCCATCACCATACACTCCACACCCCTCTAATGTACATACTACCCATCACCATCCACTCCACACCCCTCTATTGTACATACTACCCATCACCATACACTCCACACCCCTCTATTGTACATACTACCCATCACCATACACTCCACACCCCTCTAATGTACATACTACCCATCACCATACACTCCACACCCCTCTAATGTACATACTACCCATCGCCATACACTCCGCACCCCTCTATTGTACATACTACCCATCACCATACACTCCACACCCCTCTAATGTACATACTACCCATCACCATACACTCCACACCCCTCTATTGTACATACTACCCATCACCATACACTCCACACCCCTCTGATGTACATACTACCCACTGTCATACCCTCCACTTTTCTCTCCTACACACCATTCTACAGTGCCACTATGGGCAAAGTAATGCACTGGGGCCCCTACTAGGGAGATGGTGACCTGTGGCATATAGTGACCATGGCTCAATCATGCTACACATTGGGCATGGCTTTTAAGTCTGATTAGAAATTCTAGTTATTTTTCTTTTTTTTTTTATGGTTTTATTATTATTTTACATTTTTATTTTTATTTTTAAATAAAATATGTTTTTTGGTGAGAGTTTTTTGGCTTCTTTGGCGAGATATCAGGGGTCTAAACAGACCCCTGAAGTCTCACTTTTTAGACCGAGAAAGGGACTGAGGAAACACATTTCCAAACCCCTTTCTCTGCAGCCTCAGCTGCACTGCAGATGAATGAACAGGAGACAGCGGCTCCTGTCCATAAACCGAAGTAAACACAATCCCACACTCACTGTGTTCATTTAGAAAAGGAAGGGGCTGATAAATGACATATTTACCAGCCCCTTTTCCTGAAGATCTCCCACAGCAGTCAGCGGGAGAGAAGAGGAGGGGAGCCGGAAGCGCTGTGGGGGGACATAAGTTTTGCCTAAGGCCCCACAAAGTCTAGAGCCACCTCTGAACCTTCATTTTATCGCGCCGCTCTGGGGAGATCTCGAACGTGCGCTTCATACAAGACCACCAAAGACTTTGCATGGCCCGGAGCCTGCTGCTGGGTGAAAAGGCCTGAGAGTGGACAGAATTCTAAAAACAATATCCCCCTGTTTGTTTTTCGGGGACCCCCTGAGAGGTATTGGCTCGGATGAGCAGATGTTTTCCATGTTTTATGTTATGGACTTGCTGTCCCCCTCCCCTCGGGGCAGCGTCTGGTTACGTAGGCGGATTCCCCGGAGATTTTATATGGAAAGTGGGAGGCCGAGGATGCAGTTTGGGGATTAGAGCAAGGCTCTCTCCGTATTAAGGGATGAGGGTGGGTGGTGACCCCCCCCATGTCACATGTCAGCGGCGAGGCCTCCTGTCACCTCGGAGCTTGTTGAGGGATTTCTCCTTGTTAGGAAACATGTGGGGGGGATTATGGAGGATTACCTCCCCCTCCCTGAGTGCCGCTAAGCCGGGATTAGACCGCTGTTTGTGTATCCATCTCTTGTCACCCAATTAAACGTCAGCCTGACACGTCAAACATTGGCAGAGAGGAGCTCCTCTGGATCAGACGCTGTGCGCCCCGAGCCCCCCTTCTGTCCGAGGAAAGTCATCTCCAGGGACCTTCCATGGCTGAGCTCCTCATAGCTACACCGTGGTTGGGGGTCCATCTCCAGGGACCTTCCATGGCTGAGCTTCTCATAGCGGCACTGTGGTTGGGGGTCCATCTCAGGACCTTCCATGGCTGAGCTCCTCATTGCTGCACCGTGGTTGGGGGTCCATCTCAGGACCTTCCATGGCTGAGCTCCTCAAAGCGGCACTGTGGTTGGGGGTCCATCTCAGGACCTTCCATGGCTGAGCTCCTCACAGTGGCACTGTGGTTGGGGGTCTATCTCAGGACCTTCCATGGCTGAGCTCCTCAAAGCGGCACTATGGTTGGGGGTCCATCTCCAGGGACCTTCCATGGCTGAGCTCCTCAAAGCGGCACTGTGGTTGGGGGTCCATCTCAGGACCTTCCATGGCTGAGCTCCTCATAGCGGCACTGTGGTTGGGGGGTCCACCTCAGGAACTTCCATGGCTGAGCTCCTCATAGTGGCACGGTGGTTGGGGGTCCACCTCAGGACCTTCCATGGCTGAGCTCCTCATAGCGGCACTGTGGTTGGGGGTCCACCTCAGGACCTTCCATGGCTGAGCTCCTCATAGCGGCACTGTGGTTGGGGGTCCATCTCAGGACCTTCCATGGCTGAGCTCCTCATAGCGGCACTGTGGTTGGGGGTCCATCTCAGGACCTTCCATGGCTGAGCTCCTCATAGCGACACTGTGGTTGGGGGTCCATCTCAGGACCTTCCATGGCTGAGCTCCTCATAGCGGCACTGTGGTTGGGGGTCCATCTCAGGACCTTCCATGGCTGAGCTCCTCAAAGCGGCACTGTGGTTGGGGGTCCATCTCAGGACCTTCCATGGCTGAGCTCCTCATAGCGGCACTGTGGTTGGGGGTCCACCTCAGGATCTTCCATGGCTGAGCTCCTCATAGCGGCACCGTGGTTGGGGGTCCACCTCAGGACCTTCCATGGCTGAGCTCCTCATAGCGGCACTGTGGTTGGGGGTCCATCTCAGGACCTTCCATGGCTGAACTCCTCATAGCGGCACTGTGGTTGGGGGTCCATCTCAGGACCTTCCATGGCTGAGCTCATAGCGACACTGTGGTTGGGGGTCCATCTCAGGACCTTCCATGGCTGAGCTCCTCATAGCGGCACTGTGGTTGGGGGTCCATCTCAGGACCTTCCATGGCTGAGCTCCTCATAGCGGCACTGTGGTTGGGGGTCCACCTCAGGACCTTCCATGGCTGAGCTCCTCATAGCGGCACCGTGGTTGGGGGTCCATCTCAGTACCTTCCATGGCTGAGCTCCTCATAGCGGCACAGTAGTTGGGGGTCCATCTCAGTACCTTCCATGGCTGAGCTCCTCAAAGCGGCACTGTGGTTGGGGGTTCATCTCAGGACCTTCCATGGCTGAGCTCCTCAAAGCGGCACTGCGGTTGGGGGTCCATCTCCAGGGACCTTCCATGGCTGAGCTCCTCATAGCGGCACCGTGGTTGGAGGTCCATCTCAGGACCTTCCATGGCTGAGCTCCTCATAGCGGCACTGTGGTTGGGGGTCCATCTCAGGACCTTCCATGGCTGAGCTCCTCATAGCGGCACTGTGGTTGGGGGTCCATCTCAGGACCTTCCATGGCTGAGCTCCTCATAGCGGCACCGTGGTTGGGGGTCCATCTCAGGACCTTCCATGGCTGAGCTCCTCAAAGCGGCACTGCGGTTGGGGGTCCATCTCCAGGGACCTTCCATGGCTGAGCTCCTCATAGCGGCACCGTGGTTGGAGGTCCATCTCAGGACCTTCCATGGCTGAGCTCCTCATAGCGGCACTGTGGTTGGGGGTCCATCTCCAGGGACCTTCCATGGCTGAGCTCCTCATAGCGGCATGGTGGTTGGGGGTCCATCTCAGGACCTTCCATGGCTGAGCTCCTCATAGCGGCACCATGGTTGGAGGTCCATCTCAGCACCTTCCATGGCTGAGCTCCTCATAGCTGCACCGTGGTTGGGGGTCCATCTCAGCACCTTCCATGGCTGAGCTCCTCATAGCGGTATGGTGGTTGGGGGTCCACCTCAGGACCTTCCATGGCTGAGCTCCTCATAGCGGCACCGTGGTTGGGGGTCCATCTCAGGACCTTCCATGGCTGAGCTCCTCAAAGCGGCACTGTGGTTGGAGGTCCATCTCCAGGGACCTTCCATGGCTGAGCTCCTCATAGCGGTATGGTGGTTGGGGGTCCACCTCAGGACCTTCCATGGCTGAGCTCCTCATAGCGGCACCGTGGTTGGGGGTCCATCTCAGCACCTTCCATGGCTGAGCTCCTCATAGCGGTATGGTGGTTGGGGGTCCACCTCAGGACCTTCCATGGCTGAGCTCCTCATAGCGGCACCGTGGTTGGGGGTCCATCTCAGGACCTTCCATGGCTGAGCTCCTCAAAGCGGCACCATGGTTGGGGGTCCATCTCAGGACCTTCCATGGCTGACCTCCTCATAGCGGTATGGTGGTTGGAGGTCCACCCCAGGACCTTCCATGGCTGAGCTCCTCATAGCGGCACCATGGTTGGAGGTCCATCTCCCATCCTCAAATGTGGTCCCCCCAATAGTTCTGAAGGGCCCCTCATCATCTCATTCACAATCTTCTTCAGTAGAAACTTGTAGGAAAGTCATTATAATGATATTGAAGCTGATCTGTCCGCTGGTGGGATATATCCGTACCGTGAAATAAGAGGACCTGTCACTAACATTACCTGTCACAATATACAGAAACACGACCATTTCTCCACCTTCTATCATTACAGAGCCGTCCTGAGCTCCACTTGGTGACTGTGCCTAGGCTGAGATGATGTCATCAGTCTGCTGCAGGCAGGAGGAAACATTTCCTCAGTCTCCCCTCCCCCAGTGATCAGACTGTACATTGTTACTTTGTAATCAATCACAAGGTTATCAGTCACGAGAAGCTGCAGCAGAGGCTGATCTGTGTCAGACCTTTGTGAACACAGCAAAAAAAAAAAAAAAAAAAAATGGCACAGGCACCAGGATTTACATAATTGTGTCGTCTGAGAGGTGACATCTCAGTCTAGGAGAAGGTGACTGTGGATGATGCCTGAACAAAAATGGTGCCTTTGTTCTGTCACCAATAGTCCATCTATCATAAAGTGTCCGCCCCGTACTGCGCATGTGCAGCGCATGTGCAGTACGGAGCACAAGGAGTTTCGGAAAATCTCCGAAGATGAGCGGCGCCTGTGCCGTGAGTCGAGGTGCAAGCCCCACCACTGCTGGAACTTGTAGTCTCTTATTAGCTGTGTGATCTGAACTGAACACTGGGATTGCTGGGACTTGTAGTTCTATATTGGCTGTGTGCTGGTAGTTGGACACTGGGGTTGCTGGGACTTGTAGTTCCTTATTGGCTGTGTGCTGGTAGTTGGACACTGGGATTGCTGGGACTTGTAGTTCTATATTGGCTGTGTGCTGGTAGTTGGACACTGGGATTGCTGGGACTTGTAGTTCCTTATTGGCTGTGTGCTGGTAGTTGGACACTGGGATTGCTGGGACTTGTAGTTCCATATTGGCGGTGTGCTGGTAGTTGGACACTGGGATTGCTGGGACTTGTAGTTCTATATTGGTTGTGTACTGGTAGTTGGACACTGGGATTGCTGGGACTTGTAGTTCCATATTGGCTGTGTGCTGGTAGTTAGACCCTGGGATTGCTGGGACTTGTAGTTCCATATTGGCGGTGTGCTGGTAGTTGGACACTGGGATTGCTGGGACTTGTAGTTCCATATTGGCGGTGTGCTGGTAGTTGGACACTGGGATTGCTGGGACTTGTAGTTCCATATTGGCGGTGTGCTGGTAGATGACACCACAAGTCCCAGCAATCTCAGTCTATAATATTTCCTCTGACCGTGCGCTTTCCCTCGGTTTTGCTGAGTCGTCTCGCGGTCGCTCTTCGCGGCGTATCGGGGAAACTCTCTGCCGGTTGAGTTGATCCATAATAGCGGCTGAAAGCCTTCGCGTACAATACGCTTTATAGAAAATAGCGGAGTGAGCAGGCAGGGGGGGGGCGGGGGGGCGGGGGGCGCATTAGAAATAAAACTCGCGCTGGGGCTTTACGCGGATCCTTTCAGAGAATCGCTGCGGCAGCACTTTGCGGAATCCTCGGAGAATGAGAACTCTCATTGTATCTGGATGAGGTTCTCCGGGTTCCTCTCGTTTTATTCAGCGCATTTCTCCCTCCTTCCCACTAAAAAAACACATCAGTCAGCGTTATCATGGCGGCTCCAAATCTCCTCCTCGCTATCAGATCATTGGGATGAGTGAGGCGCTATTGCTTAGCAGCGGTTTATTCATCGTCTGGCAGAACGGATAACCACCATTGAGGGGTTTGTACATTACGGATCCAGCACCAGTGTTGCCCCAGAGTCGGTGGAGGGCCGGCGATGGGGGTCTGGACTTGGCGTCCCACTAAGACATTGATCACTTGTGTACGACGAGCAATTCAGCTTCATGCTTTCTGTCCACTCAGCGGGTCTTCAACTATGTGCCCCATGTCTACTACTATGTGCCCCGTGTCCACTACTATGTGCCCCGTGTCCACTACTATGTGCCCCGTGTCCACTACTATGTGCCCCGTGTCCACTACTATGTGCCCCGTGTCCACTACTATGTGCCCCGTGTCCACTACTATGTGCCCCGTGTCTACTACTATGTGCCCCGTGTCTACTACTATGTGCCCCGTGTCCACTACTATGTGCCCCGTGTCCACTACTATGTGCCCCGTGTCTACTACTATGTGCCCCGTGTCCACAACTATGTGCCCCGTGTCTACTACTATGTGCCCCGTGTCCACTACTATGTGCCCGTGTCCACTACTATGTGCCCCGTGTCCACTACTATGTGCCCCGTGTCTACTACTATGTGCCCCGTGTCTACTACTATGTGCCCCGTGTCCACTACTATGTGCCCCGTGTCCACTACTATGTGCCCCGTGTCTACTACTATGTGCCCCGTGTCCACTACTATGTGCCCCGTGTCCACTACTATGTGCCCCGTGTCCACTACTATGTGCCCCGTGTCAACTACTATGTGCCCCATGTCAACTACTATGTGCCCCGTGTCTACTACTATGTGCCCCGTGTCCACTACTATGTGCCCCGTGTCCACTACTATGTGCCCCGTGTCCACTACTATGTGCCCCGTGTCCACTACTATGTGCCCCATGTCCACTTCTATGTGCCCCTTATCCACTACTATGTGCCCTGTGTCCACTACTATGTGCCCCGTGTCCACTACTATGTGCCCCTTATCCACTACTATGTGCCCCATGTCCACTACTATGTGCCCCTTATCCACTACTATGTGCCTCGTGTCCACTACTATGTGCCCCGTGTCCACTACTATGTGCCCCGTGTCCACTACTATGTGCCCTGTGTCCACTACTATGTGCCCCGTGTCCACTACTATGTGCCCCTTATCCACTACTATGTGCCCCATGTCCACTACTATGTGCCCCTTATCCACTACTATGTGCCTCATGTCCACTACTATGTGCCCCGTGTCCACTACTATGTGCCCCGTGTCCACTACTATGTGCCCCGTGTCCACTACTATGTGCCCCGTGTCCACTACTATGTGCCCCGCATCCACTACTATGTGCCCCGCATCCACTACTATGTGCCCCGCGTCCACTACTATGTGCCCCGCGTCCACTACTATGTGCCCCGCGTCTACTACTATGTGCCCCGCGTCCACTACTATGTGCCCCGCGTCCACTACTATGTGCCCCGAGTCCACTACTATGTGCCCCTTATCCACTACTATGTGCCTCGTGTCCACTACTATGTGCCCCGTGTCCACTACTATGTGCCCCGTGTCCACTACTATGTGCACTGTGTCCACTACTATGTGCCCCGTGTCCACTACTATGTGCCCCTTATCCACTACTATGTGCCCCATGTCCACTACTATGTGCCCCTTATCCACTACTATGTGCCTCATGTCCACTACTATGTGCCCCGTGTCCACTACTATGTGCCCCGTGTCCACTACTATGTGCCCCGTGTCCACTACTATGTGCCCCGTGTCCACTACTATGTGCCCCGCATCCACTACTATGTGCCCCGCGTCCACTACTATGTGCCCCGCGTCCACTACTATGTGCCCCGCGTCCACTACTATGTGCCCCGCGTCTACTACTATGTGCCCCGCGTCCACTACTATGTGCCCCGCGTCCACTACTATGTGCCCCGAGTCCACTACTATGTGCCCCGCGTCCACTACTATGTGCCACGCGTCCACTACTATGTGCCCCGCGTCCACTACTATGTGCCCCGAGTCCACTACTATGTGCCCCGCGTCCACTACTATGTGCCCCGCGTACACTACTATGTGCCCCGCGTACACTACTATGTGCCCCGTGTCCACTACTATGTGCCCCATGTCTACTACTATGTGCCCCGTGTCCACTACTATGTGCCCCGTGTCCACTACTATGTGCCCCGTGTCCACTACTATGTGCCCCGTGTCCACTACTCTGTGCCCCATGTCCACTACTATGTGCCCCATGTCCACTTCTATGTGCCCCTTATCCACTACTATGTGCCCCGTGTCCACTACTATGTGCCCCATGACTACTACTATGTGCCCCGATCTTCTGTCGCATGCCCCAGGTCTCCTGATAGGTGCATTGGGTCTTCTTCTACCTGTCCCACTTCTACTGAGCACCCCAGGCCTCCTATCGCATGCTTCAGTAATAAAAATGTGATGTGAGGTCTAAAATCAATAAGAAGGAAATGCCTTCTGTGGACCAATAACGAAAGAAATCTAAAGTGCAACGTGCAAAGACGTGAAATAAAGGAGCAAACTTCGGTCTGTACGTGCGAAGAAATAAATATATAAATAGAGGTGCATCAAATCCGAATAATGCAGCAAAGTGACTAAATGACTGTATTGAACTGAATCACTACGGGGGAAATACGTATATATCTAATGCAGAAAAAAGAGAAATAACGTGGTGCACTACAAATCCCAGCTTGTAGTAAAAAAATTGCACAGAAGCAGCGAAAGGGTAAGAATACCCACACAGTACGTATTGGTAATGAGCTTTTTAGTAAGTGCAAAACAGAAGAAAGTTCCAGATAGCTAAATAAATCAAAGTTCAGTGTAATTCCATGCAGATGGAGAAAAAGTGGTCCGTGGCGTTTCCAGGGGTGCAGCCCACTGTTTCCCCCCCAGCCTCTCACCTCTAGCAATGGCCCCCAACAGGCCTAGTAAAGCAAAGACCATCTGGGTGGTGATCCTGGTTCCCCCCTTCGCCTTCCTATAGGTTCCTATGGCTCTTCCTGCCTCTCATTCCGGTCCCCATACTATGTGCAAACGACACTCAGGAAGGAAGGGATCACTCCCAGCTCAGGTTGGCATAAGGGGTAAGGGATAAAAGAAGAAGCTCCAATGTGTAGTAATATAATAATAGTTTTAATATAAAATATCTATTAGTTAGCTTGTCACTAGACATGTGCAATTCGTTTCGTTTTTTTTTTTTTTTTCGTTTTTCGTTTTTTTTTTTTCGTTATTTTCGTTCGTTCGTTTTCGTACGAATGAACGAACGATTCGCTAAAAATTTGAACGAATCGTTCGCATCGAACGAATCCGAAAAACAACGAAAATCCGAAAAAAAAAATAATTAGAAACAACGAATGTACGAATGAAGAAAATCCGAAAAACGAAAACAGGAACAACGAAAATGAACGAAAAAATTTGTAACTTTTTTTTTTTTTTTGTTGAATTGGTAATTTTCCGTGTCACTTACAATGGCGCTGCTTAACGTGCATCGAATCGATTAAATGAAAATATTCGTACATTCGTAACTTTTTTTTTTTGTTGAATTGGTAATTTTCCGTGTCACTTACAATGGAGCTGCTAAACCACTCTCAGCCCCGGACCAATTGGCAGCCAAAGGACCACGCCCCCTTTTTGCGATTCGGCACTGCGTCGCTTTAACTGACAATTGCGCGGTCGTGCGACGTTACACCCAAACAAAATTGGCGTCTTTTTTTTCCCCACAAATAGAGCTTTCTTTTGGTGGTATTTGATCGCCCCTGCGGTTTTTATTTTTTGCGCTATAAACAAAATAGAGCGACAATTTTGAAAACAATGCAATATTTTTTACTTTTTGCTGTAATAAATATCCCCAAAAAAATATATAAAAAAACATTTTTTTTCCTCAGTTTAGGCCGATACGTATTCTTCTACATATTTTTGGTAAAAAAAATCGCAATTAGCGATTATTGATTGGTTTGCACAAAAGTTATAGCGTTTACAAAATAGGGGATAGTTTTATAGCATTTTTATTAATATTTTTTTTTTTTACTAGTAATGGCGGCGATCAGCGATTTTTATTGTGACTGCGACATTATGGCGGACACGTCGGCCATTTTTGACACATTTTTGGGACCATTGTCATTTATACAGCAATCAGTGCTATACAAATGCATTGATTCCTGTATAAATGACAGTTGTAGTGAAAGAGTTAACCACTAGGGGGAGGGGAGGGGTTATGGGCTGTGACGTGTGTGTGTTTTTTACACTAGGGGGCGGGGAGGAGTTAGTGTGACGTGTGTGTTTTTTTACATTAGGGGGCGGGGCTGACGTCTGATGTCATTGATCGGCTTTCCCGATGACCGGGAACAGCCAATCACTGACAGGCAGAGTAGGAAGCGCAGGGAGAGGTTTGTTTACACAGACCTCTCCCCGTTCTTCAGCTCCGTAACCCGATCGCGGGACACCAGCGGCGATCGGGTCCACCGGTCCCGTGGCCGGGGTCACGGAGCTCCCGACCGGGTCGCGAGCGCGCCGCTGGCGGCGCGCTCCCAACCCACGGGCAGGCATTTAAAGGGCCACGTACAGGTAAGTGATTTTACCTGCCCGTGCCATTCTGCTGACGTATATATGCAGTGGGCGGTCGGGAAGCGTTTGACGTGCCTCGAATCGATTAAACGAAAAAATTTGTAACTTTTTTTTTTTTTTTCGAATAGTAATTTTCCGTGTCTCTTACAATGGCGCTGCTTAACGCGCTTCGAATGGATTGAAGAAAAAATGTGTAACTTTTTTTTTTTTTTCGAATAGTAATTTTCCGTGTCTCTTACAATGGCGCTGCTTAACGCGCTTCGAATGGATTGAACGAAAAAATTCGTAACTTTTTTTTTCGTAATTTTCCGTGTCCCTTACAATGGCGCTGCTTAACGCGCTTCAAATGGATTGAAGAAAAAATTTGTAACTTTTTTTTTTTTTTCGAATAGTAATTTTCCGTGTCTCTTACAATGGCGCTGCTTAACGCGCTTCGAATGGATTGAACGAAAAAATTTGTAACTTTTTTTTTCGTAATTTTCCGTGTCCCTTACAATGGCGCTGCTTAACGCGCTTCGAATGGATTGAACGAAAAAATTCGTACATTCGTAACTTTTTTTTTTCGAATGGTAATTTTCCGTGTCTCTTACAATGGCGCTGCTTAACGCGCTTCGAATGGATTGAACGAAAAAATTCGTACATTCGTAACTTTTTTTTTTCGAATGGTAATTTTCCGTGTCTCTTACAATGGCGCTGCTTAACGCGCTTCGAATGGATTGAACGAAAAAATTCGTACATTCGTAACTTTTTTTTTCGATTCGTAATTTTCCGTGTCCCTTACAATGTAATAATAGCATACACATTACGTAAAATTATGAATTATGCTCCGATTACGAATCTACGAATGTTACGAAAGTACGAATAAATACGAATTTCGAATAAACGTAAATTAAACTAACGGAAAAAACGAATCTACGAAAAAATAACTCTTACGAATGTACGATTTGTTACGAATACGAACACCGACGACTTACGAATTTACGAATCGTTACGAATCAACGGAAACGAAAAAAACGAAACGAAAATAAACAAATTTTTTTCGAAAAACGAAAAAAACGAAACGAAAATAAACAATTTTTTTGGTTGTGCGCATGTCTACTTGTCACCGCCCGGGATGGACGAACTTCCGGTCTCGGCCGAAAACCGGTAGTAAACAAGAGGCACCTGACTTCCTCCCTCACCTTGTCAAACAACCTATGTGGTCTACCTGTTACAATGTAAATGCGGATGCCGTTACATTGGAAAGACGATACAGAAGCTGTGGAAACGTCTGTACCGCCATAGAGCGGCTATGGAAAATGCAGACCCCGACTTCCCCCTGGGTCGCCACGTGACATTAGTCCACGGTGGCTGCACGCCAAAAAACTCAAGTGCTCGATAGAATTCATCAAAACCCCCAGAGGTGGAGATCTTAACAAAATCTTACTACAACGCGGGATGATGTGGATCTCAAATTTAACCGCTTCAGCACCGGGCGATTTTACACCCTTCCTTACCAGAGCACTTTTTGCGATTCGGCACTGCGTCGCTTTAACTGACAATTGCGCGGTCGTGCGGCGTTACACCCAAACAAAATTGACGTCCTTTTTTTCCTACAAATAGAGCTTTTCTTTTGGCGGTATTTGATCGCCCCTGCGGTTTTTATTTTTTGCGCTATAAACACAAGAAGAGCGACAATTTTGAAAAAAAAAACACAATATTTTTTTACTTTTTGCTATAATAAATATCCCATTTTTTTTAAAAAAAACTATTTCTTCCCTCAGTTTAGGCCGATACGTATTCTTCGACATATTTTTGGTAAAAAAAATCGCAATAAGCGTATATTGATCGGTTTGCGCAAAAGTTATAGCGTTTACAAAATAGGGGATAGATTTATTGCATTTTTTTTTTTTTTTACTAGTAATGGCGGCGATCTGCGTTTTTTTTTTCGTGACTGCGACATTGCGGCGGACACTTCGGACACCTTTGACACATTTTTGGGACCATTCACATTTACACAGCGATCGTTGCTATAAAATTGCATTGATTACTGTGTAAATGTGACTGGCAGGGAAGGGGTTAACACTAGGGGGCGCTGCAGGGGTTAATGTGTTCCCTATGGTAGTGATTCTAACTGTGGGGGGAGGGGACTCACAAGGGGAGGAGACCGATCATGTGTTCCTCCGTACTGGGATCACATGATCGGTCTCCTCGCCGCTGACAGGACGTGGAGCTGTGTGTTTACACCCCATCATTACACACACAGCTCCACGGTCCCGTTGTTTTAACGGGCAATCGCGGCCGCCGGGCACCCGCACCGGGTCCCGAGCGATGCCGCGGGCGCGCGCCCCTTAGGCGGCCGGGAATGGGAGGACGTCATATGACGCCCACCCAGGATGGGAGATCCACCTTGTGGGCGTCATATGACTATGGGCGGGTATTGAAGCGGTTAAACGCGGCCCCACCGCCAGGGTTGAATGAAATTCTCCGTTTTGAACCCTTTCTGCGAGGCTTTGCGACAGGTGGCTATGAGGGGGATCTTTAATATTTTAGACATTTTTGTGATTTAATTGATATATTATATATGCCAATAGAAAAAAAAAGCGTTGCTATATATGCATTACTATTCAATGTGTTGTTCTTTGGTACAATTGTTTATCACTTTAACTGTTTTTTACTGACAGAGTCCGGACCCGGGTATCCAGATTTGCAATTACATTATATGACTTCAATCTCTCATTACTTTATTTATATACACATATATACTTTTTTTTCTTTTTTCCTCTGCGTTTCACTGCGGCCTATATATATATTTTTGGTGGGCATGTCCCGTCTTTCGGGAGATATATATATTTTTTGGTAGCGATTCGTTGTCCCTGGGCCACTTCCGGCCGATGTTTGCCCCTAATGGAGCCGCTGCGGGCGTATTTGCGCTTTTTTGCGTGTCATCCCTTGTTGGCAGGAACTTCTGGCAGGATCCACCCCCTCGTGTCGGCGGCGCTCCGACGTCTCACATCATTGCGTCAATAAAGACGCGGTGACGCCGGACACCGTTGCGCCGGGGGAGTGGCGTTGTACGGGCATTTACACCGCCTTTGCTGACACTTGGATCAGCATGGGGCGGCGATATTCATGCCCTGTGGGCGGTTTCCCCTTCTTTTTTCTTTTTTTTTCTCGGTCTGATGGACAGCAATTATAATCCTGCTGTGGGCGTTTACTCTGCCCCACAGACATCATATAAATCAATACAATTCACCTGCTGCTCACCTCACACATTCTGGTTACCAATCGATAGCAGATAATCTGGTAAGAAACGTCTCTCCTCTATTTCTAGCTCATTAGTTGACCTTCAATCCTTCTATACAGCGATGTGATTCGAGTATTTTTGTGTTATATTCGGGCCGGGCTGCTTTTTATGACAATAAACCTTTATTTGGTTTTAGGTCTCCAGATTTGAGGCTCATCCTCTCTCTTTTCTGGAATTCGATTTCCATTGAAGCTTCTTTACTTCCAATACTCAGTGAGTTCAGCTTTTTTTACTTTTAGCTTTATAGCTTTAGCACCTTTCGAGTGCAGCTTATTTAGTTGGTTTAGGTGTGGCCCCCCTTTTGGGTCCTTATCCTACCTTTAATACTCAATAACGGACAATAAATAATTTATACATATATTTTATTATCCATTTCGGAAACTTCCGCCTACAAAGAGCCTGCTCCTTGTGGACACGGCTGCTTCTCCATCTTACCCCCTTCTCTTTTGGCAGACTGGGTGCTCTCTATGCGAGTTTCAGACAGAGCTACTATGCAATACTCACTAGGCTGTCTGCTGCCATTTTATTTTTTATTTATCTTTTATTTATTCTTTATTTTATTTATTTTTTGTCAGTTTTTTGGCACCAAATCTAAATTGAAGTCTGAGACTTAGTAACCTTTGTTGCATCAATCTGGAACTTGAGGGCCCGGATCTCTGTTTGGTTTTTCCAAACAATAACATCGTTCCTCACCCTCTAAAGCCACCCAGTAAGGTGTCCTTTTATGAAGCAGTGAAATCTATTCACTGCTTCATTCGCTGGCATTCACAGAGGCGATCTTTCTCCTCTGTGTGTCAGTTCATGAAGCGGAGTAGATCGCTTCCCCCTTGGAGGAGTGAAGAGATCTACAAACACTTCAAACAGTGGAGAACGGCCCCTGATACTGGAATCTCGTGAGACTTTACGAGATTACAGTACCAGAAATTCACTGAAACACTGAGATGTCCATTTATTAAGCGGTGATAAATTATCACAGCTCAATACATGGACAGACACCAGTGTGATTAATGTTAATAAAATAAAGAGTCCCCCCTACATTATATATACATGTATACACACACACACATTATATATACATGTATATACACACACACACATTATATATACATGTATATACACACACACACATTATATATACATGTATACACACACACACACATTATATATACATGTATATACACACACACATATATACATGTATATACACACATTATATATATATATACATATACACATTATATATATATATATGTATACACATATATATGACAGGGGGACATGGTTACAGTGTTGGGGGGTCTGAACGAGGCATAAGGAAGTTAATAATCTTCCTCTTTCCTCCTCAGATCCCCCGGGTTTCTCTCTTCACTCCCCGCTTCACCTCCTCTGAGATGGTGAATCGGGGAGTGTGAATTCTGACACAGATCGCCAGTGAAGCGCTCAGATCGCAGCTTCATACACTGGCCGTTACTGTGTCATTCTATGTGGATTCTCCATGTGCAGAGATAATTGGCGGGAGAACAAGTTCAAACACTTCTCCCCCGATTATCTCTGGTTTATAAACTGTTTTTGGGCTGTGATCAGTGGTGATCCTCAGGATCTCCGCTGATCACTGCTTCATAAAAGGACACCTAAGTGTATTCTTTGTTATTGTTTTTCTTTCTCCCTTTTTCTCTCCCCCTCCCCTCCTGCTTTGATTCCTGCATATATGCCATATTCTATACGATATATTGATGTTAATTATACTTCTTTATACATTTAATAGATATTGCAGTCTCTCTCTCTCTCTGAGATCCCTGAAGAAGGAATTAAATATATAAAAATTTATCCGAAACATGTTGGGTATTAGGAACATAATGAATTACGCCCCTTATCACTTAGAGCTTTTATGTTATCCTAATCAGAGTCTCTGCACATATATTGTCGTTTTGTTATCTGCAGTTTTTTATTGTTGTATTTTTCCTTTTTTTTTTTTTTTTTCTTGTTACAATGATGTATTAATAAAATGTATATATTTTTATATACTCGTTTCTACTGTGCTATCTAACCCCACCTCCACAAATCCCTTGGGGCAACCCTTCCTTCTTTTAACAATATTTTTAGGGATATGGTGTTGGTTAGCATCAATTGCTGGCTGATTTCCCTTTTTGTTCCTAAGTCTTCTACTAGGTGCCCCATGTCTTCTGAGTACTCCAAATGTTCTGTTCAGTTCCCTAAGTCTTCTACTAGGTGTCCCAGGTCTTCTGAGTACTCCAAATGTTCTGTTCAGTTCCCTAAGTCTTCTACTAGGTGCCCCAGGTCTTCTGAGTACTCCAAATGTTCTGTTCAGTTCCCTAAGTCTTCTTCTAGGTGCCCCATGTCTTCTGAGTACTCCAAATGTTCTGTTCAGTTCCCTAAGTCTTCTACTAGGTGCCCCATGTCTTCTGAGTACTCCAAATGTTCTGTTCAGTTCCCTAAGTCTTCTACTAGGTGCCCCAGGTCTTCTGAGTACTCCAAATGTTCTGTTCAGTTCCCTAAGTCTTCTTCTAGGTGCCCCAGGTCTTCTGAGTACTCCAGATGTTCTGTTCAGTTCCCTAGGTCTTCTTCTAGGTGCCCCAGGTCTTCTGAGTACTCCAAATGTTCTGTTCAGTTCCCTAAGTCTTCTACTAGGTGCCCCAGGTCTTCTGAGTACTCCAAATGTTCTGTTCAGTTCCCTAAGTCTTCTACTAGGTGCCCCAGGTCTTCTGAGTACTCCAAATGTTCTGTTCAGTTCCCTAAGTCTTCTACTAGGTGCCCCAGGTCTTCTGAGTACAGTACTCCAAATGTTCTGTTCAGTTCCCTAAGTCTTCTACTAGGTGCCCCAGGTCTTCTGAGTACTCCAAATGTTCTGTTCAGTTCCCTAAGTCTTCTACTAGGTGCCCCAGGTCTTCTAAGTACTCCAAATGTTCTGTTCAGTTCCCTAAGTCTTCTACTAGGTGCCCCAGGTCTTCTGAGTACAGTACTCCAAATGTTCTGTTCAGTTCCCTAAGTCTTCTACTAGGTGCTCCAGGTCTTCTGAGTACAGTACTCCAAATGTTCTGTTCAGTTCCCTAAGTCTTCTTCTAGGTGCCCCAGGTCTTCTGAGTACTCCAAATGTTCTGTTCAGTTCCCTAAGTCTTCTTCTAGGTGCCATAAGTCTTCTAATTAGTGCCCTAGGTTGTCTACAGAGTGTCTTTTATTAGCTCTCCCTGTACGCTATTGAGTGCCCGAGTCTTATACTGAGTATCCTTATTTTGTTGAGTGACCAAAGTGTTCTGCGGAGTGCCCTAGGTCTTCTACTAGGTTCCCCTGATCCTCTTCTTAGTGCCCCTGGTCTTCATTTGAGTGCTCCAAATGTTCTGCTCGGTTCCTTAGGTCTTCTACTAGGTGCCCAGGTCTTCTTTTGGGTGCTCCAAATGTTCTGCTCAGGTCCCTAGTTCTTCTACTAGGTGCACCAGGTCTTCTGAGTACTCCAAATGTTCTGTTCAGTTCCCTAAGTCTTCTTCTAGGTGCCCCAGGTCTTCTGCTGAGTGCCATAAGTCTTCTAATTAGTTCCCTAGGTATTCTACAGAGTGTCTTTTATTAGCTCTCCCTGTACGCTATTGAGTGCCTGAGTCTTATACTGAGTATCCTTATTTTGTTGAGTGACCAAAGTGTTCTGCAGAGTGCCCTAGGTCTTCTACTAGGCTCCCCTGGTCCTCTTCTTAGTGCTCCTGGTCTTCATTTGAGTGCTCCAAATGTTCTGCTCGGTTCCTTAGGTCTTCTACTAGGTGCCCCAGGTCTTCTGAGTACTTCAAATGTTCTGTTCAGTTCCTTAGGTCTTCTACTAGGTGCCCAGGTCTTCTTTTGAGTGCTCCAAATGTTCTTCTCAGGTCCCTAGTTCTTCTACTAGGTGCCCCAGGTCTTCTGAGTACTTCAAATGTTCTGTTCAGTTCCTTAGGTCTTCTACTAGGTGCCCAGGTCTTCTTTTGAGTGCTCCAAATGTTCTGCTCAGGTCCCTAGTTCTTCTACTAGGTGCCCCAGGTCTTCTGAGTACTTCAAATGTTCTGTTCAGTTCCTTAGGTCTTCTACTAGGTGCCCAGGTCTTCTTTTGAGTGCTCCAAATGTTCTGCTCAGGTCCCTAGTTCTTCTACTAGGTGCACCTGGTCTTCTTCTGAGTACTTCAAATGTTCTGCTCATGTCCCCTAGGTCTTGTACCAGGTTCCCTCATGTCTTCTGCTGAGTATCCTAAGGCTTCTTATAGGTGTTTCAGGTATCTTATTAGAAAAAAGGAATCCAATGAGCTCCTAACTTGAGGCTGGCAACTCGCAGGAGATGGAAAGCAGATGAGCAGGTCTTCTAATATGTCCTCCTGTCTACGACTGAGTATCCCCGGTCTCTTATTTTGTGCTTCAGGTCTTCCTCTGTGTACCTTGTATCTTTTTTTATGAGTGTCCTGAGTTTTATGGTGAGCAACCCAGCCCTCCTGTTGAATGCTCAAGTTCTTCTACTGAGTGCTCCAGGTCTTCTTCTCAGTGTCTGGATCTTATACTTAGGTACTGGCTAGTCTGCTTGTGTCATCATGGGATGTTCTTTAACAAGGGCTGCCTTCAGTTTGTTTCCTTCTAGTGTTCAACCTGGACATTGTGAGATCATTTCCTGAAGAGAGAGAGAGAGACCACGACCACTACTGAAAGCATGGGGTCATGGGACTTGTGGTCAGGAGAGCCAGGCTTTACATGGAGCCAGTGCGTCTGCAGACTACAAGTTCCAGCCAGCTGGAGAGAGAAGATTGCTGGGTGAGGACATAAATAGATTGGTCCAGAGAGGATCTCTTTCTCTTGGGACCATGGCCTTCAGCTGAGAGCCCCTCTAGGAAATGTGAGCTGGCGCCATGGCCTGGACAGCGTGGGGAGACTCCAGCAAGTCAGCGTTACACTTGCAGGCAGATCCACCATCACCAGCTTCCTGTCAGTGACCGTTGGGGGTCGCTCTCCTCGTCACCATTACAGACCCAGCTGAATCACAGTGTCACCCGGTGCACATCCAGGCATCCTTCACTGGTTGCAGATTCTACCTTAAGCCTCGGTATCATCAGGATTGGTGAGCGGGCAACAGCCCACTGGACATGCGCACTGACAAAAAATGTGTTCATTTTCGTTTCATTCGTTTTTTTTGCTTTTTTCGGAAATTCGGAAAATCGAATATTTGGAAATTTGGAAATTCAGAAATTTTGGGAATTTTCACATTTCGATTTTTCGGATTTCCGAATTTCCAAATTTCCAATTTTCGGATTTCCTAATTTTGAAATATAGAGAGTATATACATGATGGGATACATTGTACATGGATTGGATTTCCTAATTTCGAAATTTTGGATTTCCAAATTCCGAATTTTTTGATTTTCGGAACTCCGAATTTCTGAATTTTTGGATTTTCGGAATTTGGGAATTCAAACATTTGAAAGTCCAAAAATTTTTTGTTTAATTACTAACTAACTATTAAATTAACGAGTATGAATTTATCTGAAATAACGAATGCCGCATCTAAACAAATGGAACGGAACAAATTAATAATAAATAATTAATAATAATAAAAAGGTTTTATTTTTATTGTTGTTATTATTATTAGATCGTTACGTTCCATTTGTTTAACCACTTCGCATCCGGAGGCCGTCATATGACGGCCTCTACTTTGCGGGGGTATATCTGAATGATGGGTGTAGCTACAGACATCATTCAGATATTGCCGTTTTCAGCCGGCGATTCCCTGCACCATAAGAATAATCATAATGGCTGTTCCGCTGCTTGATCGTTCTTATGGGCGGCGGGAGGGGACACCCCCCCCTCCCGCCGCCCTCCGGTGCTTCTACCGACTCACCGCTTCCATCGGTGAGTCGGACTCGGGATCCACCGGCCCCCGGATGATGACTATAGAGATTTCCGGCGGACCAGATGGTCGCCGGAGTCTCTATGATCGTTCGGAGGCCAGGCGCGATGTTAGGACGTCACGCCCGGCCTCTGCATTCAAATAACGGTGCCGCCTCGGCTGGGAAGCGGTGATCGTTTTTTTTTTTTTTTTTTATTTTAGGCTTCCCAGCCTAGAGGTGAGATGTGGGGTCTTATTGACCCCCAAATCTCACTGTAAATGGGTCCGATTGTGCCATATTCCTATTACAAGGGATGTTTACATTCCTTGTAATAGGAATAAAAGTAATCATATTTTATTTTATTTTTTTTAAACTGTCAAATTTAAAAACTAAAAGTCAAATTAACAATAATAAAAAATTATTTTTTTTTTTAAAGCGCCCTGTCCCCGTGAGCTCGTACGCAGAAGTGAATGCATACGTAAGTCCCGCCCACATATGAAAACAGTGTTCAAACCACACATGTGAGGTATCGCCACGTACGTTAGAGCGAGAGCAATAATTCTAGCCCTAGACCTCCTCTGTAACTCAAAACATGTAACCAGTAAAAAAATTTAAAGCGTCGCCTATGGGGATTTTTAAATACCAAAGTTTGGCGCCATTCCACGAGCGCGTGCAATTTTGAAGCGTGACATGTCGGGTATCTATTTACTTGGCGTATCTTCATCTTTCACTTTATGCAAAAAAAATTGGGCTAACTTTACTGTTTTTTTTTTTTTTTAAGCATGAAATTGTTTTTTTTTTTCTGAAAAAAACGTGTTCGAAAAATTGCTGCGCAAATACCGTGCGAGATAAAAAGTTGCAACGACCGCCATTGTATTCTCTAGGGTCTTTGCTAAAAAAACATATATAATGTTTGGGGGTTCTATGTAATTTTCGAGCAAAAAAATTATGAATTTTACATGTAGGAGAGAAATGTCAGAATTGACCTGGATGCGAAGTGGTTAAATGCGGCATTCATTATTCGTATATCAGGTGAATGTTTGCGCACACTCCTTGTAGGACGGGTGTGGTGGGTGAATGTGTGAACGGAATGTCTTGTCCCGGAACATCTGTATTGTCTCCGTCATTTCTTCACACCGATGCGTCCTTCTTCTTTATTTTTAGCCGTATATTTCCTTTTTTTCGGCGGTCTATTTTTACCGTATTCTTTTTTTTCTCACTTTGCGCGGAAATCACGAGTTTCTATTTCCAGAACTTTTGCTGAATTGGAGGAATTGGCGAGGAGCCGCTGACCTTTAGCCCGCGGTGTGTGATTGGCGAGGAGCCGTCGACCTTTAGCCCGCGGTGTGTGATTGGCGAGGAGCCGTCGACCTTTAGCCCGCGGTGTGTGATAGGTGTAGGCGATGTTCGGGTTCACGGCCGGCCAGTCTGGAGCTGCTAACGAGCTGATGATGAGATGCAGAGCAGACGGTGGATGAAGATGTCACCCGTCTCCGGACGTCGGATCTTCCATCTCCTCCGGGAATTTGCATTGCAAACTCTCTCTCTTCATCCGGAGACGGTGAGAGCGCAGAGCCTGCCAGGACCGGAGGAGACGCCGAGGGAACGTCCGGGGACCGCACACCTGGGGGGCCACAGGACATTATATAGATATATCACAGGGAGGGAACGTCCGGGGACCCCACACCTGGGGGGCCACAGGACATTATATAGATATATCACAGGGAGGGAACGTCCGGGGACCGCACACCTGGGGGGCCACAGGACATTATATAGATATATCACAGGGAGGGAACGTCCGGGGACCCCACACCTGGGGGGCCACAGGACATTATATAGATATATCACAGGGAGGGAACGTCCGGGGACCGCACACCTGGGGGGCCACAGGACATTATATAGATATATCACAGGGAGGGAACGTCCGGGGACCGCACACCTGGGGGGCCACAGGACATTATATAGATATATCACAGGGAGGGAACGTCCGGGGACCGCACAGCCGGGGGGGGCCACAGGACATTATATAGATATATCACAGGGAGGGAGCGTCCGGGGACCGCACACCTGGGGAGCCACAGGACATTATATAGATAGATCACAGGGAGGGAACGTCCGGGGACCGCACACCTGGGGGGCCACAGGACATTATATAGATATATCACAGGGAGGGAACGTCCGGGGGCCGCACACCTGGGGGGGCCACAGGACATTATATAGATATATCACAGGGAGGGAACGTCCGGGGGCCGCACACCTGGGGGGCCACAGGACATTATATAGATATATCACAGGGAGGGAACGTCCGGGGACCGCACACCTGGGGAGCCACAGGACATTATATAGATAGATCACAGGGAGGGAACGTCCGGGGGCCGCACACCTGGGGGGCCACAGGACATTATATAGATATATCACAGGGAGGGAACGTCCGGGGGCCGCACACCTGGTGGGCCACAGGACATTATATAGATATATCACAGGGAGGGAACGTCCGGGGGCCGCACACCTGGGGGGCCACAGGACATTATATAGATATATCACATGGAGGGAACGTCCGGGGACCGCACACCTGGGGGGCCACAGGACATTATATAGATATATCACAGGGAGGGAACGTCCGGGGACCGCACACCTGGGGAGCCACAGGACATTATATAGATATATCACAGGGAGGGAACGTCCGGGGACCGCACACCTGGGGGGGCCACAGGACATTATATAGATATATCACAGGGAGGGAACGTCCGGGGACCGCACACCTGGGGAGCCACAGGACATTATATAGATATATCACAGGGAGGGAACGTCCGGGGACCGCACACCTGGGGGGGCCACAGGACATTATATAGATATATCACAGGGAGGGAACGTCCGGGGACCCCACACCTGGGGGGCCACAGGACATTATATAGATATATCACAGGGAGGGAACGTCCGGGGACCGCACACCTGGGGGGGCCACAGGACATTATATAGATATATCACAGGGAGGGAACGTCCGGGGACCGCACACCTGGGAGGGTCACAGAACATTATATAAATATATCACAGGGAGGGAACGTCCGGGGGCCGCACACCTGGGGGGGCACAGGACATTATATATATATATATATATATATCACAGGGAGGGAACGTCCGGGGACCGCACACCTGGGGGGGCACAGGACATTATATATATATATATATCGCAGGGAGGGAACGTCCGGGGACCGCACACCTGGGGGGGCACAGGACATTATATATATATATATATATATCACAGGGAGGGAACGTCCGGGGACCGCACACCTGGGGGGGCACAGGACATTATATATATATATATATATATCACAGGGAGGGAACGTCCGGGGACCGCACACCTGGGGGGGCACAGGACATTATATATATATATATATATATCACAGGGAGGGAACGTCCGGGGATCGCACACCTGGGGGGCCACAGGACATTATATAGATATATCACAGGGAGGGAACGTCCGGGGACCGCACACCTGGGGGGGCCACAGAACATTATATAAATATATCACATGGAGGGAACGTCCGGGGACCGCACACCTGGGGGGCCACAGGACATTATATAGATATATCACAGGGAGGGAACGTCCGGGGACCCCACACCTGGGAGGGTCACGAGAAAGTATATAGATGTATATCACCAGGGGTCAAGTCCTGGGGAAAAAGTGTGGGAACTCCCACCCAAGATCCCCTCCCCCACCAAAAAAAAAAAATGATATGCTCATATGACGAATGCTTCAAAAGTGGTATTTTTCATCCAATTTTCGTATTGTGTGTATGAAGCTTAACTGTTAGTACATGAACAGAGTTTGGATAACACAGGGTTACACGGAAAGGTGATAAATGAGCTGCACATTATCTGGACAGAATGCTTGGGGGGATAGTGATGTGTTCCTGCTTAGGAGATGTATGTTAGCTTGGGGGGGGGGGGGGCTGCAAACTCTGCAGGGGCTCCAACACACACTCGCTGCTATTCCAACCCTTCACATATTTCCACATAAACTTCCCTCCTGGCATTAAACTTTGCCGGGTATTGTGCTCAGCTTACCACCCCAAACTGATGTTCCTCCCTCAGCTCACCTCTCTCCCTGCATGTCCTGTGAGCAGAATAGCTGTGCTCCTCCTCTGGGTTCTCTCATCATATGGCACTGAAGATAGAGGATGGGGGGGATTCAGCGGGACACACAGAGCAAGTATGCAGGAAACTGGGGGGGGGGGGGGGGATGAGGAGACAGAAAACCGGGAGGGGCCGGCGGGGAGGAGCACATCACGAGAGGTCTGACTAAACACAATCTCTTAGCAGTGGGGACCTGATCTACCCGTCAGCTAGCTGTCGTTGACTGGTAGATCGAAGCGGAAGCTGTCATGGGGCCCCCTACTGGCAATACCTGAATGGTCAGTCCACCCCTGACTATTGCGAGCTGTGTCGGCGGCTGCTGGTGTAGCACCTGCCACACAGCTCGCATGCTTCAAAGTCTTGCAGGACACGGCTGCTAAAGGGAACTGAGTTCCTGTTGTGGAAAAAGTACAGGAACTCCGTTCCCATGCGTTCCCGCAGGACTTGAGCCCTGTATATCACACAGGACAGTATATAGATTTATATCACACAGGACAGTATATAGATGTATATCACACAGGACAGTATATAGATTTATATCACACAGGACAGTATATAGATGTATATCACACAGGACAGTATATAGATGTATATCACACAGGACAGTATATAGATGTATATATCGAGTATATACATGGCGGGATACATTGTACACGGATTGTATTGATCATCAGACTCCGGGGTGGGCGGCCATGTTGGACATTTGCGTTGTAGGGATGGCGATTAGCGTTGGGGTGACCATCCAGCGCGGTGACGTCACATTGAGGTGATTTCAGTGAAGGATAAAGTTGTTACTTTGTCATCTTTAGGAAATATTAATTCTGACAATCTTGTCTGCTGAATGATGTCAGGAAGAAATCTGCAGTATATTGTCAATGTGTGTGACCCCTCCTGACATGGGGTGACCTGTATATAGCGAGGGGTGACCTGTATATAGCGAGGGGTGACCTGTATATAGCGAGGGGTGACCCGTATATAGCGAGGGGTGACCCGTATATAGCGAGGGGTGACCTGTATATAGCGAGGGGTGACCTGTATATAGCGAGGGGTGACCTGTATATAGCGAGGGGTGACCCGTATATAGCGAGGGGTGACCCGTATATAGCGAGGGGTGACCCGTATATAGCGAGGGGTGACCTGTCTATAGCGAGGGGTGACCTGTATATAGCGAGGGGTGACCTGTATTTAGCGAGGGGTGACCTGTATTTAGCGAGGGGTGACCTGTATATAACGAGGGGTGACCTGTATATAGTGAGGGGTGACCTGTATATAGAGAGGGGTGACCTGTATATAACGAGGGGTGACCTGTATATAGCGAGGGGTGACCTGTATATAGCGAGGGGTGACCTGTATATAACGAGGGGTGACCTGTATATAACGAGGGGTGACCTGTATATAGAGAGGGGTGACCTGTATATAACGAGGGGTGACCTGTATATAACGAGGGGTGACCTGTATATAGCGAGGGGTGACCTGTATATAGAGAGGGGTGACCTGTATATAGAGAGGGGTGACCTGTATATAACGAGGGGTGACCTGTATATAGCGAGGGGTGACCTGTATATAGCGAGGGGTGACCTGTATATAGAGAGGGGTGACCTGTATATAACGAGGGGTGACCTGTATATAACGAGGGGTGACCTGTATATAACGAGGGATGACCTGTATATAGAGAGGGGTGACCTGTATATAACGAGGGGTGACCTGTATATAACGAGGGGTGACCTGTATATAGCGAGGGGTGACCTGTATATAACGAGGGGTGACCTGTATATAACGAGGGGTGACCTGTATATAGCGAGGGGTGACCTGTATATAGTGAGGGGTGACCTGTATATAGTGAGGAGTGACCTGTATATAGTGAGGGGTGACCTGTATATAGTGAGGGGTGACCTGTATATAGCGAGGGGTGACCTGTCTATAGCGAGGGGTGACCTGTATATAGTGAGGGGTGACCTGTATATAGTGAGGGGTGACCTGTATATAGCGAGGGGTGACCTGTATATAGCGAGGGGTGACCTGTATATAGAGAGGGGTGACCTGTATATAACGAGGGGTGACCTGTATATAGTGAGGGGTGACATGTATATAGCGAGGGGTGACCTGTATATAGAGAGGGGTGACCTGTATATAACGAGGGGTGACCTGTATATAGTGAGGGGTGACCTGTATATAGCGAGGGGTGACCTGTATATAGCGAGGGGTGACCTGTATATAGTGAGGGGTGACCTGTATATAGCGAGGGGTGACCTGTATATAGCGAGGGGTGACCTGTATATAGCGAGGGGTGACCTGTCTATAGCGAGGGGTGACCTGTCTATAGCGAGGGGTGACCTGTATATAGCGAGGGGTGACCTGTCTATAGCGAGGGGTGACCTGTATATAGCGAGGGGTGACCTGTATATAGCGAGGGGGGACCTGTATATAGCGAGGGGGGACCTGTATATAGCGAGGGGGGACCTGTATATAGCGAGGGGTGACCTGTATATAGCGAGGGGTGACCTGTATATAGCGAGGGGTGACCTGTATATAGTGAGGGGTGACCTGTATATAGCGAGGGGTGACCTGTATATAGCGAGGGCTGACCTGTATATAGCGAGGGGTGACCTGTATATAGCGAGGGGTGACCTGTATATAGCGAGGGGTGACCTGTATATAGTGAGGAGTGACCTGTATATCGCGAGGGGTGACCTGTATATAACGAGGGGTGACCTGTATATAACGAGGGGTGACCTGTATATAGTGAGGAGTGACCTGTATATAGCGAGGGGTGACCTGTATATAGCGAGGGGTGACCTGTATATAACGAGGGGTGACCTGTATATAACGAGGGGTGACCTGTATATAGTGAGGGGTGACCTGTATATAACGAGGGGTGACCTGTATATAACGAGGGGTGACCTGTATATAGTGAGGGGTGACCTGTATATAGCGAGGGGTGACCTGTATATAGCGAGGGGTGACCTGTATATAGTGAGGGGTGACCTGTATATAGCGAGGGGTGACCTGTCTATAGCGAGGGGTGACCTGTATATAGTGAGGGGTGACCTGTATATAGCGAGGGGTGACCTGTCTATAGCGAGGGGTGACCTGTATATAGCGAGGGGTGACCTGTATATAGTGAGGGGTGACCTGTATATAGCGAGGGGTGACCTGTCTATAGCGAGGGGTGACCTGTATATAGTGAGGGGTGACCTGTATATAGCGAGGGGTGACCTGTATATAGCGAGGGGTGACCTGTATATAGCGAGGGTGGGAGGGGTGACCTGTATATAGCGAGGGGTGACCTGTATATAGCGAGGGGTGACCTGTATATAGTGAGGGGTGACCTGTATATAGCGAGGGGTGACCTGTATATAGCGAGGGGTGACCTGTATATAGAGAAGAGGAGGGGTGACCTGTATATAGCGAGGGGTGACCTGTATATAGCGAGGGGTGACCTGTATCTAGCGAGGGGTGACCTGTATATAGCGAGGGGTGACCTGTATATAGCGAGGGGTGACCTGTATATAGTGAGGGGTGACCTGTATATAGCGAGGGGTGACCTGTATATAGCGAGGGGTGACCTGTATATAGCGAGGGGTGACCTGTATATAGCGAGGGGTGACCTGTATATAGAGAGGGGTGACCTGTATATAGGGGTGACCTGTATATAGCGAGGGGTGACCTGTATATAGCGAGGGGTGACCTGTATATAGCGAGGGGTGACCTGTATATAGTGAGGGGTGACCTGTATATAGCGAGGGGTGACCTGTATATAGCGAGGGGTGACCTGTATATAGTGAGGGGTGACCTGTATATAGCGAGGGGTGACCTGTATATAGCGAGGGGTGACCTGTATATAGTGAGGGGTGACCTGTATATAGCGAGGGGTGACCTGTATATAGCGAGGGGTGACCTGTATATAGCGAGGGGTGACCTGTATATAGCGAGGGGTGACCTGTATATAACGAGGGGTGACCTGTATATAGCGAGGGGTGACCTGTATATAGCGAGGGGTGACCTGTATATAGCGAGGGGTGACCTGTATATAGCGAGGGGTGACCTGTATATAGCGAGGGGTGACCTGTATATAGCGAGGGGTGACCTGTATATAGTGAGGGGTGACCTGTATATAGTGAGGGGTGACCTGTATATAGCGAGGGGTGACCTGTATATAGCGAGGGGTGACCTGTATATAGTGAGGGGTGACCTGTATATAGCGAGGGGTGACCTGTATATAGCGAGGGGTGACCTGTATATAGCGAGGGGTGACCTGTATATAGCGAGGGGTGACCTGTATATAACGAGGGGTGACCTGTATATAGCGAGTGGTGACCTGTATATAACGAGGGGTGACCTGTATATAACGAGGGGTGACCTGTCTATAGCGAGGGGTGACCTGTATATAGCGAGGGGTGACCTGTATATAGCGAGGGGTGACCTGTATATAGAGAGGGGTGACCTGTATATAGTGAGGGGTGACCTGTATATAGTGAGGGCTGACCTGTATATAGTGAGGGGTGACCTGTATATAGCGAGGGGTGACCTGTATATAGTGAGGGGTGACCTGTATATAGTGAGGGGTGACCTGTATATAATGAGGGATGACCTGTATATAGCGAGGGGTGACCTGTATATAGTGAGGGGTGACCTGTATATAGAGAGGGGTGACCTGTATATAACGAGGGCTGACCTGTATATAGTGAGGGGTGACCTGTATATAGTGAGGGGTGACCTGTATATAGCGAGGGGTGACCTGTATATAGCGAGGGGTGACCTGTATATAGCGAGGGGTGACCTGTATATAGTGAGGGGTGACCTGTATATAGTGAGGGGTGACCTGTATATAGTGAGGGGTGACCTGTATATAGAGAGGGGTGACCTGTATATAGAGAGGGGTGACCTGTATATAGTGAGGGGTGACCTGTATATAGAGAGGGGTGACCTGTATATAGAGAGGGGTGACCTGTATATAGTGAGGGGTGACCTGTATATAGAGAGGGGTGACCTGTATATAGTGAGGGGTGACCTGTATATAGCGAGGGGTGACCTGTATATAGCGAGGGGTGACCTGTATATAGAGAGGGGTGACCTGTCTATAGCGAGGGGTGACCTGTATATAGTGAGGGGTGACCTGTATATAGCGAGGGGTGACCTGTCTATAGCGAGGGGTGACCTGTATATAGCGAGGGGTGACCTGTATATAGTGAGGGGTGACCTGTATATAGCGAGGGGTGACCTGTCTATAGCGAGGGGTGACCTGTATATAGTGAGGGGTGACCTGTATATAGCGAGGGGTGACCTGTCTATAGTGAGGGGTGACCTGTCTATAGCGAGGGGTGACCTGTATATAGAGAGGGGTGACCTGTATATAGAGAGGAGTGACCTGTATATAGTGAGGAGTGACCTGTATATAGCGAGGGGTGACCTGTATATAGCGAGGGGTGACCTGTATATAGCGAGGGGTGACCTGTATATAGTGAGGGGTGACCTGTATATAGCGAGGGGTGACCTGTATATAACGAGGGGTGACCTGTCTATAGCGAGGGGTGACCTGTATATAGCGAGGGGTGACCTGTATATAGTGAGGGGTGACCTGTATATAGCGAGGGGTGACCTGTATATAGCGAGGGGTGACCTGTATATAGTGAGGGGTGACCTGTATATAGCGAGGGGTGACCTGTATATAACGAGGGGTGACCTGTATATAGCGAGGGGTGACCTGTCTATAGCGAGGGGTGACCTGTATATAGCGAGGGGTGACCTGTATATAGCGAGGGGTGACCTGTATATAGCGAGGGGTGACCTGTATATAACGAGGGGTGACCTGTATATAGCGAGGGGTGACCTGTATATAGCGAGGGGTGACCTGTATATAGTGAGGGGTGACCTGTATATAGTGAGGGGTGACACCTATATATAGCGAGGGGTGACCTGTATATAGCGAGGGGTGACCTGTATATAGTGAGGGGTGACCTGTATATAGCGAGGGGTGACCTGTATATAGCGAGGGGTGACCTGTATATAGCGAGGGGTGACCTGTATATAACGAGGGGTGACCTGTATATAGCGAGTGGTGACCTGTATATAATGAGGGATGACCTGTATATAACGAGGGCTGACCTGTATATAGTGAGGGGTGACCTGTATATAGTGAGGGGTGACCTGTATATAGAGAGGGGTGACCTGTATATAGAGAGGGGTGACCTGTATATAGCGAGGGGTGACCTGTATATAGTGAGGGCTGACCTGTATATAGTGAGGGGTGACCTGTATATAGTGAGGGGTGACCTGTATATAGTGAGGGGTGACCTGTATATAGTGAGGGGTGACCTGTATATAGCGAGGGGTGACCTGTATATAGTGAGGGGTGACCTGTATATAGCGAGGGGTGACCTGTATATAGTGAGGGGTGACCTGTATATAGAGAGGGGTGACCTGTATATAGTGAGGGCTGACCTGTATATAGCGAGGGGTGACCTGTATATAGTGAGGGGTGACCTGTATATAGAGAGGGGTGACCTGTATATAGCGAGGGCTGACCTGTATATAGTGAGGGGTGACCTGTATATAGTGAGGGGTGACCTGTATATAGTGAGGGCTGACCTGTATATAGCGAGGGGTGACCTGTATATAGTGAGGGGTGACCTGTATATAGAGAGGGGTGACCTGTATATAACGAGGGGTGACCTGTATATAGTGAGGGGTGACCTGTATATAGAGAGGGGTGACCTGTATATAACGAGGGCTGACCTGTATATAGTGAGGGGTGACCTGTATATAGAGAGGGGTGACCTGTATATAGAGAGGGGTGACCTGTATATAGTGAGGGCTGACCTGTATATAGCGAGGGGTGACCTGTATATAGTGAGGGGTGACCTGTATATAGAGAGGGGTGACCTGTATATAACGAGGGCTGACCTGTATATAGTGAGGGGTGACCTGTATATAGTGAGGGGTGACCTGTATATAGTGAGGGCTGACCTGTATATAGCGAGGGGTGACCTGTATATAGTGAGGGGTGACCTGTATATAGAGAGGGGTGACCTGTATATAACGAGGGGTGACCTGTATATAGTGAGGGGTGACCTGTATATAGTGAGGGGTGACCTGTATATAGTGAGGGCTGACCTGTATATAGTGAGGGGTGACCTGTATATAGTGAGGGGTGACCTGTATATAGTGAGGGGTGACATGTATATAGCGAGGGGTGACCTGTATATAGAGAGGGGTGACCTGTATATAGCGAGGGGTGACCTGTATATAGTGAGGGGTGACCTGTATATAGAGAGGGGTGACCTGTATATAGAGAGGGGTGACCTGTATATAGTGAGGGGTGACCTGTATATAGAGAGGGGTGACCTGTATATAGCGAGGGGTGACCTGTATATAGTGAGGGGTGACCTGTATATAGAGAGGGGTGACCTGTATATAGAGAGGGGTGACCTGTATATAACGAGGGGTGACCTGTATATAGTGAGGGGTGACCTGTATATAGTGAGGGGTGACCTGTATATAGTGAGGGCTGACCTGTATATAGTGAGGGGTGACCTGTATATAGTGAGGGGTGACCTGTATATAGTGAGGGGTGACCTGTATATAGTGAGGGGTGACATGTATATAGCGAGGGGTGACCTGTATATATAGAGGGGTGACCTGTATATAACGAGGGGTGACCTGTATATAGAGAGGGGTGACCTGTATATAACGAGGGATGACCTGTATATAACGAGGGGTGACCTGTATATAGCGAGGGGTGACCTGTATATAGTGAGGGGTGACCTGTATATAGTGAGGGGTGACCTGTATATAGTGAGGGGTGACCTGTATATAGTGAGGGGTGACCTGTATATAGTGAGGGGTGACATGTATATAGCGAGGGGTGACCTGTATATAGAGAGGGGTGACCTGTATATAACGAGGGGTGACCTGTATATAGAGAGGGGTGACCTGTATATAGAGAGGGGTGACCTGTATATAACGAGGGGTGACCTGTATATAGCGAGGGGTGACCTGTATATAGCGAGGGGTGACCTGTATATAGTGAGGGGTGACCTGTATATAGTGAGGGGTGACCTGTATATAGTGAGGGGTGACCTGTATATAGTGAGGGGTGACCTGTATATAGTGAGGGGTGACCTGTATATAGTGAGGGATGACCTGTATATAGAGAGGGGTGACCTGTATATAGCGAGGGGTGACCTGTATATAGTGAGGGGTGACCTGTATATAGTGAGGGGTGACCTGTATATAGAGAGGGGTGACCTGTATATAACGAGGGGTGACCTGTATATAGCGAGGGGTGACCTGTATATAGAGAGGGGTGACCTGTATATAACGAGGGGTGACCTGTATATAGAGAGGGGTGACCTGTATATAGAGAGGGGTGACCTGTATATAACGAGGGATGACCTGTATATAACGAGGGGTGACCTGTATATAGCGAGGGGTGACCTGTATATAGTGAGGGGTGACCTGTATATAGTGAGGGGTGACCTGTATATAGTGAGGGGTGACCTGTATATAGTGAGGGGTGACCTGTATATAGTGAGGGGTGACCTGTATATAGTGAGGGATGACCTGTATATAGAGAGGGGTGACCTGTATATAGCGAGGGGTGACCTGTATATAGTGAGGGGTGACCTGTATATAGTGAGGGGTGACCTGTATATAGAGAGGGGTGACCTGTATATAACGAGGGGTGACCTGTATATAGCGAGGGGTGACCTGTATATAGAGAGGGGTGACCTGTATATAACGAGGGGTGACCTGTATATAGAGAGGGGTGACCTGTATATAGAGAGGGGTGACCTGTATATAACGAGGGATGACCTGTATATAACGAGGGGTGACCTGTATATAGCGAGGGGTGACCTGTATATAGTGAGGGGTGACCTGTATATAGCGAGGGGTGACCTGTATATAGTGAGGGGTGACCTGTATATAGTGAGGGGTGACCTGTATATAGCGAGGGGTGACCTGTATATACTAATTTGTAGGTCAGAGAGGGAATCTCTTACTAACAGATGCTACAAATTGATCTGCTGTCCCCAATAGTAGGAGATCTAGGGGGAGGGACTTCCAGTGTGATGTCATAGTGATGTTATATCTTTGTCTCTCCCGTAGGAAGCTGCTTCCTGTGTCTGGTGGATGTGGTCCCGGTGAAGAATGAGGATGGGGCTGTCATTATGTTCATCCTGAACTTTGAGGTGGTGATGGAAAAGGAGCACCTGACGTCTCCGAGCAAAAACACCAACCACCGTGTGCAGTCACACTGGTTCCCCTCAGGTAAGACCGCCTCCGACAGTCCTTTATAATCCACAGCAGCCAATCACATCCTCACATTGGTCCTGATCTTTGCAGCCCCATAAAGAGAATCTCTGTGGTTTACATGTGACATACATTGATGTGTGGTCTCTGGGGGTCATACATTGATGTGTGGTCTCTGGGGGTCGTACATTGATGTGTGGTCTCTGGGGGTCATACATTGATGTGTGGTCTGGGAGGGTTGTGTGTGGTCTGTGAGGGTTGTACATTGATGTGTGTGGTCTCTGGGGGTCATACATTGATGTGTGGCCTCTGAGGGTCATACATTGATGTGTGTGGTCTCTGGGGGTCATACATTGATGTGTGGTCTCTGGGGGTCATACATTGATGTGTGTGGTCTCTGGGGGTCATACATTGATGTGTGGTCTCTGAGGGTTGTGTGTGGTCTGGGAGGGTTGTGTGTGGTCTGTGAGGGTTGTACATTGATGTGTGTGGTCTCTGGGGGTCATACATTGATGTGTGGCCTCTGAGGGTCATACATTGATGTGTGTGGTCTCTGGGGGTCATACATTGATGTGTGGTCTCTGGGGGTCATACATTGATGTGTGTGGTCTCTGGGGGTCATACATTGATGTGTGGCCTCTGAGGGTTGTGTGTGGTCTGTGAGGGTTGTACATTGATGTGTGTGGTCTCTGGGGGTCATACATTGATGTGTGGTCTCTGAGGGTCGTACATTGATGTGTGGCCTCTGAGGGTCATACATTGATGTGTGTGTGGTCTGTGAGGGTCGTACATTGATGTGTGGTCTGGGAGGGTTGTATATTGATGTGTGGTCTCTGGGGGTCGTACATTGATGTGTGGTCTGTGAGGGTCGTACATTGATGTGTGGTCTGGGAGGGTTGTATATTGATGTGTGAGGGTTGTATATTGATGTGTGATCTCTGGGGGTCAAACATTGATGTGTGGTCTGGGAGGGTTGTACATTGATGTGTGTGGTCTCTGAGGTTCGTACATTGATGTGTGGTCTCTGGGGGTCATACATTGATGTGTGTGTGGTCTCTGAGGTTCGTACATTGATGTGTGGTCTCTGGGGGTCATACATTGATGTGTGGTCTCTGGGGGTCATACATTGATGTGTGGTCTCTGGGGGTCATACATTGATGTGTGGTCTCTGGGGGTCATACATTGTTGTGTGGTCTCTGAGGTTCGTACATTGATGTGTGATCTCTGGGGGTCATACATTGATGTGTGGTCTCTGGGGGTCTCGTACATTGATGTGTGGTCTCTGGGGGTCATACATTGATGTGTGTGGTCTCTGGGGGTCATACATTGATGTGTGGTCTCTGATGTGTGGTCTCTGGGGGGTCATACATTGATGTGTGGTCTCTGGGGGTCATACATTGATGTGTGGTCTCTGGGGGTCATACATTGATGTGTGGTCTCTGGGGGTCATACATTGATGTGTGGTCTCTGGGGGTCGTACATTGATGTGTGTGGTCTCTGGGGGTCATACATTGATGTGTGTGGTCTCTGGGGGTCATACATTGATGTGTGGTCTGGGAGGGTTGTACATTGATGTGTGGTCTCTGAGGTTCTTACATTGATGTGTGGTCTCTGGGGGTCATACATTGATGTGTGGTCTCTGGGGGGTCATACATTGATGTGTGTGTGGTCTCTGGGGGTCATACATTGATGTGTGGTCTCTGGGTGGTCATACATTGATGTGTGTGTGGTCTCTGGGGGTCATACATTGATGTGTGGTCTCTGGGGGTCATACATTGATGTGTGGTCTCTGGGGGGGTCATACATTGATGTGTGGTCTCTGGGGGTCATACATTGATGTGTGGTCTCTGGGGGTCATACATTGATGTGTGGTCTCTGGGGGGTCATACATTGATGTGTGGTCTCTGGGGGTCATACCTTGATGTGTGGTCTCTGGGGGGTCATACAATTGGTGTGTGGTCTCTGGGGGGGTCATACATTGATGTGTGGTCTCTGGGGGTCATACATTGATGTGTGGTCTCTGGGGGTCATACATTGATGTGTGGTCTGGGAGGGTTGTACATTGATGTGTGGTCTCTGAGGTTCTTACATTGATGTGTGGTCTCTGGGGGTCATACATTGATGTGTGGTCTCTGGGGGGGTCATACATTGATGTGTGGTCTCTGAGGGTCATACATTGATGTGTGGTCTCTGGGGGTCATACATTGATGTGTGGTCTCTGGGGTCATACATTGATGTGTGGTCTCTGGGGGGTCATACATTGATGTGTGGTCTCTGGGGGTCATACATTGATGTGTGGTCTCTGGGGGTCATACATTGATGTGTGGTCTCTGGGGGTCATACATTGATGTGTGGTCTCTGGGGGTCATACATTGATGTGTGGTCTCTGGGGGTCATACATTGATGTGTGGTCTCTGGGGGTCATACATTGATGTGTGGTCTCTGGGGGTCATACATTGATGTGTGGTCTCTGGGGGTCATACATTGATGTGTGTGGTCTCTGGGGGTCATACATTGATGTGTGGTCTCTGAGGGTCATACCTTGATGTGTGGTCTCTGGGGGTCGTACATTGATGTGTGGTCTCTGGGGGTCATACATTGATGTGTGGTCTCTGGGGGGTCATACAATTGGTGGGTTTTGCCCATGCAGGTTGTCTATTGGCTCACAGTGTGCATTACCAAATGTTCTCCTCTTGCAGGTCGGGGGAAGTCCTTCCGCCTGAAGCTCCCCACCTTATTGGCTCTAGCGGGCAGCAAGCAGTCTCTGCCCCAGGAGGACCCCGATGTTGTGGTCGTGGACTTCACCAAGCACACCAGTGACTCGGTGGCCCTGGAAGATGTCGGCACCGCCCCAGCTGAGAACTGCATTGGCTCTCGGCCCGAGGACCAGCAGGCGTTGATCGGCAGCGCGGAGTCGAAGGTTTTCCCGGAGGACGATGGCGGTAAAGATCCAGCGGTCCAGTCTTCTCCACGGATGGACAAGGATCACCTCAACCTCGACATGTCCTTCTCCAACTGCAGCCTCACCCGCAGCCGCTCCCGCGAGAGCTTCTACAGCATCCGCAGGGCGTCCTCCGTGGATGAAATCGAGGCCATGAAGGTGGACTTGGACAAGAAGTTCAGGAGTCGCAACTCCAGCACAGGTAGGTCCACCCCGAGATATATTCCAACCAACGCGTTTCGTCATTACGTTGACTTTTTTTTTTAAAGAGCTTCTAATTCAACAAGTAGGATAAGAATTGTGGAGTGCTGTATTCAGAGCCGATCGGCCCTATAGGCACACTATGCAAGCTGCTTAGGGCCCCGCTGCTGTGGGGGGCCCCCAAGACCCACTGATGTAAGAGGGGGCCTCCTGGGGACACTAATGTCAGAGGGGGGGCTCTCTGGGGACCCTGGTGTAAGTGGGGGCTCTCTGAGGACCCGGATGTAAGGGGGGCTTTCTGGGGACCCTGATGTAGGGGGGGGCCCTCTGGGGACTCTGATGTAAGGGGGCTCACTGGGGACTCTGATGTAAGGAGGGGCTCTGGGGACCCTAATGTAGAGGGAGGCTCTCTGGGGACCTGATGTAGGGGGAGACTCTCTGAGGGCACTGATTTAAGGGGGGCTCTCTGGGGACCCTGATGTAAGGGGAGGCTCTCTGGGGACCCTAATGTAGGGGGGGCTCTCTGGGGACCCTGATGTAAGGAGGGGCTCTCTGGGGACCCTGATGTAAGGGAGGCTCTCTGGGGACCTGATGTAGGGGGAGGCTCTCTGGGGACCCTAATGTAGGGGGAGGCTCTCTAGGGACCCTGATGTAAGGGGGGCTCTCTGGGGACCCTAATGTAGGGGGAGGCTCTCTGGGGACCCTGATGTAAGGGGAGGCTCTCTGGGGACTCTAATGTAGGGGGGCTCTCTGGGGACCTTGGTGTAAGGAGGGGCTCTCTGAGGACCCTGATGTAAGGGGGGGCTCTCTGGGACCCTGATGTAAGGGGGGCTCTCTGAGGACCCTGATGTAAGGGGGGCTCTCTGGGGCCCCTGATGTAAGGGGGGCTCTCTGGGGACCCTGATGTAAGGGGGGCTCTCTGGGGAACCTGATGTAAGGGGGGCTCTCTGGGGACCTGATGTAGGGGGAGGCTCTCTGGGGACCCTTGTGTAAGGGGGGCTCTCTGGGGACCCTGATGTAAGGGGGGCTCTCTGGGGACCTTGGTTTAAGGAGGGGCTCTCTGGGGACCCTGATGTAAGGGGGGCTCTCTGGGGACTCTAATGTAGGGGGGCTCTCTGGGGACCTTGGTGTAAGGAGGGGCTCTCTGAGGACCAGGAGGAGAACTCTCAATGCTCTAGATTGTAAGGGGGGCTATCTGGGGACCCTGATGTAAGGGGGGCTCTCTGGGGACCCTGATGTAAGGGGGGCTCTCTGGGGACCCTTGTGTAAGGGGGGCTCTCTGGGGACCCTTGTGTAAGGGGGGCTCTCTGGGGACCTTGTGTAAGGAGGGGCTCTCTGAGGACCCTTGTGTAAGGGGGCTCTCTGGGGACCCTTGTGTAAGGGGGGCTCTCTGGGGACCCTTGTGTAAGGGGGGCTCTCTGGGGACCCTGGTGTAAGGGGGGCTCTCTGGGGACCCTGATGTAAGGGGGAGGGCTCTCTGGGGACCCTAATGTAAGGGGAGACTCTCTGAGGACACTGATTTAAGGGGGGCTCTCTGGGGACCTTGGTGTAATGAGGGGCTCTCTGGGACCCTGATGTAAGGGGGGCTCTCTGGGGACCTCATTCTGTTCTATATTGTTGTACTTATTCTTTGACTGTTTTGTGTAAAGGAGGGAGGATTGTTTTGGGAGCGTTGAAGTGTCAGGTGTGACTGTGTGGCAAATGGTTTCCATAGCTCACGGCATCACGGGTCAAGTAGAGGCCCCTTAGCAGAATTTTGCTTAGGGCCCCAGGGAGGTCAGGATCGGCACTGGCTGTATTGTTACCACCTCTCTGTAGTGGAATGTAAGTAAGGAGGAGACGTGTCCCCAGCAAAAGTGATCACCGAAGGAGAGACCTCTGAAGCCGAGTTACTGTTCTGTAATGAGGAGGTTCCTGTCTGATTAGTGGGATGAAGAGGATTGTAGCACCTAGATTGTTGTTTTGCCAGTTCCAGCCCCAGGGCCCCCGCTGTAGGACATGAAGGGTAACGCCAAGTCCTACTCCATAATGGTTGCCGCCTTGTGACATTCCGGATCAGCCTGGGTGTAGGTGGCCCAGGGTCCCATAACACAAAACCTTCTCCGTTTACTTCACTCCCCCTTTGCTGGCACTAATGTGTAATGCACAAACACTCCGGTACCGGGGATGGCGTCACATTTCCTCAGAACATCCAGCACAGTCCATGGGATGTTCTACTCCCTTCTGAACACTTTCAGAGACTTCATGGTGCACCTAGAACCCAAAGTCCTTCACTCTTTCTATAGACCAGGAGGGGAAATATCAATGTTCTAGATTGTTCCTATAGACCAGACCAGGAGGAGAACTCTCACTGCTCTAGATTGTCCCTATAGACCAGACCAGGAGGAGAACTCTCAATGTTCTATATTGTTTCTATAGACCAGACCAGGAGGGGAAATATCAGTGCTCTAGATTGTTCCTATAGACCAGATCAGGAGGGGAACTCTCAATGCTCTAGATTGTTCCTATAGACCAGATTAGGAGGAGAACTCTCAATGCTCTAGATTGTTCATATAGACCAGATTGTTCCTATAGACCAGATCAGGAGGAGAACTCTCAATGCTCTAGATTGTTCCTATAGACCAGATCAGGAGGGGAACTCTCAATGCTCTAGATTGTTCCTATAGACCAGACCAGGAGGGGAACTCTCAATACTCTAGATTGTTCCTATAGACCAGATCAGGAGGAGAACTCTAAATGCTCTAGATTGTTCCTATAGACCAGACCAGTAGGAGAACTCTCAATGCTCTAGATTGTTCCTATAGACCAGACCAGGAGGGGAACTCTCAATGCTCTAGATTGTTCCTATAGACCAGATCAGGAGGAGAACTCTCAATGCTCTAGATTGTTCCTATAGACCAGATCAGGAGGGGAACTCTCAATGCTCTAGATTGTTCCTATAGACCAGATCAGGAGGGGAACTCTCAATGCTCTAGATTGTTCCTATAGACCAGATCAGGAGGGGAACTATCAATGCTCTAGATTGTTCCAATGCTCTAGATTGTTCCTATAGACCAGATCAGGAGGAGAACTCTCACTGCTCTAGATTGTTCCTATAGACCACATCAGGAGGAAAACTCTCAATGCTCTAGATTGTTCCTATAGACCAGACCAGGAGTGGAAATATCAATGCTCTAGATTGTTCCTATAGACCAGATCAGGAGGAGAACTCTCACTGCTCTAGATTGTTCCTATAGACCAGATCAGGAGGAGAACTCTCACTGCTCTAGATTGTTCCTATATACCAGACTAAGAGGGGAACTCTCAATGTTCTATATTGCTGCTGTAGACCAGATCAGGAGGGGAACTCTCAATGTTCTAGATTGTTCCTATAGACCAGATCAGGAGGGGAACTCTCAATGCTCTAGATTGTTCCTATAGACCAGATCAGGAGGAGAACTCTCAATGCTCTAGATTGTTCCTATAGACCAGATCAGGAGGAGAACTCTCAATGCTCTAGATTGTTCCTATAGACCAGACCAGGAGGGGAAATATCAATGCTCTAGATTGTTCCTATAGACCAGATCAGGAGGAGAACTCTCAATGCTCTAGATTGTTCCTATAGACCAGATCAGGAGGAGAACTCTCAATGCTCTAGATTGTTCCTATAGACCAGACCAGGAGGGGAAATATCAATGCTCTAGATTGTTCCTATAGACCAGATCAGGAGGAGAACTCTCACTGCTCTAGATTGTTCCTATAGACCAGATCAGGAGGAAAACTCTCAATGCTCTAGATTGTTCCTATAGACCAGACCAGGAGGGGAAATATCAATGCTCTAGATTGTTCCTATAGACCAGATCAGGAGGAGAACTCTCAATGTTCTAGATTGTTCCTATAGACCAGATCAGGAGGGGAACTCTCAGTGCTCTAGATTGTTCCTATAGACCAGATCAGGAGGGGAACTCTCAGTGCTTTAGATTGTTCCTATAGACCAGACCAGGAGGGGAAATATCAATGCTCTAGATTGTTCCTATAGACCAGATCAGGAGGGGAACTCTGAATGCTCTAGATTGTTCCTATAGACCAGGAGGGGAACTCTCAATGCTCTAGATTGTTCCTATAGACCAGATAAGGAGGAGAACTCTCAATGCTCTAGATTGTTCCAATAGACCAGACCAGGAGGAGAACTCTCAATGTTTTAGATTAGGGATCTCCAAACTACTTCCCTCCAACTGTTGCGGAACTACACGTCCCATGAGGCATTGCAAAACTCTGACATTCACAGACATGACGAGGCATGATGGGAATTGTAGTTCCTGAACAACTGGAGGGCTGTAGTGTGGAGAACCCTGCTCTAGATTGTTCCTATAGACCAAGAGGGGGGACTCTCAATGCTCTAGATCAGGATCTAGGACTCTACACACTTCTCTGTATGAGCACCAAATCCATTATTTCACAAATATTGGTGGGCAAAAAATATCCCCTTCAAAGTCCCCCCCCCTTACATCCGGAGTCCCCCCCCCCCTTACATCCGGAGTCCCCCCCCTACATCCGGAGTCCCCCCCCCTTACATCCAGAGTCCCCCCCCCTTACATCCGGAGTCCCCCCCCCTTACATCCGGAGTCCCCCCCCCCCCCTTACATCCGGAGTCCCCCCCCCCCTTACATCCGGAGTCCCCCCTTACATCCGGAGCCCCCCCCCCCTTACATCCGGAGTCCCCCCCCCCCCCCCTTACATCCGGAGTCCCCCCCCCTTACATCCGGAGTCCCCCCCCCCCCTTACATCCGGAGTCCCCCCCCCTTACATCCGGAGTCCCCCCCCCTTACATCCGGAGTCCCCCCCCCCTTACATCCGGAGTCCCCCCCCCTTACATCCGGAGTCCCCCCCCCCCTTACATCCGGAGTCCCCCCCCCCCTTACATCCGGAGTCCCCCCCCCTTACATCCGGAGTCCCCCCCCCTTACATCCGGAGTCCCCCCCCCCCCTTACATCCGGAGTCCCCCCCCCCCTTACATCCGGAGTCCCCCCCCCTTACATCCGGAGTCCCCCCCTTACATCCGGAGTCCCCCCCCCTTACATCCGGAGTCCCCCCCCTTACATCCGGAGTCCCCCCCCCCTTACATCCGGAGTCCCCGCCCCCTTACATCCGGAGTCCCCCCCCCTTACATCCGGAGTCCCCCCCCTTACATCCGGAGTCCCCCCCCTTACATCCGGAGTCCCCCCCCTTACATCCGGAGTCCCCCCCCCCCTTACATCCGGAGTCCCCCCCCCTTACATCCGGAGTCCCCCCCCCCCCTTACATCCGGAGTCCCCCCCCCCCCCTTACATCCGGAGTCCCCCCCTTACATCCGGAGTCCCCCCCCCCTTACATCCGGAGTCCCCCCTTACAGTGCCTTGCAAAAGTATTCACCCCCCTTGGCATTTTTCATGTTTTGTTGCCTCACAACCTGGAATAACATGGATTGTTTGAGGATTTACATCATTTAAATTACAGAACACGCCCACAACTTGGAAGATCTTTTTTTATTTTATTGTGAAGCAAACAACAAATAGGAGAAAATAACAGAAAAAGTCAATGTGCAAAACTATTCACCCCCCTAAAGTCAATATTTTGTAGAGCCGCCTATCACAGCCCCGAGTCTCTTTGGATGAGTCTCTATGAGTCTTGCCCCATTTCACCACTGGGATTTCTGCCCATTCCTCCTCCTTGCAAAACTGCTCCAGATCCTTCCAGTTGGATGGTTTGCGCTTGTGAACAGCAATCTTTAAGTCTGACCACAGATTTTCTATTGGATTGAGGTCTGGGCTTTGACTCGGCCATTCCAACACATTTCCATGTTTCCCCTTAAACCACTCAAGTGTGTCTTTAGCAGTGTGTTTGGGGTGATTGTCCTGCTGGAAGGTGACCCTCCATCCTAGCCTCAAATCACACACAGAGTGCTACAGGTTTTGCTCCAGAGTATCCCTGTATTTAGCACCATCCATCTTTCAGGAGTTCCTCTTTAATGATTGGTTCTCAGTAGGGTCAGTTCTGTTCTGTTTTGTCCGGAGTTCCCCTTTAATGATTGGCTCTCAGAGGTTCTCCGTAGGGTCAGTTCTGTTCTGTTTTGCCCGGTGTTCCCCTTTAATGATTGGCTCTCAGAGGTTCTCCGTAGGGTTCTATTCTGTTTTGTCCAGAGTTCCCCTTTAATGATTGGCTCTCAGATGTTCTCCGTAGGGTCGGTTCTGTTCTGTTTTGTCCGAAGTTCCTCTTTAATGATTGGCTCTCAGATGTTCTCCGTAGGGTCGGTTCTGTTCTGTTTTGCCCGGAGTTCCCCTTTAATGATTGTCTGTCAGATGTTCTCAGTAGGGTCGGTTCTGTTCTGTTTTGTCCGGAGTTCCTCTTTAATGATTGGCTCTCAGAGGTTCTCAGTAGGGTCAGGTCTGTTCTGTTTTGTCCGGAGTTCCTCTTTAATGATTGGCTCGCAGAGGTTCTCCGTAGGGTTCTGTTCTGTTTTGTCCGGGGTTCCCCTTTAATGATTGGCTCTCAGAGGTTCTCAGTAGGGTCGGTTCTGTTCTGTTTTGCCCGGAGTTCCCCTTTAATGATTGGCTCTCAGATGTTCTCAGTAGGGCCAGTTCTGTTCTGTTTTGCCCGGAGTTCCTCTTTATTCATTGGCTCTCAGAGGTTCTCAGTAGGGTCGGTTCTGTTCTGTTTTGTCCGGAGTTTCCCTTTAATGATTGGCTCTCAGAGGTTCTCCGTAGGGTTCTGTTCTGTTTTGCCCGGAGTTCCCCTTTAATGATTGGCTCTCAGAGGTTCTCAGTAGGGCCAGTTCTGTTCTGTTTTGTCCGGAGTTCCCCTTTAATGATTGGCTCTCAGATGTTCTCCGTAGGGTCGGTTCTGTTCTGTTTTGTCCGGAGTTCCCCTTTAATGATTGGCTCTCAGAGGTTCTGTTCTGTTCTGTTTTGTCCGGAGTTCCCCTTTAATGATTGGCTCTCAGATGTTCTCCGTAGGGTCGGGTCTGTTCTGTTTTGTCCGGAGTTCCCCTTTAATGATTGGTTCGCAGAGGTTCTCCGTAGGGTTCTGTTCTGATTTGTCCGGAGTTCCCCTTTAATGATTGGCTCTCAGATGTTCTCCGTAGGGTCGGTTCTGTTCTGTTTTGTCCGGAGTTCCCCTTTAATGATTGGCTCTCAGAGGTTCTCCGTAGGGTCAGGTCTGTTCTGTTTTGTCCGGAGTTCCCCTTTAATGATTGGCTCTCAGATGTTCTCCGTAGGGTCGGGTCTGTTCTGTTTTGTCCGGAGTTCCCCTTTAATGATTGGTTCGCAGAGGTTCTCCGTAGGGTTCTGTTCTGATTTGTCCGGAGTTCCCCTTTAATGATTGGCTCTCAGATGTTCTCCCTAGGGTCGGTTCTGTTCTGTTTTGTCCGGAGTTCCCCTTTAATGATTGGCTCTCAGAGGTTCTCAGTAGGGCCAGTTCTGTTCTGTTTTGCCCGGAGTTCCTCTTTAATGATTGGCTCTCAGGGGTTCTCAGTAGGGTCAGTTCTGTTCTGTTTTGCCCGGAGTTCCCCTTTAATGATTGGCTCGCAGAGGTTCGCCGTAGGGCCAGTTCTGTTCTGTTTTGTCCGGAGTTCCCCTTTAATGATTGGCTCGCAGAGGTTCTCCGTAGGGTCGGTTCTGTTCTGTTTTGCCCGGAGTTCCCCTTTAATGATTGGCTCGCAGAGGTTCTCCGTAGTGTCGGTTCTGTTCTGTTTTGTCCGGAGTTCCCCTTTAATGATTGGCTCGCAGAGGTTCTCCGTAGTGTCGGTTCTGTTCTGTTTAGTACGGAGTTCCCCTTTAATGATTGGCTCGCAGAGGTTCTCCGTAGTGTCGGTTCTGTTCTGTTTTGCCCGGAGTTCCCCTTTAATGATTGGCTCTCAGACGTTCTCAGTAGAGTCAGGTCTGTTCTGTTTTGTCCGGAGTTTCCCTTTAATGATTGGCTCTCAGATGTTCTCCATAGGGTTCTGTTCTGTTTTGCCCGGAGTCCCTCTTTAATGATTGTCTCTCAGAGGTTCTCAGTAGGGTCAGTTCTGTTCTGTTTTTCCCGGAGTTCCCCTTTAATGATTGGCTCGCAGAGGTTCTCCATAGGGTTCTGTTCTGTTTTGCCCGGAGTCCCTCTTTAATGATTGTCTCTCAGAGGTTCTCAGTAGGGCCAGTTCTGTTCTGTTTTGTCCGGAGTTCCCCTTTTAATGATTGGCTCTCAGGGGTTCTCAGTAGGGTCAGGTCTGTTCTGTTTTGCCCGGAGTTCCTCTTTATTGATTGGTTCTCAGGGGTTCTCAGTATGGCCAGTTCTGTTCTGTTTTGCCCGGAGTTCCCCTTTAATGATTGGCTCGCAGAGGTTCTCCGTAGGGTTCTGTTCTGTTTTGCCCGGAGTTCCTCTTTAATGTGATATCCCTAAGGCTGGTCCTGTGCTCTCCTCCTGAGGATGGGGGCGGAGCTGGGACCGATCACAATGATGACCCCAGCGGCCCATCAATGCTCCTGAGTGGACGGCTAATGGCTGCCTGTGCTGTGGCGGCTCTCTGGCTCTCCATCCCCCCCCCCCCTCTCCTCCGGGGAAGACCTCGGTAATGATAATCCGGAGAGGAGAGACGGCCAATTCATTATCGGCTGAGCTGATTATCCGGAACCTTCCTCCATAATCCCATCTCATAACCGGATTCCCCTCATTAACCCTTCAGGAGGCCGCAGCCACTCCCAGTCTCCCAGACGGGGACTTCTAATTGGTCTGACCTTTCCCATAAAATCCATTTTCCCATTAATCTGATTGGTCAGAATTTATAGTGTGGATTTTGTTTTCGTTTTGTACGGAGGTGAGCAGGTCACCCTAGTGGATGACACGGGCTCACCCAAGGTGCGGGGTCTAAGCACTAACCAGTGTTCACCAGAGCTCCTGATGGTGGGGATGGATTTTGCTGCGTATTAATACCAAGTCACAGTCCTCAGGATCGCCCCACCAGGAGGTGAGCAAGCCGGGGTCCAGTGGCAGATATAGCAGGTAGGTATCAAGCAGAAACGTAGTCACTAAACAAGCCAAAGGTCGGTAACCAGTGGTAGTGAAGATACAGACGGCACCAGGGGTAACAAGAGCGAGATATCGGCTGGAGGGAGCTTTATAATCTGGCAAACAGGAAGTGCAGAGGCGCGCCTTAAATTAGCAAATTCATAGGAGGAGCAAAGAGTTCAAGGTTCACCAGTAACAACAGACAAGGCAAGATCATTCGAGGACTTGTCCAGGGAACTGTCCAGCATCTCAGGTGACTGAGCAAGAAGAGACATCGCCAGACATAGCAGAGATCGCAGGTTCAGTCCCGGGTCCTGAAAATGTATCTGCCTTGGCCAATCAATGAGGGATTTACTCCAGAGATGTAAGCTGAGGGAAGGATAGATATTAGGAGCAACCCTCTAGAAGGTTCTTTCCCTCCCAAGCTGCTGCCTAATGGGGTTACCGCTGTGAGGGCCTTTGCCTTCCCTTCTGGGCCTTGGTCTGGAGAAGATGCCACAGTGAGAAGCGCTCTTCTTCTTGAAATATAACCCCAATCAATGCCCAAGGAAAATGTGCTGGCTTGTTCTAGAGAGCACCTCTAGAAAATGCAAAATGATGGCTACTCTGAGGGAGCATCTCTAGAAGAAGCAGGATGATGGCTACCCAGAGGGAACATCTCTAGAAGAAGCAGGGAGGTGGTTGTCCAGAGGGAGCATCTCTATAGGAAGCAAGAGGGAACATCTCCAGAAGAAGCAGGATGATGGCTACCCAGAGGGAACATCTCTAGAAGAAGCAAGAAGATAGCTACCCAGAGGGAGCATCTCTAGAAGATGGAGGAAGGTGGCAACCCAGAGAGAGAGAGCAGCTCTAGAAGATGCAGGTAGGTGGATACCCAGAGAGAACATCTCTAGAAGAAGCAAGAGAGAACATCTCTAGAAGAAGCAGGTTGATGGCTACCCAGAGGGAACATCTCTAGAAGAAGCAGGTTGATGGCTATCCAGAGGGAACATCTCTAGAAGAAGCAGAATGATGGCTACCCAGAGGGAACATCTCTAGAAGAAGCAAGAGGGAACATCTCTAGAAGAAGCAAGGAGGGGGTTGTCCAGAGGGAGCATCTCTAGAAGAAGCAAGAAGATAGCTACCCATAGTGAGCACTCCTAGAAGAAGCAAGAAGGTGGCTACCCAGAGGGAGCATCTCTAGAAGATGGAGGAAGGTGGCAACCCAGAGAGAGAGAGAGCAGCTCTAGAAGATGCAGGTAGGTGGATACCCAGAGGGAACATCTCTAGAAGATGCAGGAAGATGGATACCTAGAGTGCACATCTCTAGAAGAAGCAAGAAAATGGCAACCCAGAGGAAGCATCTCTAGAAGAAGCAAGAAGGTTTCTACCCAGAGGGAGCGTCTTCCTCGAAGATGCAGAAAGGTGGATACCCAGAGGGAACATCTCTAGAAGATAAAGGAAGGTGGCAACCCAGAGGAAACATCTCTAGAAGAAGCAAGAAGGTTGCTACCCAGAGGGAGCATCTTCCTCGAAGATGCAGGAAGGTGGATACCTAGAGGAAACATCTCTAGAAGAAGCAAGAAGGTTGCTACCCAGAGGGAGCATCTCTAGAAGAAGCAAGAAGGTGGATACCTAGAGTGAACATCTCTGGATAAGCAAGAAGGTCGTGAACAAGCAAGCTATCGCTTGTGAAACGTCTACCATTGCCTGTATCTGTCTGACCCTTTTGACAATAAAGATGACATCGACATAATTTGGAGTTCCAGTGTGCGACCAATTCCTTGTTTTGTTCGTCTTCCACAGATGAGGTCTGCACCTGTGATCCATCCTGCACCTGATTTTGCCTGGAGCGGTGTGCTTCTCTTTGTTCTTTGCTAAGCAAGAAGGTGCCTACCCAGAGAGAGCATCTCTAGAAGATGTAGGAAGGAGGCTACACAGAGGGAGCATCTCTAGAAGATAAAGGAAGGTGGAGACCCAGAGAGAGCATCTCTAATAGAAGCAAGAAGGTGGCTACCCAGAGGGAGCATCTCTAGAAGATGCAGGAAGGTGCCTACCCAGAGGGAGCATCTCTAGAAGATGCAGGAAGGTGCCTACCCAGAGGGAGCATCTCTAGAAGATGCAGGAAGGTTGCTGCCCAGAGAGAGCATCTCTAGAAGAAGCAAGAGAGAACATCTCTAGAAGAAGCAGGTTGATGGCTACCCAGAGAGAACATCTCTAGAAGAAGTAGGTTGATGGCTATCCAGAGGGAACATCTCTAGAAGAAGCAAGAGGGAACATCTCTAGAAGAAGCAGAATGATGGCTACCCAGAGGGAACATCTCTAGAAGAAGCAAGAGGGAACATCTCTAGAAGAAGCAAGGAGGGGGTTGTCCAGAGGGAGCATCTCTAGAAGAAGCAAGAAGATAGCTACCCATAGTGAGCACTCCTAGAAGAAGCAAGAAGGTGGCTACCCAGAGGGAGCATCTCTAGAAGATGGAGGAAGGTGGCAACCCAGAGAGAGAGAGAGCAGCTCTAGAAGATGCAGGTAGGTGGATACCCAGAGGGAACATCTCTAGAAGATGCAGGAAGATGGATACCTAGAGTGCACATCTCTAGAAGAAGCAAGAAAATGGCAACCCAGAGGAAGCATCTCTAGAAGAAGCAAGAAGGTTTCTACCCAGAGGGAGCGTCTTCCTCGAAGATGCAGAAAGGTGGATACCCAGAGGGAACATCTCTAGAAGATAAAGGAAGGTGGCAACCCAGAGGAAACATCTCTAGAAGAAGCAAGAAGGTTGCTACCCAGAGGGAGCATCTTCCTCGAAGATGCAGGAAGGTGGATACCTAGAGGAAACATCTCTAGAAGAAGCAAGAAGGTTGCTACCCAGAGGGAGCATCTCTAGAAGAAGCAAGAAGGTGGATACCTAGAGTGAACATCTCTGGATAAGCAAGAAGGTCGTGAACAAGCAAGCTATCGCTTGTGAAACGTCTACCATTGCCTGTATCTGTCTGACCCTTTTGACAATAAAGATGACATCGACCTAATTTGGAGTTCCAGTGTGCGACCAATTCCTTGTTTTGTTCGTCTTCCACAGATGAGGTCTGCACCTGTGATCCATCCTGCACCTGATTTTGCCTGGAGCGGTGTGCTTCTCTTTGTTCTTTGCTAAGCAAGAAGGTGCCTACCCAGAGAGAGCATCTCTAGAAGATGTAGGAAGGAGGCTACACAGAGGGAGCATCTCTAGAAGATAAAGGAAGGTGGAGACCCAGAGAGAGCATCTCTAATAGAAGCAAGAAGGTGGCTACCCAGAGGGAGCATCTCTAGAAGATGCAGGAAGGTGCCTACCCAGAGGGAGCATCTCTAGAAGATGCAGGAAGGTGCCTACCCAGAGGGAGCATCTCTAGAAGATGCAGGAAGGTTGCTGCCCAGAGAGAGCATCTCTAGAAGAAGCAAGAATGTGGCTACCCAGAGGGAGCATCTCTAGAAGATGTAGGAAGGAGGCTACCCAGAAGAAGCATCTCTAGAAGATAAAGGAAGGTGGAGACCCAGAGAGAGCATCTCTAGTAGAAGCAAGAAGGTTGCTACCCAGAGAGAGCATTTCTAGAAGAAGGAAGGTTGCTACCCAGAAGGAACATCTCTAGAAGATGCAGGAAGGTGGAGACCCAGATGGAACATCTTCAGAGGAAACTATTATGCTGAAGGATGTCCAGGAGAACTTATCCCACGTACACACGAGCGGTCTTTCCAACGGACTTTCGACGGAGTTCTGACGAACTTTCCGAATGAACGGACTTGGCCACACACAATCACACTAATGTCCAATGTGACTAGAATAAGGAAGTTCGTAGCCAGTAGCCAATAGCTGCCCTAGTGTCGTTGTTTGTCCGTCGGACTAGCACACAGACAAGCAGATTTTTCGATAGGAACTGGGTCCAGCGGAGTTCCAGTGAGAAAATTTGAAACATGTTCTATTTCTAAAGTCTGTCGCATTTTTCAACAGCAAAAGTCTGATGGAGCCCACACACAATCACATTTTTGCTGTCGAAAAGTCCGTTCGTGAGTACGCGGCATTAGGGGAAACTTCTTCTGGATGGACATAGCATGGAGACCTGATTACTGAGCTCTGTAAGGAACCTTTGACTGCTCACATGGGCTCAGAGAACCAGGTCCTATTGACAGGCTGCTGCTAAAATATTAGGACAATCTATAGCTGCTCCTAAAGGATCTATTGGGATTCGGAGGCGGCTACTGAAAGTCTGAAGTCACCATAATAAGAGCCAGCATCTATGTTGCTGATAGAATATGGTTTGGTATATTGCCTTGAGATATCCTGCACCCCTACCTTCTCTCCTAAAGTTTATTGAGCAAATAAAATATAAAAGGACTAATGTGATTGGCTCCCAGATGATTGTGTTTTTTTTTTTTCCCCACGATCCACCCTGAGATGGTAGAATGCCATTTGTGGGTCACACCACACTGCCTTTGGGGGTAAGGGGGTGCTACACCCTCATCACTAATTGTGAAATGCGGGACGGTCCACCTTAACACAATAAGATCACATTTCAGAGATATAGAAAGTTCAGGATGACGGAAATGTCCCAGTAATATAATTTGTTTATCTCTCGGAATCATCTGATCCTCTGTGGACGCCTTCCAAGTGGATGAGAGCCGATTTGCATGGCAGGTTCCAGGTGTGTCACTCAGTCAGAGACGATTGCGAGGCGCACAATTTGTGCTCAGGGGGTTTGGAGTGAGAACTTCTACGACATATTCCACATTCCTGAAGATGTTGGGAACTGGAAAGCTCATTGGGTGGTTTAGTTTGCTCTTAACAACTACAGAAATCCCTTCATGTGTGCCGATCTCTGGAGGTCCCTGGGGGGGGGGGGGGGGGGGCGGCGGTGATAATGGAGATGAGAATAGCGGGAGATGGAAGGAAAATCCCCGAACAGACAATACTAAGAGGTGTTATTTATCTTCATACGCCATAGTGATGTCTGCAGAGTCCACCGAGGACATCCTCATACTGCTCATAAGACGGGGCAGAAAGTGTTCCTTCACTAATAAAACTGAGATTGTGAACACCAGGCCGGGGCACAGCCAGAGTAATGCCATCCGCTACCAGTATAATAGATGGCATGGCCGCATGGAGGATGAAGAGGGCTCGCAGAGGGCCACCGGTCTCCACGGTCCATCTGGGATTAAATAATAGTAGTAATATCTCTTTCCTTCCCTGAGTTGTTCGTCTGGAGGAGCCCATGTGGGCAATCCATACACATTTCTAACATTGAGCCCATTTAATACATGGAAAAGCTCAGGAGCCCATCAGTCCAGCTTGTTATCTAACCGGGGGCCACTAACAGGCGAAGCCTCAAAAATGTCCTCTCACTAAATATTTCTAGTAGTATGTAGCGCCGACACTTTTGTAAAGCGTGCGCTATAAAGCAAATTTAGTTTTCCAGCACTGTAACGGAGTTCTGGGGGTTAATTGTACAGGTCTTTTACTTTGGCGTCAGTTTGGCTGGGCTGTACTGGAGTTCTGCCTTGTCATAGGTGCAGTGAGGCAAGCCTGGTTGGACGTGTTGGGTACCAATCTTCCTCAGAACCAATCAGTGGGCGCGTCTGGCCCCGCTGCGTAGTCTGGGAAGGGGTATTTAAGAGGCTGAAGTCATGTGTTCAGGGTTCGGCTTGCTCTTTGATTCCTGGCTCTGGTCCGGACCAACTCCGTGAGGGATCCCAGACCCAGGAGTGTCTGCCGTCCCCGTGAGCATGGTCACCCTGACCAGCCCCAGAGGCCCTCATGGTCTGGGGTGGGGATCCGTCCGTTCCCGAGCCTCGGAACTGGCTAGTCCGAGGTCCAGTAACTGAAGGAGGATTTGGAGGCGTCCCGTGTTCTCTCGGCATTGGAGAGACACGGCAACTCGTACAAGTGACCAGGGGAGGACTCTTCAGAGGAGGGCCAAGAAGCTGGCTGCTCGGTAAGATCCTGGGAGCTGAAGTTGTATGGACACTAAAGAATCCGCATTTCTTATGGTATCGCCAAGAAGGCTGAGAGATCCAGGTACTGTGGGAAAGGTTCCTACTTATCTTCAGTTACAATCTAGTCTTTGCAAATTTTCCGGATCTCTTGTTGGCTGCTAAATCTACAGTTAGAGGTTTATCCAGCTGTGAAGTGCCCAGTTGCGAGTGGCTACTCTCTGGGCTATCTAAAGAGACATTCAATTGATGTCAGCAGTTCTAAGTGCCTGAGTTTTATCACCCGTGCCCTCTATTCCCAAGTGAGAGACTGTGTTATAGTTGGATGTTACCCCTGCAGAATAAAAATCCTTAAAAGGACATTTATGTGTCGGCTTCTGAAATTACTGGGTACTAACCCTGGGAACCCCTAGACAACAACCGACGAGCTACAAGGAGGAGGTAATTGGTAAGCCCAGAAAATTCATAGCCGCCCCCCAGGGTTTATGGCCGCTACAAAAGTCCTGTCATCCATAGTGATGACAGGACAATTCTAGACCCATTGCAACCAACTCCCAACCCAATACCGGCTTTTCCTGACCCGTTATATGCAATCCCAGCCCATTACCGGCATATTCCCCTTACCGCTGAATTCCAAGCCCATTACAGCAAAATTGACTCACATTGCAGGTAAATTCTCTGTCCAATTTAGGATATTCCCAGCTCATTACAGGCTATTCTTGGGCCCATGACAGCCAAATTACCGGCCTATTACAGGTTTAATCCCGGCCTATTACGGGCAGATCCAAGCCTATTACAGGTAAATCCCGGCCTATTACGGGCAGATCCAAGCCTATTACAGGTAAATCCCGGCCTATTACGGGCAGATCCAAGCCTATTACAGGTTTAATCCCGGCCTATTACGGGCAGATCCAAGCCTATTACAGGCAAATCCCAGCCCTTTACAGGAAATTCCTGGCCCGTTACAGTCAATTCTTGGGCCCATTACAGCCAGATTCCCAGCCCATTTCGCCCAACAACAGAACTCGGTAGACTTCCCAGCGCCAGGCAGTAATAGAAGCCACGCTTGGTAAAAGGTTGGCTGGGTTTGGTGAAGGCTCTTTGGACATCGCTCTGTACTGAATGTTTTGGATGTTTTACCTCATTCTCTGGCTGGATGAGTTTTAGTAATCCAGTATGGCTCCAGCCTAAGCTTTCATTTTAGTTTCGGGTTTGGAGGAGGGGGCGTTATTGTCCAGTTTTTAATTGCTGTCTGCGCTCCCGCTGGGGGAGATCCGCCCTTTGTCCTGGTTACTATTGTCTCTGGGACTAAAAGGTGATGGAAAATCCAAAATTTGGAGTTGTTACCAGGACAGGATTAGAGGGGAAATCGTCAAAAAGGGGGCACCTGTTCCTCATGTTTTAGAGTGAATTTCCCTCAATCTGCTGTCACTTGCAGTAATGACTACAAGACAGGAAGTGGAGGGAAATCTCCCCAGTGGAACAAAGATAGCAAAAAAACAATCCCAACGAGGGGCCTTATATATAATAATGATGGAGAGTTACTTCTCGGCGGTCACCAATTAGCATTAGACCAGCCCAAAACGTTGAGTCTGATTGATGACTGTAGGGGAAATGGCCCCAATACCTACTAAGAACACGTGGATCCGTAAGCCCCAGTCTGCCATCCCTCTCTTGTCTACCAATCATCTGAAGTTGTTAAACGAGCAATAAATTCATAGAGGAGTTTAACTGAAAAGACGAGGCCCGTGGGACAATCGTGGTAGGGAGGTTGGTAGCTTCATTTTGTGGTCAGTAGTGGCTGCACACTCACCGGTGTAGCAGCTGCGATTACTTAGTTCTCCACAGATGTGATCCACAGGATGGGGGGTCTCTCTGAATTGATCCAGTGATCACATTGGTCCATGTTGGAGGCTAGGAACAGACTATGAGGGATTTGTGATGGCCGTGTTGTCAGTTGGGTAAACAGTATTAATGCGTTTTTTGTCTCTGCAGGTGCCATGAACAACGTTCGAGTGAATCTCCTAAACTCTACATCAGATTCGGATCTCATGAAGTACAGAACAATTAGCAAGATCCCGCAGATCACCCTGAACTTTGTGGACTTTAAGGGAGACTCCTTCCTCACCTCACCTTCCAATGAAAAGGAGATCATAGCTCCTACCAAGCTGAAGGAACGAACCCACAACGTCACGGAGAAGGTCACCCAGGTAAGGCCATGCTCTTCTTCTTTCTATAAATGTGGGTTCAGCTGGCATGAACATAACCAAATAACTTTGTGTTGTCAGACCATTTACCTTTTTCCATCAGTTTATTTACGGAACTATTGCTTAAAACAAACATAATGGAAGAAAGTCAAAGCTAAAACATTAGCTGATGAGTGATGAGTGATGACAACTAAACTATGAGTAAAGTGTATCTACAGCAACAGTCTTCCTATAGGGAGACATGTTCTGGTGACAACTGTAAAAGTGAGAATTTCACACATGAGAGGTACAATTTATTAATAAAAAGCAGACCGATACAAGCAGACGAGGTAGAACAATCAAATATTGCATACAGTATGTATATTCAGGTCATCTTCAAACTGCTTAACTGATGCTGAGACCTTCTCTTGGTTGGACAGTATCGGATGGTGCTGAAACCTTCTCCTAACTGAACAGTATTATGTGGTGCGGAGCCCTTCCCTTAGGTGGACATTATTGCGTGATGTAGAGAACTTCTCCTTTTGGTTGGACAGTATTGAGTCATGACCTTCCCTTGGTTGGACAGTGTTGAGTGATGTAGAGATCTTCTCTTGGTTGGACAGTGTTGAGTGGTGTAGAGACCTTCCCTTGGTTGGACGGTGTTGAGTGATGTAGAGATCTTCTCTTGGTTGGACAGTGTTGAGTCGTGTAGAGACCTTTCCTTGGTTGGACAGTGTTGAGTGATGTAGAGACCTTCTCTTGGTTGGACAGTGTTGAGTCGTGTAGAGACCTTTCCTTGGTTGGACAGTGTTGAGTGATGTAGAGACCTTCTCTTGGTTGGACAGTGTTGAGTGGTGTAGAGACCTTCCCTTGGTTGGACGGTGTTGAGTGATGTAGAGATCTTCTCTTGGTTGGACAGTGTTGAGTCGTGTAGAGACCTTCCCTTGGTTGGACAGTGTTGAGTGATGTAGAGACCTTCTCTTGGTTGGACAGTGTTGAGTGGTGTAGAGACCTTCTCTTGGTTGGACAGTGTTGAGTGATGTAGAGACCTTCTCTTGGTTGGACAGTGTTGAGTGGTGTAGAGACCTTCTCTTGGTTGGACAGTATTGAGTCATGACCTTCTCTTGGTTGGACAGTGTTGAGTGGTGCAGAGACCTTCTCTTGGTTGGACAGTGTTGATTGGTGTAGAGACCTTCTCTTGGTTGGACAGTGTTGAGTGGTGCTGTGACCTTCTTTGGTTGGACAGTGTTGAGTGGTATAGAGACCTTCTCTTGGTTGGACAGTATTGAGTCATGACCTTCTCTTGGTTGGACAGTGTTGAGTGGTGTATAGACCTTCTTTTGGTTGGACAGTGTTGCGTGGTGCAGAGACCCTTTCTTGGTTGGATAGTATTGAATGGCATTGAGTCATTGTTTTGGTTGGACAGTACTGAATGATGCTGAAACCTTCTCATGGTTTATTGAATGAAAATGAAACTCTCTCTTGGTCAGACAGTATTAAGTGGTGCTGGGACCTTCTCTTGGTTGGACAGTATTGGATGGTGCTAAAAACTTCTCCTAACTGGATAGTATTATGTGGTCATGAGCCCTTCCCCTAGTCGGACAGTATGGAGTGGTGATGAGACCTTCTTTTGGTTGGACAGTGTTGAGTGGTGAGACCTTTTCTTGGTTGGAAATTTATGAATGGTGCTACAACCTTTTCATGGTTGGACTGTATTGGATGGTCCTGGGACCGACCTTCTCTTAGTTGGACAGTACTGAGTAGTGCAGGGACCCTCCCTTGGTTTTACAGTATTGAGTGCTGTAGAGACCCTCTTTTGGTTGGACAGTATTGAGTGGTTGTGAGTCCTTCTCTTGGTTGGAAAGTATTGGATGATGCTGAAACCGTCACTTATTTGGACAATATTGAATGGTGTTGAGACCTTCCCATGGTGGGACAGTAGTGGTTGGGTTGTGCAGGGGCCTTCTCTTGGTTACAGTCAAACTTCCCTCCTAAAAGTTTTTTTTCCTTAAAAATCTTTCCTAAACTTGGGGTGCGTGTTATACGCCGATAAATACGGTACATAGTAGGCGAGGTTGAAAAAAGACACAAGTCCATCAAGTCCAACCTATGTGTGTGATTATTTGTCAGTATTACATTGTATATCCCTGTATGTTGTGGTCGTTCAGGTCCTTATCTAATAGTTTTTTGAAATTATCAATGCCCTCCGCTGAAACCACTGCCTGTGGAAGGGAATTCCACATCCTAACCGCGCTTACAGTAAAGAACCCTCAACGCAGTTTAAGGTTAAACCGCTATTCTTAAAATTTTATTGAATGGCCACGTGTCTTATTAAATTTCCCTTATGTGGAAAACTTTTCTCCCTATTGTGGAGTCACCAGTCCGGTATTTGTACATTGAAATCATATCCCCTCTCAAGCGTCTCTTCTCCAGAGAGAATAAGTTCAGTGCTCATAACCTTTCCTCATAACTAAGGTCCTCCAGACCCTTTAGTCCTTTTGTTGCCCTTCTCTGGACTCTCTCCAGTTCTAGTACATACTTCCTGAGGACTGGTGCCCAGAACTGGACAGCATACTCCAGGTGCGGCCGGACCAGAGTCTTGTAGAGCGGGAGAATTATCGTTTTATCTCTGGTGTTAATCCCCTTTTTAATGCATGCCAATATTCTATTTGCTTTGCTTGCAGCTGCTTGGCATTGCATGCCATTGCTGAGCCCATCATCTACTAGGACCCCCAGGTCCTTCTCCACCCTAGTTCCCCCCAGTCTATAGATTGCATTCACATTTTTGCCACCCAAATGCATTATTTTACATTTTTCTACATTGAACCTCATTTGCCATGTAGTTGTCCACCCTATTAATTTGTTCAGATCTTCTTAGAAGGTTTCCACATCCTGCGGAGAAGTTATTGCCCTGCTTAGCTTAGTATCGTCCGCAAATATAGAGATTGAACTGTTTCCCCCATCCCCATCCTCCAGGTCATTTATGAATAGATTAAACAGGATTGGTCCCAGGACAGAACCCTGGGGGACCCCACTACCCACCCCCGACCATTCCGAGTACTCCCCACCCCCGACCATTCCAAGTACTACCCACCCCTGACCATTTCGAGTACTCCCCAGTTATCACCACCCTCTGAACTCGCCCTTGTAGCCAGTTTTCAATCCATGTACTCACCCTATGGTCCATGCCAACGGACCTTACTTTGTACAGTAAACATTTATGGGGAACTGTGTCAAATGCTTTTGCAAAATCCAGATACACCACGTCTACGGGCCTTCCTTTATCTAGATTGCAACTCGCCTCCACATAGAATGTTAGTAGATTGGTTTGGCAAGAACAATTCTTCATGAATCCGTGCTGATTACTGCTAATGATACAATTTTCATTACTAAAATCTTGTATATAGTCCCTTATCATCCCCTCCAAGAGCTTGCATACTATTGATGTTAGGCTAACTGGTCTGTAATTCCCAGGGATTAGGGATTTGGCTCTTTTTTAATAATATTGGTGCTACATTGGCTTTTCTCAAATCAGCTGGTACCATTCCAGTCAGTAAACAGTTCATACAAATTAGGAACAATGGTCTGGCAATTACTTGACTGAGTTCCTTAAGGACCTTTGGGTGCAAGCCTTATTAATGTTTTCAAGTCTATTTCTAATTCTGTCCTCTGTTAGCCATGAGGATGCTTCCTGTGATGTGACATGAGGATAAACACTGCAGATTTGGTTACTGAAGCCCCCCGATTCCACTCTCCATTCTGAGTACCCAGATTCCCTTTATCATTCTTTATGGGCTCAATATGATCTGACCTCCCTTTCTTACTATTTATGTACGTAAAGAATTTCTTTGGATTTTTCTTCTTTCTCCTCTGCTATGTGCCTTTCGTGTTCTATCTTAGCTGCCCCGATTGCACCCTTACGTTTCTTGTTGCATTCTTTGTAAAGTTGGAATGCTGATGATGATCCCTCACCCTTGTATTTTTTTGAAGGCTTTCTACTTTGCTTTTATATGCATTTTTACGTTGGAGTCAAACCACCCAGGACTTTTATTAGCTCTTTTTAAAAAAAATTCCCAATGGGATGCACTGACTAATTCCCTTATTTAATATGGTCTTAAAGCAAACCCATCTCTCCTCTGTGCTGTTTGTTCCTAAGATTCTATCCCAATTTGTATCTTCTAGTAAGGTTCGTAGTTTAGGGAAGTTGGTCCTTTTGAAATTCAGTTTCTTTGTATTCCCCTTATGTTTCCTATTAGTTTGATTTATACTGAAACGAATTGACCTGTGATCGCTGTTTGCTAAATTGCCCCATATTTCCACATCCATGATCAGGTCTGTATTGTCTAGTAATGCTTTGTTTCTAGTTGGTGTGTTTACCTTCTGACCCATGAGATTGTCCTGCAAGACATTTTGGAACTGGGTAGCCTTAGATGAATGCGCGGTTCCTTCCATCCAGTCTATGTCTGGATAATTAAAATGCCCATCCTTGCCGCTAATCCAAATTGTGATAAGAGGTCCACCTCCGCCTGGTTAGGGGGCCTATAACATACTCACAGTATTACTTTCCCCTCAGTTTTATCCCTTTGTAGCTCTACCCATAAGGATTCCACCTCCTCGCTTTCTCCCTTAGTGATGTCATCTCCCACATTCACTTGTACATCATTTTTGATATACAGGCATACCCCTCCCCCTTTTTCTACACTCTCTATCCCTGCAATATCGGGAATACCCTTGAATGGTCGACAGTCAATCATGAGAGCTGTTGAACCAAGTCTCTGAAATTCCTATAAAATCTAAATCCTCGAACAACAGTAGTTCTCCCGTATTGCCCGCCAGACTCCTGGCATTGGTGGACATGCCACGTAGTTTAGACGTTGGAAAGTGTGGAGTGGTGCAGAGACCTTCTCCTGGCTGGACAGTTCTTAATGGCGCTGAAACCTTCTCTTGGTCGGGAATCGGGATGTATGGAGCTGTGCAGAGACCTTCTTCTCTTGGTTGGACGGTGTTGAAAGGTGCTGAGCCCTTCCCTTGGTGGGACAGTATGGAGTGGTGCAGAGATCTTCTGTTGGTTGGACAGTGTTGAGAGGTGCTGAGCGCTTCCCTTGGTTGGACAGTATGGAGTGGTGCAGAGACCTTTTGTTGGTTGGACGGTGTTGAGAGGTGCTGAGCCCTTCCCTTGGTTGGACAGTATGGAGTGGTGCAGAGATCTTCTTCTCTTGGTTGGACGGTGTTGAGAGGTGCTGAGCCCTTCCCTTGGTTGGACAGTATGGAGTGGTGCAGAGATCTTCTTCTCTTGGTTGGACGGTGTTGAGAGGTGCTGAGCCTTTCCCTTGGTTGGACAGTATGGAGTGGTGCAGAGATCTTCTTCTCTTGGTTGGACGGTGTTGAGAGGTGCTGAGCCTTTCCCTTGGTTGGACATTATGGAGTGGTGCAGAGACCTTCAGTTGGTTGGACAGTGTTGAGAGGTGCTGAGCTCTTCCCTTGGTTGGATAGTATGGAGTGGTGCAGAGATCTTCTTCTCTTGGTTGGACGGTGTTGAGAGGTGCTGAGCCTTTCCCTTGGTTGGACAGTATGGAGTGGTGCAGAGACCTTTTGTTGGTTGGACAGTTTTGAGAGGTGCTGAGCCCTTCCCTTGGTTGGACAGTATGGAGTGGTGCAGAGATCTTCTTCTCTTGGTTGGATGGTGTTGAGAGGTGCTGAGCCTTTCCCTTGGTTGGACAGTATGGAGTGGTGCAGAGACCTTCTGTTGGTTGGACAGTGTTGAGAGGTGCTGAGCCCTTCCCTTGGTTGGACAGTATGGAGTGGTGCAGAGATCTTCTGTTGGTTGGACAGTGTTGAGAGGTGCTGAGCCTTTCCCTTGGTTGGACAGTATGGAGTGGTGCAGAGATCTTCTTCTGTTGGTTGGACGGTATTGAGAGGTGCTGAGCCCTTCCCTTGGTTGGACAGTATGGAGTGGTGCAGAGATCTTCTTCTCTTGGTTGGACGGTGTTGAGAGGTGCTGAGCCTTTCCCTTGGTTGGACAGTATGGAGTGGTGCAGAGATCTTCTTCTCTTGGTTGGACGGTGTTGAGAGGTGCTAAGCCTTTCCCTTGGTTGGACAGTATGGAGTGGTGCAGAGATCTTCTTCTCTTGGTTGGACGGTGTTGAGAGGTGCTAAGCCTTTCCCTTGGTTGGACAGTATGGAGTGGTGCAGAGATCTTCTTCTCTTGGTTGGACGGTGTTGAGAGGTGCTGAGCCTTTCCCTTGGTTGGACATTATGGAGTGGTGCAGAGATCTTCTTCTCTTGGTTGGACGGTGTTGAGAGGTGCTAAGCCTTTCCCTTGGTTGGACAGTATGGAGTGGTGCAGAGATCTTCTTCTCTTGGTTGGACGGTGTTGAGAGGTGCTGAGCCCTTCCCTTGGTTGGACAGTATGGAGTGGTGCAGAGATCTTCTTCTCTTGGTTGGACGGTGTTGAGAGGTGCTGAGCCTTTCCCTTGGTTGGACAGTATGGAGTGGTGCAGAGATCTTATTCTCTTGGTTGGACGGTGTTGAGAGGTGCTAAGCCTTTCCCTTGGTTGGACAGTATGGAGTGGTGCAGAGATCTTCTTCTCTTGGTTGGACGGTGTTGAGAGGTGCTGAGCCCTTCCCTTGGTTGGACAGTATGGAGTGGTGCAGAGATCTTCTGTTGGTTGGACAGTATGGAGTGGTGCAGAGACCTTCTGTTGGTTGGACGGTGTTGAATGGCGCTGAGAACTTCTCCTGGTTGGGCAGCATTAAATAGTACTGAGCACTTTTCTTGGTTTGACAGACTTGAATAGTGAGAGTATTTTCTTAGCTGCACTGTGTCACAATTTTGGAGGCATCTCAGGTGGCTGTTGTGTACATTGTCATTTTCTTGTTTGGATAATGCTGATTGATGAGCACATATTTTAGCAGTTTCTTGATTGAATCAATGTGGTCTGCAGAGAGTTGTTTCCGGTGCCTTCTGTTCTACTGATTCATAAATAATGCTATGGAAGCTTCTCAGCTGGGGGATGGTGGGAGTTCAGTGTTTGGTCACGGTGGTTACCATGATGGATAATGGTAGATGACATTTTACGTTGTGTCTCTGGTGAGGGAGTTTGGGCAAGTGGTCAAGGCATTTATTTTCCTAAAGGGCAGTTAGTTCTACCAGTGTCATTGGCTAGTGGTAGCAGAATGGCATCATCGTAGTTTTGGTAGATTTTGGCTCTTCGGTGACCTTGGCCTAATGTTGCCAACAGATTGGCTGCCTTGTGTACGTGAGGTATAAATATTGTATCTCCCCCTCAGTGGATGGGCTTCATAACACAATATTGCTTGTATAATACACTCCCTACCTATTGTTTTTTTGTCTCTGTGTGTCGAAGGTTTGATTTACTTTGGCATAAAATAAATACGAGGCAGAAATGTGAACATTACGTCTCTGAAATATAGTACAGAAAGATTTATGAGAAAAGTTCCCTTTGGAGAGGCATACTCTGTCGAAACAGACCGCGGGGCGTTTGTTGCAGCAGGGATGATTGGATTTGGATGAAGCTGCCGTCTCCCGATACTTCTCCGAGATGGGGAGAGCGATGTTCTCTTCAAGGTTCCCTCAATGAAGATGGATTCTCAGAGTTCAGGGCTCGTTTGTGAGAGTGATTAATGACTCGCCGTATAAATTAATAAAGTGCCACTGCTCGGTTCTGTTGTCCAAGTTTCAAGGATTTGTCTACCTAACGGGAACGCCGAGTCACTGATGTCATAATGGTTTAATGGCGAACGGAATATGCGCGGACATCTGTGACTAATGGATTCTCCAAATTAGTAAGATCCTGTCTTCTCAGCTAATAATTCCTGACTCCATGGTAATTTAATTTCATTTGCTTTGCTACGTAAGCACTCCTACTTTTTGGAGGCTGCCATGTTGGATTATGATAGGAAGCCGCCATGTCAGATTTTGACTGTAGACCACCATGTTGGATTATGATAGGAACAGGCCATGTCAGTTTTTGACTGGTGACCACCATGTTGGATTATGATGGGAAGCCGCCATGTCAGATTTTGATTGGAGGCCATCATGCCAGATTTTGACTGTAGACCACCATGTTGGATTATGATAGGAACAGGCCATGTCAGTTTTTGACTGGAGACCCACATGACTGGAGACCACCATGCTGGATTATGATAGGAACAGGCCATGTCAGTTTTTGACTGGAGACCCACATGACTGGTGACCACCATGTTGAATTTTGATGGGAAGCCGCCATGTCAGATTTTGACTGTAGACCACCATGCTGGATTATGATAGGAACAGGCCATGTCAGTTTTTGACTGGAGACCCACATGACTGGTTAACCACCATGTTGAATTATGATGGGAAGCTGCCATGTCAGATTTTGATTGGAGGCCGTCATGCCAGATTTGGACTGGAGACCCCCATGACTGGAGGCCACCATGTTGGATTATAATGGGAAAACTGCCATGTCAGATTTTGACTGAAGACTACCATGTTGAATTTTGATGGGAAGCCGCCATGTCAGATTTTGACTGGAGGCCGCCATGGCATATTTTGACTGGAGTCCACCGTTTTGGATTATGATAGGAACAAGCCATGTCAGTTTTTAACTGGAGAGCGCCACGTTGGATTATTATTGTTTTACAGAATTTATATAGCCTCAACAGTTTACGCAGCAAGGGAGACAATACAGTTACAATACAATAAAATACAAGAGGATTAAGAGGGCCCTGCTCATAAGAGCTTACAATCTAATAGGGTGGGGCAGGTGGTACAAAAGGTTGTGACTGTGGGGAATGAGCTGATGCAAGTAGTAAAAGAATAGTTGGAGGTGTAATAGGTGTCCCTGAAGAGATGAGTTTTCAGGGATCGTCCGAAGGCAGCTAGAGTAGGAGATAGCCAGACAGGTTGAGGTAGAAAGTTCCAGACGATGGGAGAGGCTCTGGAGAAATCCTGGAGACGAGCATGGGAGGAGGAGACGAGGGAGCTTGAGAGTAGGAGGTCTTGAGAAGAGCATAAAGGGACAATTTGGGTGATATTTGGAGACAAGTTTGGTGATGTAGCTTAGGGCAAAGTTGTGAATGGCTTTGTATGTTGTGGTTAGTATTTCGAATTTAACTCATGATAGACTAAAGAGGGGAGGAGCCTATGGAGAGGCAGGCCAATCAGAAGGGAGTTGCAGTAGTTATGGCGAGAGATAACCAAGGAGTGAATAAGTAGCTTGGTGGTTTCATTCGTTAAAAAGAAGCAAATTTTAGAGATGTTACGGAGGTGAGGTCTACAAGCTTTCAACAGAGATTGGATTTGGGGCTGAAAGGACAGGTCAGAGTCTATGATTACACCGAGTAACCTGGCATGAGGGGAGGGACTGATGATTGCATTGTTGATTTTAATGGAAAAGTCATGGAGGGGGGCACGGGCGTGGGGGAATATTACCAGCCCAGTTTTAGAGAGATTTTGTTTAAGGAAGTGGTACGACATCCATGCTGATATGTCAGTTAGTAAGTAAGTAATTTAGTAATACGAGAGGAGACTGAAGAAGCGAGGTGAGGAACAGACAGATTTTATATGATTATGGTAGGAACAGGCCATGCCAGTTTTTGACTGGAGACCGCCATGTTGGATTTTCATAGGAACACGCCATGCCAGTTTTTGACTGGAGACCGCCATGTTGGATTTTCATAGGAACACACCATGTCAGTTTTTGACTGGAGACCTCCATGTTGGATTATGATAGGAACACGCCATGTCAGTATTTTACTGGAGACCGCCATGTTGGATTTTCATAGGAACACGCCATGCCAGTATTTTAATGGAGACCACCATGTTGGATTATGATAGGAACACACCATGTCAGTATTTTACTGGAGACCACCATGTTGGATTATGATAGGAACACACCATGTCAGTATTTTACTGGAGACCACCATGTTGGATTATGATAGGAACACGCCATGTCAGTATTTTACTGGAGACCACCATGTTGGATTTTCATAGGAACACACCATGTCAGTTTTTTACTGGAGACCACCATGTTGGATTTTCATAGGAACACGCCATGTCAGTTTTTTACTGGAGACCACCATGTTGGATTTTCATAGGAACACGCCATGTCAGTATTTTACTGGAGACCACCATGTTGGATTTTCATAGGAACACGCCATGTCAGTATTTTAATGGAGACCGCCATGTTGGATTTTCATAGGAACACACCATGTCAGTTTTTTACTGGAGACCACCATGTTGGATTATGATAGGAACACGTCATGTCAGTTTTTTACTGGAGACCACCATGTTGGATTATGATAGGAACACGTCATGTCAGTATTTTACTGGAGACCGCCATGTTGGTTTCTGATTGGACACTGTCCTGTTGGTGTGTGATCTTAGCAAAAGCAGGGGAGTACAATATCCAGTAATATTGCAGCTTTTTCCGTTAAAGTGATTAAAGTCTCTATTCAATAAATGAAGCCTTTGTTCTCACATGTATTGACTGTTTTCTGAACTGTTTGCCATGCAAAGGAAAGACATTTGGTATATTATTGGATCTGGCATTCAGGTTCACCCACTATTACTATTATACTAGAGGACCTTCCACTGCTCCCCCAAAAATTAGCAACCTTCCCCTTGGATCCGCTCATCATCTTTACAACTTTAGATGGATGTAAAGGTCACAAACTTCATCCCAAAACCTTCATCCACCTTTAGTTTCCGGGCAGAGGCTGCTTTAATAAGCCTTCATTGGACACTTCCATGTTAGTTCTTGATTGAGGACTATTATGTTGGATAGAAATATTTCTCTTTCTAATTCTCCATCATGTTGGCAAAAATAAAATCTCCAAGAGGCAGGTTTGGGCAGAGATCAAAATTTAGGTGCAAAGATTTCTGTATAGGAGCCTCTGATCAATGTGTCTCCATTCACACCTGGATGTCAGTCTAAGGGGGAGTGCCTCTAGACAAAGGGAACCTGTCAAAGATGTTAGTACTGCTGGCTTGTCATCTTCATCCTGATGTGGGTTGTCATGCTCGTGACGTGTTTCCTAAAGGAGCACATAGTTTGTGTGGTCAGGGTGAGCAGAACTCAGTATATGTGGATGGATGTGTTCTTGAGCTGCAGATTTCATGGTGTGGGGTCAGAGGACAGGTGTATCCTGGAGGAGCAGATCTAGGAGTGAAGGGTCAAAAGACAGTTGAACCCTGGAGGAGCAGATCTCATGGTGTTGCGGTCATAGGACAGATGTACCCTAGAGGAGCAGATCTCAGGGTGTGGGGTCATAGGACAGATGTGCCCTGGAGGAGCAGATCTCAGGGTGTGGGGTCATAGGACAGATGTGCCCTGGAGGAGCAGATCTCAGGGTGTGGGGTCATAGGACAGATGTACCCTAGAGGAGCAGATCTCAGGGTGTGGGGTCATAGGACAGATGTGCCCTGGAGGAGCAGATCTCAGGGTGTGGGGTCATAGGACAGATGTGCCCTGGAGGAGCAGATCTCAGGGTTTGGGGTCATAGGACAGATGTACCCTAGAGGAGCAGATCTCAGGGTGTGGGGTCATAGGACAGATGTGCCCTGGAGGAGCAGATCTCAGGGTGTGGGGTCATAGGACGAATGTACCCTGGAGGAGCAGATCTCAGGGTGTGGGGTCATAGGACGAATGTACCCTGGATGAGCAGATCTCATGGTGTTGCGGTCATAGGACAGATGTGCCCTGGAGGAGCAGATCTCAGGGTGTGGGGTCATAGGACAGATGTGCCCTGGAGAAGCAGATCTCAGGGTGTGGGGTCATAGGACAGATGTACCCTAGAGGAGCAGATCTCAGGGTGTGGGGTCATATGACAGATGTACCCTAGAGGAGCAGATCTCAGGGTGTGGGGTCATAGAACAGATGTACCCTAGAGGAGCAGATCTCAGGGTGTGGGGTCATAGAACAGATGTACCCTAGAGGAGCAGATCTCATGGTGTGCGGTCATAGGACGGATGTACTCTAGAGGAGCAGATCTAGGGGTGTGGGGTCATAGGACAGATGTGCCCTGGAGAAGCATATCTCAGGGTGTGGGGTCAGAGGACAGATGTAACCTGGAGGAGCATATCTCAGGGTGTGGGGTCAGAGGACTGATGTACCCTAGAGGAGCAGATCTCAGGGTGTGGGGTCATAGGACAGATGTGCCCTGGAGAAGCATATCTCAGGGTGTGGGGTCAGAGGACTGATGTACCCTAGAGGAGCAGATCTCAGGGTGTGGGGTCAGAGGACAGATGTAACCTGGAGGAGCATATCTCAGGGTGTGGGGTCAGAGGACTGATGTACCCTAGAGGAGCAGATCTCAGGGTGTGGGGTCATAGGACAGATGTACCCTAGAGGAGCAGATCTCAGGGTGTGGGGTCATAGAACAGATGTACCCTAGAGGAGCAGATCTCAGGGTGTGGGGTCATAGAACAGATGTACCCTAGAGGAGCAGATCTCAGGGTGTGGGGTCATAGGACAGATGTACCCTAGAGGAGCAGATCTCATGGTGTGGGGTCATAGAACAGATGTACCCTAGAGGAGCAGATCTCAGGGTGTGGGGTGTCATAGGACAGATGTACCCTGGAGGAGCAGATCTCAGGGTGTGGGGTCATAGGACAGATGTACCCTAGAGGAGCAGATCTCAGGGTGTGGGGTCATAGAACAGATGTACCCTAGAGGAGCAGATCTTAGGATGTGGGGTCATAGAATAGATGTGCCCTGGAGGAGCAGATCTCAGGGTGTGGGGTCAGGGTGTGGGGTCATAGAACAGATGTACCCTAGAGGAGCAGATCTCAGGGTGTGGGGTCATAGAACAGATGTACCCTAGAGGAGCAGATCTCAGGGTGTGGGGTCATAGGACAGATGTAACCTGGAGGAGCAGATCTCAGGGTGTGGGGTCATAGGACAGATGTGCCCTGGAGGAGCAGATCTCAGGGTGTGGGGTCATAGGACTGATGTACCCTAGAGGAGCAGATCTCAGGGTGTGGGGTCAAAGGACAGATGTACCCTAGAGGAGCAGATCTCAGGGTGTGGGGTCATAGAACAGATGTACCCTAGAGGAGCAGATCTCAGGGTGTGGGGTCATAGAACAGATGTACCCTAGAGGAGCAGATCTCAGGGTGTGGGGTCATAGGACTGATGTACCCTAGAGGAGCAGATCTCAGGGTGTGGGGTCAAAGGACAGATGTACCCTAGAGGAGCAGATCTCAGGGTGTGGGGTCATAGGACAGATGTACCCTAGAGGAGCAGATCTTAGGATGTGGGGTCATAGAATAGATGTGCCCTGGAGGAGCAGATCTCAGGGTGTGGGGTCATAGAACAGATGTACCCTAGAGGAGCAGATCTTAGGATGTGGGGTCATAGAATAGATGTGCCCTGGAGGAGCAGATCTCAGGGTGTGGGGTCATAGGACAGATGTAACCTGGAGGAGCAGATCTCAGGGTGTGGGGTCATAGAACAGATGTACCCTAGAGGAGCAGATCTCAGGGTGTGGGGTCATAGGACTGATGTACCCTAGAGGAGCAGATCTCAGGGTGTGGGGTCAAAGGACAGATGTACCCTAGAGGAGCAGATCTCAGGGTGTGGGGTCATAGGACAGATGTAACCTGGAGGAGCAGATCTCAGGGTGTGGGGTCATAGGACAGATGTAACCTGGAGGAGCAGATCTCAGGGTGTGGGGTCATAGGACAGATGTACAGATGTACCCTAGAGGAGCAGATCTCAGGGTGTGGGGTCATAGGACAGATGTAACCTGGAGGAGCAGATCTCAGGGTGTGGGGTCAGATGTACCCTGGAGGAGCAGATCTCAGGGTGTGGGGTCATAGGACAGATGTAACCTGGAGGAGCAGATCTCAGGGTGTGGGGTCATAGGACAGATGTACCCTAGAGGAGCAGATCTCAGAGTGTGGGGTCATAGGACAGATGTACCCTAGAGGAGCAGATCTCAGGGGGGTGTGTGGTCATGGGATGGATGTACTCTAGAGGAGCAGATCTAGGGGTGAGGGAGTCAGAAGATGGATTTTCCATCGTGTGCCAGACCTGTCTGTGGACACAATGATGGATCAGTGGCACTTCACCGGGGACATCTTGTACTAGAGGAGCAGATCTCAGGGGGGTGTGTGGTCATGGGATGGATGTACTCTAGAGGAGCAGATCTAGGGGTGAGGGGGTCAGAGGATGGATTTTCCATCGTGTGCCAGACCTGTCTGTGGACACAATGATGGATCAGTGGCACTTCACCGGGGACATCTTGTACTAGAGGAGCAGATCTCAGGGGGGTGTGTGGTCATGGGATGGATGTACTCTAGAGGAGCAGATCTAGGGGTGAGGGGGTCAGAGGATGGATTTTCCATCGTGTGCCAGACCTGTCTGTGGACACAATGATGGATCAGTGGCACTTCACCGGGGACATCTTGTCTCTGAAGTGACATTTGTACTGTTCTCACTTTATCTAATAATACCGGTGCGGCTCCATAGAGCTGCAGGTGAATCGGCCAGACACATTAATTAAATGAAAGCAAATAAAGATATTGGAGTGCCAACATGCAGCTGCATCATCTGTGCTCTTTATAAATAGGGGGCCATTTATAACACAGGAACGGGGCCCCCGATACCGCTCTCTGCATATTGTTTCCAAAACGGGTTTGGTTTGTAACAGACAATCTGGACTTCTGTAAATAGGAAGTCAATTTGCATATTTATTTTTTATTTTTGAACAATTTCCATTTTTATAGACATCCCTCGCATCCTGTAGACATGGCGGCTGGGGTACCGTGCTGCCACCATCCAGTATGTAGAGCATGTTTGGTTCACTGACATGTCTGTTCATTACGGAATCATGCCATACTTAGAATTTCAATGTATCCACCCTCTGAGAGAATGAAGGGTATCACTGCCATCCATTCTGGAGGTCTGGGGTATTTTCACTGGTGAAGTTGCCCCCTCCCCCCCACCTCCATACTCTACGCTGTCATATGTGACCCAGATTGGTGCTGATAATTCCCCAAAGATCCCTCGTCGGGCAGGTTATAGATGACGGTGCTACACTCCAGGTGGATGGAATTTGCTGACGCTGAACAGGCGTCTGTATGATATATGGGGGGGTGCGTGGCGATTGGGGGGTCCCTCAGTATCTCAGGGAGTACCAGGCGCAATTCCGCTGCAATTAAAGATTACACTTCCTCATTATGGAACAAGACTGATGACTATATTATTATTATATTGTGCTGATCTTTGTTGTTTTATGGCGCTCCAACATGGCCGCCTCCTTATTTATTATTGTTTTATTTATTACAATTTGCCCCTTTTTATTTAACCCACTTTTTAAAAAAGGCCTAAAGGGGGCGCTGTCTTCGTAGAATAAAAAGACCTGGGACCCCAAAAGTCAGTGTCCAAGGCCCCAGAGTATGTTATCAAGGTCATTTGTAGTTGGGACATTAGAGTGTTTATTAAAAAATCATACAAACATACAGTTTATTAACATATATTTACATAAAACTAAACAACAACTATACAAAAACAAGCGTGCGTACATCAGCAAGTAAAGAAAACCGTTTCCTGACAAGATAACATAAAAAGAAACATTTTAATGACGACAAAAAAGAGACTACAAACCCCGAACCTCAATTTAAACACAATCCAGGCTAAGAAACCTTTTGAGATTTAATCCCCCAATACATCCCTCACTCCACCCCTCGGTGTCTGCCGACCTCCAGCCGCACTTCTGCCATGCCGAGGAGGAGGGGTTGGCACCACCAGGGCAGGACTTAGGGTGGTGGGGGCCCCTGGGCTTGAGTCACTTTCGGGCCCTACCTTCTATACATTACCATATTTATCGGCGTATAACGCGTACCCCAAGTTTAGGAGGGAATTTTAAGGAAAAAAAACTTTTAGGTGGGAAGTTTAAGGAAAAAAACTTACATTTAAATGCCCATCAATGCAGCCTTATCAGTGTCCATCTGCAGCCTTGCCCATCCATCTGCAGCCTTTTCCAGTGTCATTGCAGCCTTGTCAGTGTCATTTGCAGCCTTGTCAGTGTAGCCTTGTCATTTGTAGCCTTGCCCCAGTGTCATTTGCAGCCTTGTCATTGCAGTCTTGAAGTTTAAAAATGGCGCCGCCAAGATACAGAGTCCTGTGTATCTCGGCGGCTATCGGGTCCTCTTGCAGTCCCGAGCGGAGCCGAGAGTAGCCAAGTGTACTCGGCTCACAGTCACGCCCAGTCCCTAAGTTATGTTCATCATAGGGCGGGACTGGGCGTGACTGTGAGCGGAGCTGAGCCAAATACACTCGGCTATGTATCTTGGGGGGGCCCGCGGGGCCCCCTATTGGTCGGGGCCCATGGGCTTGAGCCCAGTCAAGCCCAATGGTAAGTCCGGCCCTGGGCACCACCATACATTCTGGTCCAGCAACCTCCACTGCCTTCACTACACTAGGAGAAACAATGGGTGCAGACACAGACTTGACAACCACACTTTCTAACACTGACTGGGGAACCACAGAGGGCCTCACAGACACAGATTCTGACGGTACAGAGACACTAGGGTCCCCTGGTACAACCTCCACCAACCCAGACTCTTCTCTATCCGGACGGAAGAATTCCTCCACCAGCTCTGGCTTATTGTGCAAAGCCTCAGGGTACCGGCTATAAGGGTGACCAACCTTATCACATAGGTTACATTTAATGATATTACAGTCCCTTGCCAGATGCCCCAGTTCCTGGCACAAAGAGCACTTCTGTTCTGGACATTTAGAGGAGAAATGTCCCCTGACTCCACATTTATGGCACAGCTTAGGTTGACCAGGGTAGAAGACCGTAACCCTATCTCTACCAATAAAGGCAGAGGAGGGCAAATGCTGGACCACATTCCCACACACACTCAGCCTCATTGACACCGACCACCCACCCGTCCAGATTCCTCTATCATCCACAATCTTTTTTAGGGGACACAATGTTTCACCAAACCTCCTCAACCAGACCCATAAATCCTCAGGGGGTATAGACTCATTCCTTGTCAGGATAGTCAAATTTTTTTTCAAGGAGAAGTTGTCTGATGAGTCGGTGCCGCTTAAGGGAGATTCCATTTCTGTAATGGCCTGCAGCAATCCACCATTTTCCTCAACCTCCTCCTGAGATGACCCAGACTGCTGGGGAGGGAGGGGGGCAGTTCCTAACTCAGACACGACAGATCCTGAGACAGGGGTAGTACTGGGGCCACCATGTGAAGCCACTTCCTTACCCCCCATCCATACTGTCGCCATTGCTCTGGAATACACCCTCTGGCTGGTACTGGCACAGGCACTTTCCTTCATCTGTTTGAATCTCTCCTCATCCTCACACTTTTCTCTGAACACACCACTGCTCTCCTTTAGAGAGGCAACCAACTTCTCCTGCTTTTTCAATGCCTCTTCCAGAGACTTAACCTTCTGACTTCCCTCTTACTGTTTCCAGACTTACTGTGCAGGGATTTCTTTTTCCTGACATCTTCTTTCATGACAGCAAGTTTCTGTTCCTCCTTAGCAATGCGGCGAAGTCTGTTCACCACTTTATCCTGAAAGACTAGTAAGGACTCCTCTTGCATAGGGACAGGCCCAGGATCCATTGCAGCTTGAGCACATGGAGTTTGTCTCAGTGCCTCTGGAGAGCCTCCACCTTCGTCTCCCCCACCCATCGCATGGTGGTTGGGGGAGAAGCCTGCAGGACAGGTCCAGGTTTGATGTTTCCTCCAACTGAGAGCAAAGCAGAGCGAGCCAACAGCACCTTGCAAAACAGCACCACCTGGTGGGGAAGCTCCTCTGGTGCAGAGACTGATGTGACTGGCTCGGTGTTCTCTGTACAGCACGGCGGTATATGTCAGTGTTATATAAATGCTAGAATAAATAAATCCCTACAGGCATTAATCAGATTTGATCAGATAGTTCAGATAAAGCAACAAATAAGAGGTTGGTCTGAAGGGACAATTTTTTGGAGCTGGGATATAGTGACAGTAGTCAGTGACAGGTCAGGGGTCAGTGTTGGACAGATAAGGTGTAATTGTTGGACAGGTGAGGGATCAGCATTAGATAGGTAAGGAGTAAGTGTTGGACAGGTGAGGGGTCAGTATTGGACACTTGGGAGGTCAGTGTTGCACAATCACAGATGAGGGATCAGTGTTGGACAGGTAAAGGGAAGTGTTGGACCAGTGAGGGATCAGTGTGGAACAGGTGATGGGTCAGTATTGGACGGATGGGAGGTCAGCCTTGCACAGTGTCAGATGAGGGGTCAGTATTGGATAGGTAAAGGGGAAGTATTGGACAGGTGAGGCATTAGTGATGGACTGGTGAGGCATCAGTATTGGACACCTGGGAGGTCAGTGTTGCACAATGACAGACGAGGGATCAGTGTTGGAAAGGTAAAGGGGAAGTGTTGGACCAGTGGAGGATCAGTGCTGGACAGGTGATGGGTCAGTATTGGACAGGTGATGGGTCAGTATTGGACAGTTGGAAGGTCAGTAATGCGCAATGTCAGATGAGGGCTCAGTGTTGGACAGCTGAGGGATCAGTGTTGAACATGCAAAGGTGAAGTGTTGGACAGGTGAGGGATCAGGGATGGACAGATGGGGGGGGTCAGTCTTGCACAATGACAGGTGAGGGGTAAGCGTTGGACCAGTGAGTGATCAGTATTGGACAGGTCAGGGCAGTGGCGGCTGGTGAAGTTTTAGATTGGTGGGGCGCCAGACCCCGCCCTTCCTTTTTGACCCCTCCCACTTGGTGAAAATGGGTGTGGTTTCATAAAATAGTGGGCGTGGCTCTAAGGTGGTGTGGTTTGAGTCTGAGTTGAACGAGGGATGGAGGGAGAGGGAGGGACAGCAGGCCCAGATCCTACACCACAATAGAAATGTGTGTTCTAAAAAGTTTAACAATCAGCAGATAAAGATACTCCAAACACCTGGTGTTAGCACTTCAATCATCACGGCACCATGGTTGTTATGGTGTCAGGATGATTGAAGCGCATTATTTCTATTATTACATTTTAATATAGAATGAAATCATTCAACTCCCCATAATACAGAATCAGTGGGAGCCCTGAGCGTGTCACTAGCCACGTCGCCTGCCACCAGATGCCATCAGGTGCCCCCAGCGGAGTCCCTCCTTACATCAGGTGCCCCCAGCGGAGTCCGTCCTTACATGCAGCCTCTGTCACATCAAATGCAGCCTTGCCTGTGTCACATCAAATGCAGCCTTGCCTGTGTCACATCAAATGCAGCCTTGCCTGTGTCACATCAAATGCAGCCTTGCCTGTGTCACATCAAATGCAGCCTGTGTGTCACATCAAATGCAGCCTGTGTGCCACCAAATGCAGCCTTGCCTGTGTGCCACCAAATGCAGCCTTGCCTGTGTGCCACCAAATGCAGCCTTGCCTGTGTGCCACCAAATGCAGCCTTGCCTGTGTGCCACCAAATGCAGCCTTGCCTGTGTCCCATCAAATGCAGCCTTGCCTGTGTCCTACCAAATGCAGCCAGCCTGTGTCACATCGAACCCCCCCTTCTCCGTGGGAGCACAGAGGTACTTACCTTGCTGTGGTGTTCTCTCCAGCGGTGTCTCCTTCCAATGCGGCGATGGAGGAGTCCGCTCCTCATACTTCTAGTTTTCTCTCTCTCAGGCGCAATGTGAGAGAGAAAACAGGCATTGACATCAAACTCAGATGTCAATCAAACCACCCGGCCGTAGTAATAGATACTACGAGCGCCGGGCGGAAGCCACTCGGTGCTTCGGAAAGCGCCGCAAGGCGGCATAAAAGCCTGCAAATGAAGCTCTGCGTCTGCAATCTCCCATGCGTCCCCTATAGAAGGGCCGCCACTGGGCCAGGGGTCAGTGTTGGACAGATGAGAGGTCAGTTTTGCACAAGGACAGGTGAGGGGTCAGCGTTGGACAAGTAAAGGGAAAGTTTTGGACATGTGAGGTATCTGTCTTGGATAGGTGAGAGGTCAGAATTGGACATTTGAGAGGTCAGTCTTGCACAAGGACAGGTGAGGGGTCAGCATTGGACATTTAAGAGGTCAGTCTTGCACAAGGACAGGTGAGGGGTCAGCATTGGACATTTGAGAGGTCAGTCTTGCACAAGGGCAGGTGAGGGGTCAGCATTGGACATTTGAGAGGTCAGTCTTGCACAAGGGCAGGTGAGGGGTCAGCGTTGGACAGGTAAAGGAGAAGTTTTGGGCATGTGAGGGATCCGTCTTGGATAGGTGAGAGGTCAGAGTTGGCCATTTGAGAGGTCAGTCTTGCACAAGGACAGGTGAGGGGTCAGCGATGGACAAGTAAAGGGGAAGTTTTGGGCATGTAAGGGATCCGTCTTGGATAGGTGAGAGGTCAGAGTTGGTCATTTGAGAGGTCAGTCTTGCACAAGGACAGGTGAGGGGTCAGTGTTGAACAGGTAAAGGGTACGTTTTGCACAGGTGAGGGATCAGGTAGTGACCTATGTGCGAACTCCATTCTTTTGTGACTTCTTTAGATCATGTGAAATAGTCTGTATACAGCTGTCAGCTGTCCGGGATATCTTGGTGTCACAGTACGTGCACAGACCGAGCTCTGGGATTTTGGAATTTTTTTCCCCTGGAAAGTGTTATTTTAGTCTTTTTATAGAAAGGGGGATATGAGCCTCATCTGACTCTTCCTTATTAGGCATTGCACTTTCTGTTTTTCTACATTACTAGGACTGGGTATGGTTACATGAGCTGGTGCTGTTCACATTCGTTGTCCAGACAGTGCAGAACTCTTGTTAGGCCCCATCCAATGAAGATCGGAGCCCAAGAAGTCACGGCCAGGAGGCTACAGGACCTTCTGATTGCCGCACTGGAGAAAAGAGTCATGGCAGTGAGTACCTTCTGGGGGAATTATCTGTCTCCCTTTATACCATAAGGTCTTCCCCTGTACACAGCTGTGTATGAGGCCAGAGGTCCTGGTGCCAAGAACCAAATCTTTTACTACTGGGAGATGATGACCCGGCGGGTTGTACATCACCTGCTAATCGGTAACATTTGGTGTGATGGAAGTAGACACCTGGGGGATGGCCTGGAGGTTGGACTTTTCCCTCAGTAACCAATAGATTTGAGTTTGATGGGGAAGACACCTGGGGGGTGGTCTGAACATTGAACATCACTCCAGTAATCAGTACATTTTTGTGTGATAAGAGAAGATGGATGGGAGATGGACTGAAGGCTGAGCATCACCCAATAGTCAATAGAGTACACTGTGGTAGTAGGAGATGGCTGGGTGATGGGCTGGAGTTCCGGCATCTCCTTATAATCAGTAGCATTCAGGGTGATGGGAGGAGACAGCTGAGGGATGGTCTGGAGGTTGGACATTACATTAATGATGAGTAGAGTTTGGTATGATGGGAGAAGATCTGGAGTTTGGAAATCACCCAGTAATTTGGAGTTGGTTGTACAATTAACTAATGTTTGGGAGTGATATTGCACCAGTCTCACCTGTAGAGTTCAGTGTGATGGGAAGATACAGGTGGGAGAGGGTCTGGAGGTTGGACATCATTCCAATAATCAATAGAGTTCAGTGTAATAGGAGAAGATGGCTTGCAGATGGTCTCGAGGTTCAGCATCACCCCATTAATCAGCAGTTTGGCGTGATGGGAGATGACCTTGAGATTGGACATCATCCAATAATTGGTATAGTTCAGTGTAATAAGATGTAAAGTTCTGTGTGATGGTAAGTGACGGCTGGGGGAAGGTCTGGAGGTTGAACATACCCCAAGAATTGGTGGAGTTCAGCGTAATAAGAGCTGATGATTGAGAGAGGGTCGTGAGGTTGGACAATACACCAGTAATGAGTAGAGTTTAGTGTGATGGGAGGACACGGCTGGTATATGGTCTGTAAGTTGGACAACAACACCCAATATTTGTTAGAGTTCAGTTTAATGAAAGGATATGCCCGGGAGAGGGGCTAGAGGCTGGATATCACCCCAATAATCAGTAGGGTTTGGTGTGATGGGAAATGATCTGGAGGTTGGACATCATCCAATAATTGGTATAGTTCAGTGTAATAAGATGTAAAGTTCTGTGTGATGGTAAGTGACGGCTGGGGGAAGGTCTGGAGGTTGAACATACCCCAATAATTGGTGGAGTTCAGCGTAATAAGAGCTGATGATTGAGAAGGGGTCGTGAGGTTGGACAATACACCATGACAATGAGTAGAGTTTAGTGTGATGGGAGGACATGGCTGGTATATGGTCTGTAAGTTGGACAACAACACCCAATATTTGCTAGAGTTCAGTTTAATGAAAGGATATGCTCGGGAGAGGGGCTAGAGGCTGGATATCACCCCGATAATCAGTAGGGTTTGGTGTGATGGGAAATGATCTGGAGGTTGGACATCACCCAATAATTTATAGCGTTTAGTGTAATAAGAGCTGGTGATTGGGAGAGGGTGTGGAAGTTGAACATTGCACCAATAATTATAGATTTTTGTGTGTTGGAAGGAGATGGTTGGGAGATGGTCTGGAGGTTGGACAACACCCAATATTTGGTAGACTACAGTGTAAAAGGAGCTGATGGTTGGGAGTAGGTCTAGAGCTTGGATATCACTTCGATAATCAGTAGGGTTTGGTGTGATGGGAAATGATCTGAAGGTTAAATATCACCCAATAATTGATATAATTAATAAGAGCTGATGATTGAGAGACGTTCTTGAGGTTGAACATTACACCAATAATCTGAGATCTGTGGGATGGCAGCAGATGACTTGGAGATGCTCTGGAGGTTGGACAACACCAAATATTTGGTAGAGTCCAGTGTAATGAGAGGAGATGATCGGAAGAGGGCAGGGGCGGACTGACCATTAGGCCCCTGGGCCACTAGGGGGCCCCATCAGGTTTGCCAGCCTCAGTAAAACCAGGGACAGTATGTAAAAATCATTTTTTTTTGTTTACATCTGTCTCTGAAATGTCCCTTACCGACATCCTTTTGGTCTAAAAATCCCGAGATTATAGCTGCCCCACCTCTGCAGTACCTTCTCAGCCAATAGAAACATGTCTGTGTATACTGTGTGGTTGTATACTGTGTGTGTGTGTATACTGTGTGGCCCCATAATCTCCTATTGCCGGGGGGGCCCCATGAGTTGTCAGTCTGCCCCTGGAAGAGGGTCTAGAGGTTGGATATCACCCCATTAATCGGTAGAGTGTGGTTGTAGGAGAGTTCTGGGAGATGGTTTGGAGGTTGGATATCATCCCATTAATCGGTAGAGTACTGTGTGGTTGTAGGAGAGTTCTGGGAGATGGTTTGGAGGTTGGATATCACCCCATTAATCGGTAGACTGTGGTTGTAGGAGAGTTCTGGGAGATGGTTTGGAGGTTGGATATCATCCCATTAATCGGTAGACTGTGGTTGTAGGAGAGTTCTGGGAGATGGTTTGGAGGTTGGATATCACCCCATTAATCGGTAGAGTACTGTGTGGTTGTAGGAGAGTTCTGGGAGATGGTTTGGAGATTGGATATCACCCCATTAATCGGTAGAGTGTGGTTGTAGGAGAGTTCTGGGAGATGGTTTGGAGGTTGGATATCACCCCATTAATCGGTAGAGCGTGGTTGTAGGAGAGTTCTGGGAGATGGTTTGGAGGTTGGATATCACCCCATTAATCGGTAGAGTGTGGTTGTAGGAGAGTTCTGGGAGATGGTTTGGAGGTTGGATATCACCCCATTAATCGGTAGAGTACCGTGTGGTTGTAGGAGAGTTCTGGGAGATGGTTTGGAGGTTGAATATCACCCCATTAATCAGTAGAGTACCGTGTGGTTGTAGGAGAGTTCTGGGAGATGGTTTGAAGGTTGGATATCACCCCATTAATCGGTAGACTGTGGTTGTAGGAGAGTTCTGGGAGATGGTTTGGAGGTTGGATATCACCCCATTAATCGATAGAGTACCGTGTGGTTGTAGGAGAGTTCTGGGAGATGGTTTGGAGATTGGATATCACCCCATTAATCGGTAGAGTACTGTGTGGTTGTAGGAGAGTTCTGGGAGATGGTCTAGAGGTTGGATATCACCCCACTAATCGGTAGAGTACTGTGTGGTTGTAGGAGAGTTCTGGGAGATGGTTTGGAGGTTGGATATCACCCCATTAATCAGCAGAGTACCGTGTGGTTGTAGGAGAGTTCTGGGAGATGGTTTGGAGATTGGATATCACCCCATTAATCGGTAGAGTACTGTGTGGTTGTAGGAGAGTTCTGGGAGATGGTCTAGAGGTTGGATATCACCCCACTAATCGGTAGAGTACTGTGTGGTTGTAGGAGAGTTCTGGGAGATGGTTTGGAGGTTGGATATCACCCCATTAATCAGCAGAGTACCGTGTGGTTGTAGGAGAGTTCTGGGAGATGGTTTGGAGGTTGGCTATCACCCCATTAATCGGTAGAGTGTGGTTGTAGGAGAGTTCTGGGAGATGGTTTGGAGGTTGGATATCACCCCATTAATCGGTAGAGCGTGGTTGTAGGAGAGTTCTGGGAGATGGTTTGGAGGTTGGATATCACCCCATTAATCGGTAGAGTGTGGTTGTAGGAGAGTTCTGGGAGATGGTTTGGAGGTTGGCTATCACCCCATTAATGGGTAGACTGTGGTTGTAGGAGAGTTCTGGGAGATGGTTTGGAGGTTGGATATCACCCCATTAATCGGTAGAGTACCGTGTGGTTGTAGGAGAGTTCTGGGAGATGGTTTGGAGGTTGAATATCACCCCATTAATCAGTAGAGTACCGTGTGGTTGTAGGAGAGTTCTGGGAGATGGTTTGAAGGTTGGATATCACCCCATTAATCGGTAGACTGTGGTTGTAGGAGAGTTCTGGGAGATGGTTTGGAGGTTGGATATCACCCCATTAATCGATAGAGTACCGTGTGGTTGTAGGAGAGTTCTGGGAGATGGTTTGGAGATTGGATATCACCCCATTAATCGGTAGAGTACTGTGTGGTTGTAGGAGAGTTCTGGGAGATGGTCTAGAGGTTGGATATCACCCCACTAATCGGTAGAGTACTGTGTGGTTGTAGGAGAGTTCTGGGAGATGGTTTGGAGGTTGGATATCACCCCATTAATCAGCAGAGTACCGTGTGGTTGTAGGAGAGTTCTGGGAGATGGTTTGGAGATTGGATATCACCCCATTAATCGGTAGAGTACTGTGTGGTTGTAGGAGAGTTCTGGGAGATGGTCTAGAGGTTGGATATCACCCCACTAATCGGTAGAGTACTGTGTGGTTGTAGGAGAGTTCTGGGAGATGGTTTGGAGGTTGGATATCACCCCATTAATCAGCAGAGTACCGTGTGGTTGTAGGAGAGTTCTGGGAGATGGTTTGGAGGTTGGCTATCACCCCATTAATCGGTAGAGTGTGGTTGTAGGAGAGTTCTGGGAGATGGTTTGGAGGTTGGATATCACCCCATTAATCGGTAGAGCGTGGTTGTAGGAGAGTTCTGGGAGATGGTTTGGAGGTTGGATATCACCCCATTAATCGGTAGAGTGTGGTTGTAGGAGAGTTCTGGGAGATGGTTTGGAGGTTGGCTATCACCCCATTAATCGGTAGACTGTGGTTGTAGGAGAGTTCTGGGAGATGGTTTGGAGGTTGGATATCACCCCATTAATCGGTAGAGTACCGTGTGGTTGTAGGAGAGTTCTGGGAGATGGTTTGGAGGTTGGATATCACCCCAGTACTTGGTAGAGTTTGGTGTGATGGGCAATATTATAGAGAGAGAGTTGTGTCTCGGGTCCCCGGTTTCCTTTGGCTGTTTACGCCGTGTATTGCTTGTCCTCCCTCAGCCCTCTCTGACATGACTGATGGTCTCGAGTTCATTAGCAGCAAGGACACATCAACCCTGCCATGTGATCTACATCCCCGTTTAATTAATGAGCCGGATGTAATGAGCAATGACGAGGCCGGCCCCCTGACTTCGCTCCCTATCTCGCCGCTCTCATTGATCTTTCTTTCACTTGACGTGGCATCTCCTGGTGTCTCTCGAACATGGCGGCCTCTCAGTGTAAATATTGTACGTAGAGAAGGGGGGGTCGCTGCCGGGGTGTTCCCCCGGGGTGACTCGGAACACATCCTTCATAGCGGGCAATTAGCCGCGAGCGCCTTCTTCGCACACAAATGAGAACATTAATAACTAGCAAAGTGAGAGATTCTCAATAATGGGCTGCTGAGTATCTAGCGGGGGATGTGAAGACCCGGCACTTGTAGGGGCCCTAAGGCACGCTTTTGTGGACGACCAACCCCGTCCCGCGTCTCTTCCTTCACAATTGTCCCCTTTTAAACCTGACGTGGACCTTTTATGAGTAAATGACCTACTTACCTCCAGAAGTCTCTCGGTGTGTCTGACTCCACCTAGAAATGAAGGGTCATTTTGTCTATGGAAACCACCCAAATGTCTCTTTTTACGCTCCACTTTGGGGCGTCGGATGGGATTGGGGGGTTTTCCAAACAAGGATGTCCCCTGTCGGTGAAGAGAGATTTTACCATCATTGTAGCCAGAAAAGTGACTTCTGATTGGCTGATAGGAGTTACTGAATACTGTTATGCCCCGTACACACGGTCGGAAATTCCGACCACAAAATCCATCGGATTTTTTCCGACGGATTTGGTCCGACACTGGTGTTGCATACACACGGTCGGACAAAGTTGTCGGAAAATCCGATCATTCTGAACGTGGTGCCGTTCGTTGCGTACGACGGGACTACGTAGAGGCTAGTAGCCAATAGCTTTGGTCTTGTAATGTGATCTGAGCATGCGTGGCACTTTGTCCGTCGGAATTCGCTACACACGATCGGAAAAAGTCCGAAAGCAGGACTTTGAGATTTGAGAGCAGGAGATAAAACTTTGTCCGTCGGAAAATCCGATGGAAAATGTCCGATGGAGCCCACACACGGTCGGAAACTCCGACAACATTGTCCGATAGGACATTTTCCGTCGGAAAATCCGACCGTGTGTATGGGGCTTTAGTTATCTGTACACCTCTGACTTAGTGAAGGAGCTCCTTTACCCATCCAGGTTCATAGTGGTGGATACCTTGTTTTACACCCAGTAACATCATCACCAAATCTCTGTGCTTTTCTATGAATTGTAGGCGGATCATGGCTGGTGGGAGGGGCCAGCAGAGGGCTGTACAGGGCTTCCTGAAAACACCGTTCCTCTGTACTCCTGTCAAGAGCCCTCAGTCCTGATGCAAGCAGTGGGAGGAGATATGCAAATATCAAAATGCCTTGATGGGTGGGTGTCAGTCTGGAGGAGTGGGCGTCCCCCGGCAGGTTGCATTTGTATGCGGAACACCCTAGGTACTGCTCACATGTGACGCTGAGGCTCCACGGTTGATGGAACTGAAATCCAACGAATGAAAGGGCGGAGTTGATATAGTCAGGCTGGGGAGGAAAGGGCTAGGTGACGCTGGATGTCCGAAAGGGCTGGGTGATACTGGACATCCTCCAGGCAGCAAATGAGGCTTGGCTCTGTCTGACTTGCTGCGGGTCTAATGCACATTGTGAGAGGTTCACAGTGTGCATGTGAAATCAGAGGAAGCCATTTCAGTCCAGGAGAGGATCCGGTACACCTGTGCAGGACTGACGGGAAGTCTGGCGATCAGAGATCAGGCCGTCATCAGCTGTATGTCAGTCTTGAAAATTGAATATAGCGGTTTATTGGTTACTGAACTCAATTCTCTTAGAACACAAGGGTGCAACCATCTGGGCAGGGAGCTCTGTCTGCCTTAATCTCATCATACATGACAGCTCTTCTGCTGGGTTCTGTCTCAGATCTGATTTTCTTTTTTCCTGGTGTCAGCCCAGCAGCCAGATGTGTCCAGGATAGGCCCAATCTCCGGCCTAGCAGCCCGGGGCACACGACACACGTCCACCCAGACAGCCGTCCAGGTGGCACAGAACCCCGATCCCCTGACTCCACCCGAATATATAGGTTCTCCCAGCAGGCCAAGGGATTCAAGAAGACCCCTGTCCATTGGCTGAGATACCCCATAAACCCATGACCTGAGCTTGGGTTGTCCTTTCTCATATCTAATGCCTTCAAGTACCCGGCCACCTAGCGGTAGAAGAGAAAACTGCAACAAGGTCAAACTTAGTGAGAAATCCATAGATCTCCATCAATCAACCAAAATGGCTACTCCTGGCGAGTAAATTTGTGAGGAGCTCCCTGCCTAAACTACGGGGGGCTACACTAGGAAAAGGAAATAAGATCTGAGATAAAACCCATGGGGAGTTCTGTTATGTATATAATGGATTTAAGGCAGATAAAGCTCCCTGCCCGGGTGGTTGCATCCTTGTGTGCTAAAAGAATTAAGTTCAGTAATCAACAAACCGCTATGCTCTATGGTCTTAGCTTTTTTTTAAAGACTGGCGTACAGCCGGCGACGCACCTTTATTTCCTTCTGACCTCCGCCCTTCCTTCAGGGAAGGAAATAATGAGGAAGGGATGGACACATTGTGGCTTCATAAACTGCCAAAAACAAAACAAAAAACAAATTTATGGTAAGAAGAGTGACAAAATAGTAACGTCCTCCTTCATTATTCCAGTTTTTAGGTCTACAGTCGGGAGTGCGTCGGGTGGAATGTTATCCGGTGCAGCAGGTCGGATGTTATCCGGTGCAGCAGGTCGGATGTTATCCGGTGCAGCAGGTCGGATGTTATCTGGTGCAGCAGGTCGGATGTTATCTGGTGCACAGAACAAACTCTGCAGCCAGCATTTCATCCCTCCCAATAACCAATCCGGTCTCTGGGTATCTCTCTGCTGTCTGTTGATGGTTGGAAGGATGTCATTGCCTTCCAGGGTCAGCAGGACATTTTACTGCCAGGCAAACGCTCCTGACCTCCGATGGAGGAGGAGGAGGTGACCCCTCACTGGCAGACAGTGAATTCAGGGGGAAGAGTTGTGATTGGACGGGTTATTGAACCTTTCTTGTCCCTCCGAGAGGCGATGTTCGCCAGTAATGTGATCCTCCAGAAAGGCCGGATTGGGTGTGGTCGCCCATGTCTATGTGATCCTCCAGAAAGGCCGGATTGGGGGTGGTCGCCCATGTCTATGTGATCCTCCAGAAAAGCCGGATTGGGGGGGGGTCGCCCATGTCTATGTGATCCTCCAGAAAGGCCGGATTGGGGGGGTCGCCCATGTCTATGTGATCCTCCGGAAAGGCCGGATTGGGGGGGTCGCCCATGTCTATGTGATCCTCTGGAAAGGCCGGATTGGGGGGGTCGCCCATGTCTATGTGATCCTCCAGAAAAGCCGGATTGGGGGGGGGTCGCCCATGTCTATGTGATCCTCCAGAAAAGCCGGATTGGGGGGGGGTCGCCCATGTCTATGTGATCCTCCAGAAAGGCTGGATTGGGGAGGGGGGGGTCGCCCATGTCTATGTGATCCTCCAGAAAGGCCAGATTGGGGGTGGTCGCCCATGTCTATGTGATCCTCCAGAAAAGCCGGATTGGGGGGGGGGGGGTCGCCCATGTCTGTGTGATCCTCCAGAAAGGTCGGATTGGGGGTGGTCGCCCATGTCTATGTGATCCTCCAGAAAGGTTGGATTGGGGGGGTCACCCATGTCTATGTGATCCTCCAGAAAGGTCGGATTGGGGGGGGGGTCGCCCATGTCTATGTGATCCTCCGGAAAGGCCGGATTGGGGGTGGTCGCCCATGTCTATGTGATCCTCCAGAAAGGCTGGATTGGGGAGGGGGGGGTCGCCCATGTCTATGTGATCCTCCAGAAAGGCCAGATTGGGGGTGGTCGCCCATGTCTATGTGATCCTCCAGAAAAGCCGGATTGGGGGTGGTCGCCCATGTCTGTGTGATCCTCCAGAAAGGTCGGATTGGGGGTGGTCGCCCATGTCTATGTGATCCTCCAGAAAGGTTGGATTGGGGGGGTCGTCCATGTCTATGTGATCCTCCAGAAAAGCCGGATTGGGGGTGGTCGCCCATGTCTGTGTGATCCTCCAGAAAGGTCGGATTGGGGGTGGTCGCCCATGTCTATGTGATCCTCCAGAAAGGCCGGATTGGGGGTTGTCACCCATGTCTATGTGATCCTCCAGAAAGGCCGGATTGGGGGGGGGTCGCCCATGTCTATGTGATCCTCCAGAAAGGCCGGATTGGGGGGGGGGTCACCCATGTCTATGTGATCCTCCAGAAAGGTCGGATTGGGGGTGGTCACCCATGTTTATGTGATCCTCCAGAAAGGTTGGATTGGGGGGGTCGTCCATGTCTATGTGATCCTCCAGAAAGGTTGGATTGGGGGGGTCGTCCATGTCTATGTGATCCTCCAGAAAGGTCGGATTGGGGGTGGTCACCCATGTCTATGTGATCCTCCAGAAAGGCCGGATTGGGGGTGGTCGCCCATGTCTATGTGATCCTCCAGAAAGGCCTGATTAGGGGGGGTCGCCCATGTCTATGTGATCCTCCAGAAAGGTTGGATTGGGGGGGTCACCCATGTCTATGTGATCCTCCAGAAAGGTTGGATTGGGGGGGTCGTCCATGTCTATGTGATCCTCCAGAAAGGTTGGATTGGGGGGGTCACCCATGTCTATGTGATCCTCCAGAAAGGTCGGATTGGGGGGGGTCGCCCATGTCTATGTGATCCTCCGGAAAGGCCGGATTGGGGGTGGTCGCCCATGTCTATGTGATCCTCCAGAAAGGCTGGATTGGGGAGGGGGGGGTCGCCCATGTCTATGTGATCCTCCAGAAAGGTCGGATTGGGGGGGGTCACCCATGTCTATGTGATCCTCCAGAAAGGCCGGATTGGGGGTGTCGCCCATGTCTATGTGATCCTCCAGAAAGGCTGGATTGGGGGTGGGGGGGTCGTCCCCATGTCTATGTGATCCTCCAGAAAGGCCGGATTGGGGGTGGTCACCCATGTCTATGTGATCCTCCAGAAAGGCGGATTGGGGGTGGTCACCCATGTCTATGTGATCCTCCAGAAAGGCCGGATTGGGGGGGTCACCCATGTCTGTGTGATCCTCCAGAAAGGCCGGATTGGGGGTGGTCGCCCATGTCTATGTGATCCTCCAGAAAGGCCGGATTGGGGGGGTCACCCATGTCTATGTGATCCTCCAGAAAGGCCGGATTGGGGGTGGTCACCCATGTCTATGTGATCCTCCAGAAAGGGGGGGGGGGTCACCCATGTCTATGTGATCCTCCAGAAAGGTCGGATTGGGGGTGGTCACCCATGTTTATGTGATCCTCCAGAAAGGCCGGATTGGGGGTGGTCACCCATGTCTATGTGATCCTCCAGAAAGGTTGGATTGGGGGGGTCGTCCATGTCTATGTGATCCTCCAGAAAGGTCGGATTGGGGGTGGTCACCCATGTCTATGTGATCCTCCAGAAAGGCCGGATTGGGGGTGGTCACCCATGTCTATGTGATCCTCCAGAAAGGCCTGATTGGGGGGGGTCGCCCATGTCTATGTGATCCTCCAGAAAGGTTGGATTGGGGGGGTCACCCATGTCTATGTGATCCTCCAGAAAGGTTGGATTGGGGGGGTCGTCCATGTCTATGTGATCCTCCAGAAAGGTTGGATTGGGGGGGTCGTCCATGTCTATGTGATCCTCCAGAAAGGTCGGATTGGGGGTGGTCACCCATGTCTATGTGATCCTCCAGAAAGGCCGGATTGGGGGTGGTCGCCCATGTCTATGTGATCCTCCAGAAAGGCCGGATTGGGGGTGGTCACCCATGTCTATGTGATCCTCCAGAAAGGCCGGATTGGGGGTGGTCACCCATGTCTATGTGATCCTCCAGAAAGGCCGGATTGGGGGTGGTCACCCATGTCTATGTGATCCTCCAGAAAGGCCGGATTGGGGGTGGTCACCCATGTCTATGTGATCCTCCAGAAAGGCCGGATTGGGGGTGGTCGCCCATGTCTATGTGATCCTCCAGAAAGGCCGGATTGGGGGGGTCGCCCATGTCTATGTGATCCTCCAGAAAGGCCGGATTGGGGGGGGGGGTCGCCCATGTCTATGTGATCCTCCAGAAAGGCCGGATTGGGGGGGGGGGGTCACCCATGTCTATGTGATCCTCCAGAAAGGCCGGATTGGGGGGGGTCGCCCATGTCTATGTGATCCTCCAGAAAGGCCGGATTGGGGGTGGTCACCCATGTCTATGTGATCCTCCAGAAAGGCCGGATTGGGGGGGTCACCCATGTCTATGTGATCCTCCAGAAAGGCCGGATTGGGGGTGGTCACCCATGTCTGTGTGATCCTCCAGAAAGGCCGGATTGGGGGGGTGGTCACCCATGTCTATGTGATCCTCCAGAAAGGCCGGATTGGGGGGGGGGGGGGGTCACCCATGTCTATGTGATCCTCCAGAAAGGCTGGATTGGGGAGGTCGCCCATGTCTATGGGATCCTCCAGAAAGGCCGGATTGGGGGTGGTCACCCATGTCTATGTGATCCTCCAGAAAAGCTGGATTGGGGGTGGTCGCCCATGTCTGTGTTATCCTCCAGAAAGGTCGGATTGGGGGTGGTCGCCCATGTCTATGTGATCCTCCAGAAAGGTTGGATTGGGGGGGGGGTCACCCATGTCTATGTGATCCTCCAGAAAGGCCGGATTGGGGGGGGGGGGTCTCCCATGTCTATGTGATCCTCCAGAAAGGCTGGATTGGGGAGGTCGCCCATGTCTGTGTTATCCTCCAGAAAGGCCGGATTGGGGGGGGGGGGGTCACCCATGTCTATGTGATCCTCCAGAAAGGCCGGATTGGGGGGGGGGGGGGTCACCCATGTCTATGTGATCCTCCAGAAAGGCTGGATTGGGGAGGTCGCCCATGTCTATGGGATCCTCCAGAAAGGCCGGATTGGGGGGGGGGGGTCACCCATGTCTATGTGATCCTCCAGAAAAGCTGGATTGGGGGTGGTCGCCCATGTCTATGTGATCCTCCAGAAAGGCCGGATTGGGGGGGGGGG